>NQII01000009.1:1422123-1479977 GCA_002778355.1 Clitarchus hookeri
GAGAGAGAGAGAGAGAGAGAGATAGAGATAGAGAGAGAGAGAGGAGATAACAGACTATTCTCATACACTTCCCTCCAAACATCGCCGAACAGTTTACGACTACCACTCCTTAATAGATTTTTCCGTGTAAAGCAAGCACCCCAGAAATGTTTTCCTTTATGTTAGGGAAAAAAGGGCGTGCTATACATGAGTAAATACCATAGTTATTTTTGTAACAACAGAGTTTTGCCATTGCCATGTAGAACCAAGAACCGAGTAATTGTTGTTAACCTAAAACCAGTTCAGAGTCAAACCTCAAGAACTGGTATAAATTGGAACCGAAGAACCGAACCGACCCATCCCTATTATAAACAATTGACACAGGGGACAAGGGGAACTAATTAGTCGCCTACTGGTCATCATACCAGGGAGTGTGTGTGCTCTGTCATATTTACAAGAATCGAACCCTCAAGGTCAAGCACACCTAACATGGTTTTTGACTTTATTTAAATAATTTTTTCCCCTCAATTTTAATAAAATGTTCTAGATTGTTTGAGTTTGTCATCACAAGGGTCAAGGTCACCCACATGCAACATGGTGGTCAGACAGTAATGGGTCATTCCATATAAAATCACAAAAAAAATAAAAATAATAATAAAATAAAATAAAAGGAACATGTGCAACATTTGATAGTGATAAAAATTTGTTCCTATGTTACCCTATCTTCAACATGAAAGAAAAACATTAATTTAGATGGGAGAGTTCAAAATAAACTGGTATATAGTGGATATGCATTTTTCCTTTCACATGAATGCTTTTTCATTTAGCCATACAGTTTATATTCTTAATATTCCTGATTCTAAACAAATAACCTGTCAGCTAATCATAGTAAGTCTAAGTTATAAGGTACACCTACATACATGTAATCTGCATGGACAGTTAGATTTACAAACAAAATATAAGCACTTTGTTTTTGGAAGATACTTTTTTTTTTCGCACCAAAGCAACAGAAAGATGTACATGTTATGGTTTGGTGAAATATGGTTGTTCATTGCATGTGCTATGCTTAATTTTCATAAATTTTTTAAGTACAAATTGTTTTCAAATAATAAATAAATATATATTTTTTTTGGTATCCATTTTACACACAGCTGTATAGTGTCAAAAAATGACTCTTGCTTATGGTATACAATGCAAATGAACTGTATATTTATTTTGTATAGATCCTAATGCTGATAATTTTTCAGTGATTTATAGTACTCTGTGGCCATGATTATGTGGCAAATAGGACAAACTAGTACTGCTAGATAACCACCTGCAGCATGAATCAGAAGTTGGGCACAGTCAATATAAAAAGACACAACATTTTATACAATTAAAAATATCCCATTAACATGATCCTAAGCATTATTGAGTAAAATAAAACCAGACACAATTACAGATACTTCATTTGGTTCTGAACTGTATACACAGTAAAACATCATTATAACATACATGTACGTATAAAGCTTCAACCTTTATACTTAGTTATCAAAATAATTTATACTGAAAGTCTTATTTTTTAAACCTTCATAACATGTGCTCCATGAAATTATGGCTCAATAAGTCATTTCAGTAAATAATTTTTCCTGCAAGAAGCACTTGAAAATAATCACACACTGTAAAATGTGCCAACTCTATGTAAATAAACATTTGTGGTGACAATGGGGTATAAAATTTATGCAACTGGAGTATATGTTTATTTGTAAGATGTCTATCTATTGATTTAAATTAACATTTCATACAAAAATTGTTTTCATTTTATGCAGATGTTTAAACACTGTCTTCATGGGTGGAAAAAAATGAACTTTCAGAAACAATTTATAAAATTTTATAGGGAAAAACTTTATCAGGTTGAATTTTTACGATAGCAGTGATATGACAGTCATTCTAGTAAGGAAGTTTACTGTATGTTATGAGATGCAGTACCAAAACACATTTATATGGCTTCCCATTTATACATTGATGTTTTTATGTACAAAAGAATTTAAGATGGTGCTGTTCTGCATGATGCATTAATCTATATTGACAAAAGCAAATCGGTGGCATTGTGAGTCGACAGTGACAATCAACTGTCTGCAGCATATTTGCCAATTATATACTGAACATGACTATCGATTGGCATGCATTTTAATGTCTCTTATTTGGTAAACAAAACCAGATTTAGGTTGGAATTGGTTAAACAATCAATACTTTTATGTAAATCCAGCATATGGACTCATCATTAATCACATTTTGGAAGCCACAAGGTAACATAATCTTTGTTGTACTGAAAGTTAACGTAAATTTTATATGCTACAGTGAAAAACTTTTATAGTTGAAAAAGGGTATTTGTGCAAGAACTAATATCTTACGTTAAAGTGAAAGATATGTTAATGTAAAGTACATTGTAATAGAATATTACTGCTTTCACTATCAGAAAGTAATAACATTTGTTATGTTTTCAATTACAAATAGAAAATAGTACAAGTCAACATATGTTGTAGGTGAAAGATCCACAGGTGTTTTCTAAATACTTGTAGCATGACCTATGTATCGGAGCTGCATAGCTGTAATTTTCATATGCTAGAAAAGATATTCAATGATCACTAATTGTAAACACAAAGTAGCACAATACACAATTACTGCCAACATAGTGTATTTTAAGCAATAATTTAAATACTGTATTTAGAGCATTCACAATAATACTTAACCATATATATCAGAATCACTTGAACCATCCATGGATTGAACGAGCAAGTCTGTCAAGGCATCCACTTCTGCCTCTTTTCCCACTGGTGGAGTTGGAGTAGCAGCAGAACTATCTTTGCTCTGAGATCCGCTAACATATGGAGCATATAAAGAGTAATTGGACCGAGATGACATTTGACTAGGAGGACGTGGGTTGATAGGCTCATATATAGATTCATATGTTGAGCTCTGCAAAAAGAAAAATCAAAATGTTCTGTATAAAACATATAACACCCTCCATGTACATAGATTACTGTACTACTGGTATATACACTCAACTGTTTTACGCTTTACTATCATGTATACATGAACACACAATGCACATATTACCCCTTTTCCATAAAACTGAACAAACTGGATGCACACAAGATATGGTATGTAGTTTGTAACTTGGAAAGCAAACTTCTGACAAGACAACATTGATAACATACACAATCGCATGTGCCACTACTCGTATTTTTGTACAGTTTAAGTAAATTCTTTTTAATGTAGAACTCTTATTAAAACTTTTAAACACTTAATATCAATGCCATACACTAACAATGTTGAAAACAATTTAAAATTGTTAAAATATGTAATTCTAAATGTATATATAGTATTATGATGGTTACAAAACTGTTTCTTACCAATACATAGTTTCTAATATTTCTTTAGTTTAACTGAAAATGGTAATTTCCATTTATTACTGTGTACCAAATGTTATGTTGACACTGACTAAAAAAAAAAAGAAAACACAAACCCTATACATATTTAGGCCCCTATTGAAGGTCTGTGTCTGCAGGCATGGTTCTGACGACATGACTGATGCAATTATAAAGGTAGTTCTGAGGAATGCCACTTAAGATAAGCAATACAATTTTGCCCATTTCATATGTTCACAGCTCCCGATAAGATCACACAGTTAGGCGAATTTAATGTACTTTGTTTCTTGTTAAGATTAAACTCGGTGAAATGACTTTAAAAATGGGATGGAAAAAGTTTTCTTTTTTGCAAATTATCACAATATTTTTCTAACTATGAAAGCACAATAGTACTCAGAAAAACAGACAGCACATAATTTCCGTGTATTCACCTGTTTCAAGATCGTGTTTATCATACCACCAAAAAAATGTTTCCTGATCAGTGTATACTGTTAACTGGCTACTGTTCCCGGCCAAAAATGGATAACTCTGATGCTAAGAACTCATTTGTTTTGAGGTGCCTACAATTTCTATGAATGCAGGGATACCAAAAAAGTTACCAGCTATTTTGATAGATTATCTATGTACATAACTGAGTAAAAATAAAAAATTGTTGGATTCCACATTCAGAATATGAAGCCACCTACTGTGAAAGTCATTGGCGCTTGTAGTTTGATTGAAAAAAGGTTGTTTTAAAGTCTAGTCAGTAGAAACTGCTCGAAACTAGATAGGGAATAACATGTTGAGGTTTTACTTAATATGGTTATGCACAGACAGACTATAGTGGGCCACAAAAGTGGTAGGAGAAGGTACTACTCCCACCACGGACCCCGTACCACTTTTATACTGACTCGTCATGTTTGTGTATAACAAATATGTTAACAATGTAAAATAATAACCATAAGAACTAGCATCAATAAAAACAATTTTTAAAAAGTCATAAAGCTGACCTAAATATGGTTTTAGCCTAAATTGTAAACATTCATACAAAATGGTTTCTAAAATATGACCAAATTGTTTGAACAGCTGAAAACAGTAAACAAAGCATTAACAGTTAAAATGTAGAAGTCGCATGGCAGTGTTTATATTTACATGTAGTGGAAGGATACGTAATCAGTAACCAAAATTAGAACATTAGCAGGGCTTTTGAGAAGTGTGAAGAAACCGTGAATGGCCTATACATGTCTCCTTACTTTACAGTGGTTGCACCCATATGCAACTCATATAATCATTTTATCTTCCATGCAGATAATTCGTAATTATCAATAAGAAGGCATAAAAACACACAACGTACTTTGAACAACCTGAAAATACATTTATTTGTACGGTTGTTAGCAGTATCCTTATAGCGAATTCCCTGACTTTTCCATATATCCTGCTACATTTCCCTGACCAACTTATGCAGCAAATATTTAAAATATTTAAATGTTTTTTTCTAAAATAAATTAAGATTTTTTTATGGGTAACAATAACGTACCCTTTATTTATGGACGCTTTCCTATGCAGAAAGAAACAAATATTTATATATTATAAAGTATGTACAAAGATGCAAATGGAAAAAGGTGAGACAAAGTTTAAATACTAGCATTCTCCTAACCAGAAAAAAGTCACGATACAAAAATAAGACACAATACAATGTATTAATTCAATGAGAAACACTGAAAAGGTTTTAATTATTTGTGTGCTCTGCTTCCGTGATAGGTTTTCTGTATCTGTGTTATTGGGGAGACATGTCACATGAGAACAGTTGTAAAAAATTATATAAAAGTAGTTTGTATCTACCTAAAGACATATTTTGTCAATTTGATGTGTAGTAAAAACCTTACCAATTTTCAAATGCTACACACACACCCTGAAATGGTTTTGTGAATAAGAATGTTAACATACAAAACAAAATTATATGCAGGAGGGATTTCATCTATGCGATTCTGTAGCTTTGTGACAAAAAAAAGGCAGAAGAAAACAATTTCACTGAATTTCGCATGAGCTGCTGAATTTACACTGTAAAAATATATTAAATCAGGACAACAATTGCTGCCTAATATTAACCGCCATGGCTAGCTGTAACAAACGGTATGAAATAGAAACACAACACTGTAAAATTTTATGAATCACTGTGGGTGGGATTACAAATGTTGTGTTTATTCAAAACTACATTTTCTTGTGTAAACACACATGATCAGTGGTTTATTCACCTAATGCTTGTGACTACATAAATTGAGATATAAAAATTATAATATTAATAATAATAATAATATTATGTGATCATCGTTTGTAAGAGCAGAAATATATGAAAGTCGTGCACGTAACCAAAGAGTGAGCAGCAAAGACAAAGACCAGCTTACACAGGCTTGCCGCTGCGCCGCGATAAGCCTTTTGCAGCTCCCACGTTCCTGACCTTTAGCAGGTTGAATTTCTGCTTTATCTAAAGAATGTTCTGGTTAATGACATAGTTTCTCTCAGCATTACTCGGGGTGCGGCGAACCTTCCAGATCAAGGCCAGTGCTAGTATAAAAGTGCAAAGGGCCTCATAGCCGGGAGTTTATGAGTGTCAAGAGTTTTGTGCGACCTTAAGCGATAGACAATGAGCCAGTAGAGCAATGAGTGGTACGGGAAGTAATGAGCGGGAGGAAAATCTGCAAATGTGAGCATTGATGCAGTGAAGAGTGTAACTAACTGACAGACTGGACTATTGGACTGGATGTGTGAGTGAAAGACATTAAAAATGATAACAACAGACAGACTGAACATGTGATAATTATGTGTGTGAGTTAACTGGCTATAAACAAACACAGACATTGAGTAGGACTTAAATTAGAGTTGAGAAAGACATTAAATGCTGTGCCCACCGTGAAATAAAACGAGTAATAGTGGAGATAGATAATTTAATGTTGTAAATAACAGCTGTGTGAATAAATTAAAAAGCAAATTTAGTTATTTTATTTTTATTGTGGCCTCCATCCTTCACAAATTCGGATACACCTCTCTGCCGTCTTGCAACACTGGTATCAGAAGTGGGATGGAGACATTTAATTGTAAATTCAGTTACACATTAGACAAATAATTAGTGATAATTAAATAATTAATTTATTGTAATAGATGTAGGCTGCAAAATTAAGACTTTTTTGTACAAACATAATAGTGAATGTTAACTAGAAAAATGTCTGCAGAACTGAAAGCACTATGAACATTACTTGATGGATTAAGTAGCCAAGTGAGCATGAGTGCAAATAGCTTGAGAAGATATAAATAACAAAATTACTAGTGTTTATGAAGCTGCAGCTAGTGTAAATGAGAATGTAAATAGCCAGATAACTAATGTTAGTAGTTAAGTACATAAGAAAGTAGGCACTGTAAATGAAAATGTAGACAATAAAATTGATCATGTAGATAGGAAAATAGAAGGCATTAGTGAGTAACTGAATACAAGAATTGATTGTGTGCAGGGACAAGAAAATTGACAGTGTAACTGAAGTAGTGGACAGTGTTTGTGAAAGGATGGACAGAGTCGAGAATGAGATGAAACAGAAGATCAGTGCAGAAGCAATTGCAGGAATTTAAACAGCAACGGAGTTCCACTACCATCACACCAGCAGCCGAGAAGAGCAAAGGAGCAGTGCAAGTTGTAGACAATGCAGCAGCATTGGTGTCGTGCAACCAGGAGTTGGAAAGGGGGTCTCAATTAAGCCCGTCCCTTATGATGATCAGACTTTATGGCGGGAGTACAAACACCAGTTTGAAATTGTCACCACCCTGAATGGCTGGTCAGCTTAATTAATACCTCATGGCTGTATTAAGAGGCACTGTGCTGAGCATACTACAAAATTTTCCAGAGCAACAGCAACTGGAATACCCCACACTGGTGTCTGCCTTGGAGTTACGTTTCAGAGAACGGTACATGTGACATTCCCACCATGCACAGCTGCGAAGCCACATCCACAGACCAGGAGAGCCACTGCAGGAGCTATGGCAAGACATTGCGTGGCTGTCTTAACTATCTCTAGGGGCGCGTGACATCATCACAGTCGGCTTCTTCATTGATGCCATTGCCAACACAGAGGTACGGCAAGCAGTACATCTGACTGCACCGCACAACATGCAGGACGCCCTGGCCTGAGCACTGGAGGTGGAATCAGCAAGACAAAGGGCCGTACCCTGATGTCCGGTACGAATAGTGATGCTGAACGAAGACAATAAAGACAGAATAATGAAGATACTGATTTTGAGAAGTGAAGGTCGGTGACTGCTGGAGGGAAAGCCCCAATGTTCTTACATGTACGGTCGGTGAAACAGAATTCGGATGCAATACTGGTGGAGGGGAGCCTGAATGATGTTCCTTCCCAGATGGTCGTCAACACTGGGGTGATACAGTAGACCTGACATCCTCGGGCTTTCTCCTCCCAAGCGATCGCCCGATGACAATATGGAACAGTGCTATTTGACAACAGTAACAGATGAGACTACACCAGTTAATGTTGACAAACAACCATCAGTCGCATCTGTCGTTCGCCGTCTGTCTGGCGGTCACGTGATCTTCAACCAATCTCAGGGCAATTTTTTTTCTATCAGTCAATCCATCAAATATTTCTTAAACTTTAACTTTAGACAGATGGGCCACCGCTTTCTAACGAGACTCTGTAGATTAGAATTTGCCAATAAAATGCAAGGTGGTGGATATACGTTTATTTTATCTATGGTGGTTAATTTTGGAATTTTAAATGTAAAAATATTCAGTATAAAATCTTATCAGATGAAAAAATTATTTAACCAAAATATTTCTCTCTTATGTATTTCCAACCAGAATATATCTCCAACTAAAGGAAGAGCACAATGTTAAGGTTGTCACACTGAAATTTTGCGTACAGAAGGATTGAGAGACGACGGATTGTTGTGAATTGCTTTGGTCGAAAAAAACAATGGATGACTAGCGGACGGACGACTGACAAATGTGATGGATAGTTGTGAGTCCAGCCTTAGAGGTAAGAGAAAAGTGATCTTGAAACTTGGCAACCTTAGCATAAAGCACAATGTTTACATAACAGAAATAGAGGATGAATGTCTTTTGGGGCTTAATGTACTAAGTAGGCTGAAGTGCTGTATTGATACTCAACTTGGTGTGATACAGGTAGGCAGTACAGAGATGGTGTTGTCAACATGACATTATTTGTCCTCCCCAATTAGCTGCCCAGTAGTCTGTGGTCAACCCACTGTGCTGCCTGCTTCTAGTGAAATTATCATTACAGGCAGATGCCAAAGAAAATTTCTCTGGTATTTGGGTCAAATTGGGCCAGCAGAGAGAGTTAGCATCCTGCCAGTTAAAATTATTGTAGCAAGGATTTTGGTCTCTCCTAATTCTGACAGTTTTTCAGTTAGAATGATAAATTTGTCAGATAGTGCCATTCGTCTTGAGAAGGGGCCAGGCCGTAAATGAACTTGGAAAGACTAATGTGACCTGCCACCAAATTGATACAGGAGATGTCAGGCCTATAAAACCACCACCAAGATGCCTGCCACTAACCTTGCATGAGGCAATTGAGGGAATTCTGAAGGAAATTAAGGAGGTAGACATGATAGAACTATCAGTTAGTCCATGGTCATCACCCACGTTACTTGTTAAGAAGAAAGATGGCTATCTGAGGTTTTGTGTAAATTATCACCAGCTTAATGTGATAAAGAAAGACTCTTATCCACTTCCAAGGATAGATGAGACATCGAAAATATGAACACGTTTACAATGGTTTACTACTCTGGACATGAAGAGTGGGTCCTTGCAGTGCGAGGTGGCCCCAGAGGACCAAGAGAAGACAGCACTTTGTGTCCACAGGAAAGGAACCTGGCAGTTCAAAGTTATGCCTTTTGGGCAGTGCAATGCCCCTGCCACCTTCGAATGCCTTATGGAAAAAGTTTTGTCTTTAGATATTTGTAAGGTTTACCAAAATGAAATTGTTGTGAAAGGAAGGACATTTGAAGAGCACCTATCATGCCTAGACTCTGTATTTCAGAAAGTGGCTGCAGCCAACTTGAAACTGGTTTCAAAGAAGTGCTATCTCTTCCAAAAGAAAATTAATTTCTTGGGACATGTAGTGTCTGCACGTGGACTTGAAACAGAATCAGAGAAGAACAAAGCGATAAGGAATTGACCGACACAAACTGATAAAACTGAAGTGAGGAGTTTTCTGGGATTATTTGGGTACCACCATTGATTCATACCTGGGTTGGCGACGATCGCCAAACCACTACATGAACTGACTGAGGAGAAAAGAAAATTAAATTGGACCATTGAGTGTGCAGTTGCTTTTAGTAAGCTAAAGGAAATTCTGATATCTCCACCAGTCCTGGGTATCCCGAAAAGTGAGTGTATGTTCATTTTGGACACTGATGATAGTGGTGTAGGCATTGGAGCTTTGTTATCTCAGGTTCAGGATGGGAAGGAAAGACCACCAGAATACTTCAGTAAGGCATTGCATAAGCCTGAGAGAAATTACTGTGTTATACACAGGGAGCTTCTCGCAATGGTGAAGACAATTTCACACTTCCACTCCTACCTTTATGGCAGTTATTTTATTCTGAGAACCGAGCATGCTGCATTATGATGGCAACTTAATATCAAGAACCCCGAAGGTCAAATTGCCCAGTGGATACAGCATCTTCAAGAATGTGACTTTGAAATACAACAAAGATATGGAAGCCTCCACAGACCAGCGATAGTATAAAAGCACAACAAGCCATCGAGCCGGGAGTTTATGAGTGTTGGGAAGACACACTAAAACGGCATCTACAATCAACTTAAAAAAATAATTAATAACTGCTGGTAAAATATTCTGACAATGCGAGAAACTAGCACATTTACAAGATGCAAAGTTTGTGCTTTACTCTAGTCACTACAAGCCTACACGCAGTTTCTTTGCTGTATGCAAAGACGGAGAATGGGAAGCTAGGCATGTCAACTGGTGAGGCAGAATACAGTATAAATTGGGTTGGGTGCGCGAACAGCTCTCTCTGTTGCCGGAGGGAGGACAAGCCACCCGTCTTACCCTCCCCTCATCGGTCACCATGGCAAGGCCAAGACACGGTGACAGCAGTATTTTGGATTTTTTTTTCAACGACAAGGGGAGGGCTAATATTTTCTTGTTTGGTATAATTTCTCTCAGAAGACTTCAAAATATTAAAATTAATTAATATTTAAAAAAACAAAATGTTATTTTAGCTTTAGTAATGATTGAACACAGACACAATTTTGAGTTTTTGCAATTCAAAGTCAATCAAAAGAAGTCAAATTTGATCTTACAAGTGCATTGAACTTAAAAGTCAATTCACAGTAATCATTTAACTGTATTTAAAAATCATGTCATGTAATTTTGCCACTAAAACAACACAAAAAATGCCCAAGTCAAATTATAATGAAATTTTTGCAGTGGCAGTGGGTCAGAATTGGTCCCAAATCAAACGACCTTCTGAAATACTGACCATTTTCCTGGCAACTATGAATGGTTGTAATGTGGAGTTTTGACTGTATACACTTTGGTTGAAATTATCGTAACTTTGTTTGAAAAGGTGGCAAAAGTTAAGCCTATTTTTTACTGATGCTTTCATTAGCTAGATTCTGTGTGCTGGTGTTAGAACTTCTCTATACGCAGAAAATGTTTCTACATTCACAAAGGCTTTACTTATCCAATAAATTAACCCATAAACTAATTTTGATCGTAATGAGCTGGAACTTCAGTGTAGAAGAGTTCATTATAAACAAGTTATGCTGTATTATTACTAAATTCAAAATGCAAAAGTCTACCAAATAAAACACCCATTGCGATGGTGTCAATGCATGTGTAAACATCTGCCTTGGAGAGAAATAAGTTTCAGCTGTCTATAACATCTTTGGTGATATCTGACACGACCAGTATGACCTCATTTCCTCACCTTAAATGCTGGCAAGCAGGGAGATGGTTGCAGTTGCCTAGCAACCAGCCTATTGTCCTCCGCCCTCTCCTGGTGGAGGGCACGGAGGTGGTGATTGTTGTGTTTTTCACAGCTACTTTCTGTTGTGTTATCTGTCTCACTTTTACTTGGGCACCCACCCTTTTAGTTCATTACCTGTCATCTTTTAGTTGCTCTTGCAATCAATACTTTCCTCTACCCCTTCTTGTTTCTGAAAATGTAGCTTTACCTAGCAACAGGGCAATAGCCAACCAAGTTCAAGAGGAAAAGTGAATAGGCAGTACTGTATTGAAGGGATGGAAAAGCCATGAACATTTTTTTTAGCTTTCTCTACACTATAGGTTTGCAGACAAAAAATGAAAACATTTAAGTGCGGTAAGGCACTGATTGTGTACTTCTATAAATAAATAATATTGTATTAGGAATGAAAATATTATTTACAGATTTTTAAAGAGTTACCAATTCAGTGAAAATCAGCTGGCTCCGATCTCTTGTCAATCCATCAAACATATCCCTTGTCTCAAGATGTCAACTGACAAGAAGTGTGTTGTTGTGATGAGGGGAGTGAAGGGATAGGGTACAGGTCGGCTGAGGGGTGGAGGTGTGGCAGGTTGTGGTGAAGGGGTGGAGCAGGGTGAGAGGTGCTCCCTTGGTTCGAGTCTCAACAAGGGTAATTACTGCATAATTAGTGCATGATGAGTAGGGCCTAGAAATTATCAAAAACTGTGAAATAATGCGAAATACTGAGAAATTACGTTCATTCATGGAGTTCTGTAATAATTCCCGTATTCGCAAAACATCAACGAAATTGCTAGTTTAAGTGTAACTTAAACCATAGTGTGAGATTCTTTTACTGTGAAAACTCTTACAAACATTAAGTTTTAAAATTTTCCATTCGTTAAACAGCATTATCTCTCATTTACTTCACATATGTGCAGATAACAAAACTATTTGCATGGTGATCACGTTGTTGACTATAAAAACAAAACAAAATTGTATGTCACGAAAATGATTCATAAATCAATTGGTAGCAAGATCCAAAGATTGTTGCACGTAAGATTCAATATATATTGAGCCAAGTCGCTATGGAGCTCATTCATTGGTACAGTCACGCCTATGTGTAATTAATTTATAAACACTAACCAAAAATAATGGTAATTTGATGGTAAGCAAATAGTACTTATATATAAAAAATTAATATTTTTTTTTTTGGAATGTAATAATTAAGCAGTAAGCATTCACATGGTATTTGTTAACACCACCAACTTTGCTCATCTTCTGTGCTTCGTGGTTAGGTTCTTGAGCGAGGGTGGTGATGGTAGTTGGCTGCTTACGTCACAAAACCGGTTAAGAATGCCAAAAAATAGTTACCGTTGTAGATTGTGCCCAGAAGTTTGAAAGTGAAGGTTTTTTTTGTTTTATAAACTGACAAAAGTGTAAAACTGCAAAGTAAACATTGAATGAGCGGGAAAAGACACGTACTTAAACACTATCATGCCATATGCACAGTGATTTGATGATAGTGGAGGACATAAAAAATAAAAACAACTGCATTGAAAGCAAATTTGTGTAATTTTTATATTGCCAAGAAAACAAACAAAAAAAAGAAGATAGGTTTCAGCCACTTCATTGTAAGAACCTTTTTACTGTGTAAGGAGCATTTTTATTTTATCAATAATAAAATACTTACTAGTATTTTGTAGTTAGGTTGTGGATTGTGTTGTAGTGATATTGAACTGAACAGGATTTAATTAATATCTATAAATGAAAAAAAGCTGTATGTGGGTGATGAAAATTATTGTAAAACTCAAATGCTAGTAAATGTTCTTGGGCAGTTTTAAATGTCTCAATAAATTACAATATTGTTTGAAAAAAATTACTATGATGTAACAATGTGTATTTCATGACAAGTGTCCTCTCGTAAAGTTGTTCTTTCACCTTTATAGTTACATATTTTTTTATGTTTTCCACTTAACAATGTATTGATTAAAAGAACAAATAACAGATTCCATTTAGTGTTCAGTTAAACATTACAAAAAACAACACATTCATGTTCTAATAAAAATGAATGCTTTTTTATGCTATAAAATTTTTTTTTGGTTAAACAAGAATTTTTTTAGACGAAATAGTGAAATTTCAATGACGAAATCAGCTTATTTTATTTACTGCAAAAGTGGGGCCCTAGTAATGAGTAATTTTGAGTGTTATACAGAATTCAAATCTCTGTGACAGCAGAAATAAATAATATGTACAGAGCAGTGGTAAGCCGATATGGTTTTTGAGCCTTTTCAGATATTGCTGATACAAACTTACAGATATTGCCGATACCGATACTGCCTTGACAAGGAAAAATAACATTTTTTCATGTTTCAAAAAATTAAAAACTTTATTATTAAAACATTTAGTTAAAGAAAAATTTAATTGTCTTTGTTTTTATTGTTTCAGTGATGGGTCAAACTATTAAGATAAATTAAAATCTAGGAACCACTTACTAGTTAGTAATTAAGCATATTTTTAAGACAAAATAATCTAAATTGATGTAAAAATGTGTAAGAGGTGATGCACATATGAATTATGCATATAATGTATTTGTAGTATTCAACCTACCTTTATTTTCCACAATACTAAGTGGTAAAAGGTCTGTGCAAATGATTTTTCCAATGAGACTATTTATTTTCACAGTGCGGGCATGTGATGAAGGATAAGGTTTACTTTACTTTTTCCATTAATTAATACACGTTATGAAATTTAGGTTTAGACCTGTTTACATTAGGGCAAGATGAACATGTAGCCACACAATCGTTTTCTGAAATTTGTGAAGTACTCGCAATTATGGCATGGCTAGGCGCGTTTTCTCTGCCAGAAAGTTGTGTTGAGAGTTGTACAACAAGCCTAGGAGGAGACTGTTGTAATTTAAAGCTTCCACTACAAAGGGTGTGTACACCCAAGGTGCCGTTTTAAGTTTGTGGAACTATACGACCTCGATGATGTACCGCCTCTCGAAAACAAACATTTGCAAATATTGCAAACATTCTTGCGTGTTGCTTAGGGTAAAAAAATTCCACACATCACGTTTCCTTCCAAACATATTTGTTTTTGCTGGCAAACGTAAATAATTTCACCATGTTCGTTCCCTAACCAAACACAGTCATATAACTACAGCAACAGCAAACAAAGCAACGGCGGTGGCAGTGATGAACAGCATGTTACCAATATTACAAGATTACATTATTTTTTTTAATGTGTCGCCGTGTTCGCGGTTGTACATGAAACTACTAAGACAAAATATTTAGGGAGGTAATCGTAAACACTAATTATTGTTAATATTATATGTGTGTTAGGCTAATTAAATGTTAATTTTTGTTCATGCGACCAGCTTGCCTTCAAAGATAAAATTCAGTAAACGCAAATGGCGGTTACTTTTGTTTTGTTGTATATAATGTATTCACGGTAACTTCAAGATTTTCTGAAGCCCTGCTAAAGATCTACTTTCAGGGAGCCCATTATGTATCATTCCGCAGTATGTATACAAAACATTGCCATGTGACACCTGTCAAAAATTGTTTGTAAACAAACAGTGCCATGTGGGAACTGTCAAATATTTTGTTAACAGTGTCCATGTGGGAACTAACAAAATTTATTTTTGAAGAGAAACAATGCCATGTAAATCTTAACTGTCATATACTTTAATAAAATTCTCCAAATGTCTAAAAAATGCTAATCAATTTAGCAAAATATTGTAATACATACAAAAAGGTAGATTGAAGTATATATCGGAACTGTTAATTATATAATTTAATTAAAGTTTACTTATTATATTAAGATTTATTTACATAATTGGTATAAGGAAAAAGTTAAATTTTACATAATAAACTTTTGGAAGTAGCACTCAGGTTAAAGATTTCACTGTGATAAATGGGTACCATTTATTCTATTTTATCGCATATAAGTCGCACATTTTATTTAAAAAATTTTATTGAAAACTCGGGGGCGACTTATAAGTGAGAAAAATTCCTCCAGCCACGCACTAACGTTTCATTTACTACAAATTCACGGCCCGCGGCTCGATTTCCAAACTCTTCAGCGAACAAAATCACTTTCATTTTTAAACCTGCGGTGTATGTACATCGCTTTTCCGTCAAGAAACTGTCTCACTTCACTGCCACAACATCAAAACACTACGTGCGACGCAAAGACGATATAAGAGAAATACGTGTAAGCCAACGCTAATGTGCTGCTATCTCTTACGCTCCACAAAAAGCTTTCGAAAATAATCGATTATCAGTTATTGACCAAAAATCGATTCCTTTTCATTCTTTTAAAATATTTTTTTCTGTTAAGGATTGCGAAGGGAATTACGTAACGGAAATATTCAAATGCCTTTCTATATTTTGCACGTTTATTTAAAACTTACAAAGATAAACTGCAGAAATAACAACGCTAATACTAAAATTACATCTTAACCTAGAATTATCTTATAAGTAGAAAGAATGTGTTACGTTAGTTTTATAACCACAATTCAGCGTCTCCAATATCCAATATGGCGTGGTTATACTTCTGAAAAAAACGTGCCCAAACGGACAAGATGGAGTGTATGAGTCCGCTGGACAGACACTGAAATTTACATAATTTAAATTAATAACAGTGAAATCTTTACCCATGAGTGCTACGTGAAAATGTAAATATTTAGTTTAGCAATATTAACTTTACAATTACGGCATTAAATTTATACATATTAATATTTAACCTACAAACTATTTCTTTTCAGCTATAACCAACATGTCCCTTCAAAATCCGTTGTTAATTCGTACGGACTTTTAACAAATTATTATAATTTATTGAAAAAATATACTTAAAACTTAAAACAACCAATTTATATAGTGCTTCAGTGCTAAAAGCAAGACAAAACCTTTTTACATATACAATTTTTTTATAACCAATTCAACATGTAACTCCTAGGGTGATTTTTCAAAGGTTCTTTTAAAAAGTATCGAAGATACCGTGAATGGATTATACATGTTTTGTAAACAATCATGCAAAACGTGCCTCATTTTGCTTTAAAAATAAACACAGCCAGTTAGGTACATTAGTAAAAGCCAATTTAAAAATGGTTATTAATTTAATAAAACCAAATAGTGCGCTAATCCACTCCAATTATGGCAAGATGAAAACAGCCTCATTTTAAATTCTTAGCGCAAAATATTGGTTATAATATCGGAGATTTAAACATGAATTGCAAACAATTCCGATAGTTACGATATCGGCCGGTTTCAATATATTGGTACTGATGAAATATAAATATTATTAATGACCTCCATGTAAAACAAGTTCGAGAAGTTAATACCACACTGCAAGAGTATCGTCCGCTGCCTCATTGTAACATAGTCAACACACATCAAAGTGGTCCGGAACATAGGAAGATCACATAGAGTTCTCAAGAATAAAACTTGCTTGGCCATATCAAAACTATTTACCTCTGCAAGGTTACAGGCTCACTTGACATGACTTTCAGTCAAGCAAATGTGGACCAGTTGGAAAGATGAACACGGCCAGATTTTAAGAGTGTCCCACTACAAAAATAATCCCTTTTACAAGTAACACACATAGGACAAGAAAACAATAAGAAGCCAAGCAAATAAATGGGAAAAACACAACAAAAATAAAAGATTAAAGAAGGAAACCTATCACCTCCATCAACGAAGTGGCATTATCACAAAATTGCATCAATATCATAACTCCACATGCTTCAGACTTAATTTCACTTGCAATCTTCACAAAAATGGACTTTACACATGACAAAACTTAAGTATACATTGTGCTTTCCGAACCAAAAATATGCTATGTATGTTCCAAAATAAAAACACACACTGTGTGCACAGCAATTAAAAATATGCACCATATGTGCAAAACAAGTCTCACACATTCTTACAAACATTAAAATAAAAACTTCAATTTTTGAAATTGAGCAAAATTTATTTTTTTATTTATATTAATACTTTCTTTCAGTGTTCCTTCGTCGGCTGAACCATGCTGAATACCTCGGTTAAAATTACCACAACTGATTTATTTGTGACAAATTTTGCCAATCATTACTTGCCAAGTCTTTTTTAAACCTTTACAATTCTAACCAAACACGCGGCCAATAGTTTTCAATAATAATAATGCCCGTCAAAATACAGCCACGGCTCTAACCTCATTCCAACCAAATTTTGTTTACAATAACAAGGCCATAGATTGTTGAATGCATAGTCAGATTGTGTGATTCATTGTCATTGTCTCCAACCTACGAGTGCATTAAACATGCAAGAAGAATAAGAATAGCAGATGGTTTCTCATTGTCGCCAACCTACAAATACAGTAAATAGGTAGGAAAAATAATAGTAGTATATAGAAAACAAAAAACTGTTGTGGAATGTGAACAATACAATCAATAGCACCAATTGTCTATCTGTGTTGTTTTGTAATCATATAGCGTTCTAAAACGAATGATGAACGCAATCTTTGGTGAATGTACGGATTGGAAATACAGTAAAGCGTAAATAACTAGAACGAATCATTGAAAATCTATCGTATTTCATAGCAAACCGTTTGTTCTGAATATATTTTGGCTTTCAGGCAGAATACCTGATCGATGGATGCGGGAAATTTATGTTTTAAGAGTCGTAGCATGTGGTTTTTTTTAAAACATTGTTTATATAGGATAGTTGTCTGGACTGTAAAAAAAAACTGAATAAACGGGATCGCAGCACCGATTTTTCACCGTATCAGTACAGAACCAGCCTGAAGACCAAAAATTTTACACTGTATTTAAACATGGATGCAACAACCACAACAACTTAAAAAACACCTAAGTCACAAACACAACCACTCTCCAGCATGATGGTTGCAGGACCAACTTCTGAATTGACAACACCAAAGATACTAACTCACAGTACAGAAAATTCAAATGGTATCAATAGTCAATGCAAGCAAGTTCACTATCCACACTCATTACAATAAATATTTACAAAATCAGATGTCCAAATACACAATTGTATTTGGACACAAATACACAAAAGTATTGTATGTATGGGAATTCTTCCATACTCATTACCATCATGTTAGAGGCATGAATATTGACAATGTGTAAAAACTGTAAGCGTAATTTGGGAAAATTACAAATATTACTACAATTTATGTTAAATTAAGGCAACATGTTCTTCACTTAACTGTAACCTTAACAGTTCAATGTAAATAAATGTAAATACAAATTTTAATTCAACAGAAATAATTACATTTTAAAGAAATAATAAGAGTTTACCTGTGAAGAAGGTCCATATGATCCATAATCTGGCTGATAGTGAGGATGGTACGTTGCTTGTCGTAGTTCTGAATAGCTGGAACTGACTGGAGAAGGGGGTGGTGGCAGGTCATCGGGTGGTGGGGGGAAGTTTGGGGCTGCACACTGGTTATAGTCTGATGGCTCTGGTGGAGGTGGTGGCAGATCATCAACACCTAAAAATATTATATTTGGATGTACGTTAAACAAATACAATATATACAATTTGTAACTGCTATACATAAAAAAAATTATGTGAAGATTTTCTGTACTAAAACTTAACGCACATATTGAAGGAAACAACTATACACATAACGTCTTAATGCCAACAAATAAAAAAACTTTTATTCTTGTAACACAAATAACTACAGGATGTCAGGTAATTCGTGGATACGGATTGCACCACAAAAATCTGTGATGAAAACTATAGTCGGTTCACGACTGGAAAAAAATTTTGAAAATCAACCTATGAAAAAACACCCTAGCCGTTAGCGACATGCATATAACATTACAAACAGCGGCGAGCGCGGATACAGTTATGCTGTTAGGTTGCCAGCACAAAGAGAGGAAATAGTTCCAAAGTTTTATCGTAATTGTTAATTTATCGCTTACAAATAGGTGTCGAAAAGACTTGTATCTTATTATGCAAATTATTAATGACTTAATGGTAACGTATTTAGATTTCAACGTTTCTTGCATATCACATGATCACGCTCAAGGTGAAAGTAACGCGGCCATTTGTTTACTAACCTTCGTAGTCCTTGTGTTGTTGACACACATGCCAGAGAATTTGTGCGATTATCTTGTTTAACCTATAATAATTCATTTATTTGTCTTGTTTTACTAATATCCACTCTTTATTATTTGGTTTTTAATAACGTATGATTTTAATTTGTGCTCACTTTCTCGTTGTACTGTTTTTGTGTGTTTCGTGCACGTGTCTTTCCTTTGCCACTCTATTCTAACGTTGCAGTATTTGCACATAAAAATAGTTTTCACATTGTCGAAGATGTAGAATCCTTCACTCGCAAACTCTGCCGTCCTGTCGAAAACCATCACAACCATTTTTAAATAACGTTTTACAATTGCGCAAAACATCCGACTCAGTATAACACCACGCCATTTTAACGTCCGTAGCAATTTCGATCAATACTGAAGATCTTGCCTTCGATGTAAGGGAATTTATCGAAAGTTACTAACAATTGATTGTAAATAGACAACAACTATCGATTCATCAAAATACTCGCATTTTGGGTTTATAGAATAAAATGTTTTTCGCTGGCATCGCATATTCTTTTGTGTGAAATTCTCAAGATTAAAAACCTTACGCTTGTGGAATATCCATTAATAATATATACATGACTTTTATAATGGGTACGTGCATGTACGAACACATGTACACATACACACACACGCACATGCACACACACACACACACACATGGCAGTCACATGGCAATGTTTCTTTGCCTTTGGCGGAAGGATACGAAATGGGCTTGAAAGTAGATATTTAGCAGGACTTCAAGAAAGTCTCTTCCAGTCATGAACCGAATATAAATAGAAAATACTCTTAGGTAAAAATCCATAAGACCCTTATGAGAAAAACTGCATTAAAGTAGATAAAATGAATGTTTCATGTTAAGCACAGCATACAAAACGTTGCAACATCATAACAGGTGTTCGAGGTTTACCCTGCCCGTAGAAATGCACTTTTCTGCACATTAGATGCATGCAGCATGCATGGAGCTTGGCCGCCGGATACACCCATGGCCATTGCCATATCCCAGTACTCACTGCATGTGAACTCCACTGTCCCTTTGGCACTACTGAGGTCTGCTCATTCCCTTGCCATATGCCTTACGACAGACTTGTTACATGCAACATTGCCACATCACCTTACCTTTATCTAATTAGAAAACCACATGTTTGCTACACTGGTGTTTGGACCTTTCATGTCATTTTAATCCTAAATGAAGGGCCTTATGCATTTTTACCAAAGAGTATTTTATACTTAGTTTTGATCACAGATTTGTATGGTGCAGTCCATATCCGCGAATTACCTGACAACCTGTATACATCTTACATAAACAAACTGAGGAAATAGGAATTTTAATGCTATACTACTATCACTGCACAAATGAAATCGTTCAAGCTTATTCAGCAGAAACAATAATTTTAATTTCTTATTGCTAAAAATTATTAGAAATTTTCAAGCACATGCCACTTAGCACTCGCAGGACTAATCAAATTAATGCAAGAATATAATAAACACTCATTCAAGAGGAACCAACAAGATGGAATACTGTATCACATAAACTTAATAGGAGATATTGGTAAAGTTAGAAGAGAGTAATCATTCTCTCACAGTGCAGAGCTAACTATATCAGAGCTGTCAACCGTGTATTTACTGTGACTGAAAATACCACTTCTGTTCTTGATGTCTTCAATACACAGTGGTTAACAACATAAACTCAAAAGTTCCTGCCTTCAGGAATAATTGGAGAAGTTCGTTTTGGGCTCATGGTTAGCACAGTGAATATTAACTTTAATTCACTTCAGTGATTCTGATTTTACATTTCAGAGTTTTCTTCTGTTCAGTGATATCAAAATTAACTCCAAAAGCCAGCTCCAACACCTTTGGGTTTGCAAAGGAAATTTTTTTTTTGTAGCCAATCATAAAATAAAATTTAGTACAGCTTAAAAGTGTAAAATTCTTTAACTGACACACTGCAGGATCCACCCTTTAAAACTAACATAAAAATAAAAAAAACGATTATTAGGTTTTCAGTTATTAAACAGTGGTCAACTCG
Organism: Clitarchus hookeri; assembly: GCA_002778355.1. Lineage (NCBI taxonomy): Eukaryota > Metazoa > Arthropoda > Insecta > Phasmatodea > Phasmatidae > Clitarchus > Clitarchus hookeri. Next base: position 1,443,614 of record NQII01000009.1, read on the forward strand.
ATTTGTTTTCCATATTTATTACAAGCAGAGCCATAAACATTTTTTCAAAAATATTTTTGAAAAAACCTGAGTGCAATTTTTAAAAAGCTCAATAAATATTTTTTCCCTAAAATAAATCTTTTTTGATTAAATAATAACTGTTGTACCATTCAGTCAGGGTTGTGACAGTCTTTATTACTATGTTTTCTTGCACATAAGAAAAGAATTTCATGCGAGTCTCAGTGCTGTCATTTGTGAGTTGTCATTAAGACAGTATATATATTTAAGACACTGGTGTATCTACTCCAAACCTAATTGAAGAAGAAAGGAATGCAAAACATGGTTATAGATGACTTAAGTCATGGATAGTTATTTTGGAAATATTAATGTATTATCTGTTTCCCCCCTTACATATCACGTTAAACTGTCCATTTACCCCCTCTCTAACCCCCCTCCAAAATTCTGTAAAAGCTGCTGAATTATTTTATGTGTATGCTTGATCAATACTTGACATGTATGCTCCTAACTTGTCTATGTGCATTATCTGTGCTGTATATGTGACATTACAAACTGTTACTTTGCTACTGACATGAATCACGCGTCCATGAGCTCCTTGTGCCCGCTCTGACCCCGCAGTCACATCAACTGCACCAGCTACACCGGGCCGCACAAACCACATTAGCCCAAGAGTGCGTAGCGCAGGTTGACAAGAACGAAACTTGCACCTTCTTGCCAACAAGGATTACGTAACTCAACAGACTGCCCTACTTATTTATTACAAGCGGTAATTCTTTTAATAAATAAGTAGGCGATCTGAAACTGTGTTTACTCCAAAGCCACAGCTGTTGGGAGTACGGGCAATTGGTCGTCACATCATAGCAGCTCGCGCCGCAACATACGACGTGATGCACCACCAAGTGGTGTCGCACTGGCCTGTAGGCCGAAGCTGAAGTGCTAAATTCCCCAAAGTGTAACCAGTAGTGCACAGCATTTTTCCAAACACATCAAACAATGTCACCTCATTCACATCTACAGTCAGGGGTGTGTTTTATTTTATTAAGAGCAATCCAGCATGTCAACCTACACCCCTTTTCCCAGGTGGACTCGTCCATCCCTTTAGGAGACAGCCACCTGGAAACACTGTAGCCAGTGAAATACAAATGCATCACCGGAAGTGAAATACAGACACTTTCCACAAGAAAACGTTTTAGTGTATTTAATGTTTAGTTATAAAAGAGCAATTATGTTTCCAAAAAGGGAGATAGCCTAAAAAGACCTCCATACTTGTAACATGTCCTTTAGTGTAGTGACACTCAGAGTCAACTTCACAACCTCAACCTTAACAGACATTTGTTAATCAAAGGGGATGTCACCAATGTGTTTAATTTAATTTACACAATTTTTCACCACTGCCATTAAATTACATAGTGTTCATGTCACGTTTTACAATTCACCATTTGACGTCGGTTCTCGTCCCTTGAGACGGAAGCCGATGTCACTCTGGCAGTTTGTCTCAGAACTCGGACCAGAATGGCGGCGTTGGTCGCCTGCTTGTGAGCCCCCTCTGTACCATCATTTAGGTTGTAGTCACTTCACTGCAATAGTTAATTAATTAACCGGAACATTAGTTTTTATTTCTTTGCTGTACTGAGAGGAGAGCCACCCGCACTCTCCCCAGAGAGCTTAATGCTACCGCATATTCACATAAAACCACACTCATATTCACGCTAAGGTCCCCGTCAGGCCGTAAGTGCTGGGTCCGTTTTCTTTCACTATTCACATGTAATCAAGCACAGTGAATAAACAGCTTTACAAAGTTCTGTGTGCATTGATTATTGTCCTCCAGGACACGTAGGGCACTACACATTTGTAGTAACTCCTGCAATTTCTGGTATATTCCAGGCCTACGAGACGGCCTACAGTCTCGTCATAAAGTGTAAATAGTAACAGTAAGTATGTGGCATAATCATCTGCAAACTGACTGAGGACTCCCGGGCTCCCTGGGCCGTCGACCAAACGACCCACATCACTAACTCTCCACTGGGTTATGGCGCCGGGCAATTCTACATTCAACTAGCCCTGGGTCACCTCGACCACGTCGCTAGCGTCTTCATTTCTACTCCCTCAGTCACTAGTCAAAAAACTTTTCCTTCCTCCCTTAGATTCTAACTCCACCCTTCCCACTCAAGTGTGCATGATGCCACAGGTCTATAAAAATTTCCATGCAATTGCTAGCATTCTCCTTCCCAAATACACAAAGTGACATCAACATGGTTATCAGGCGCACTTGGAACAACAAAAAATACATTCTTTGCCTGAAAACAGTTTTACATGAACCATTATTACTCCTGTGCCATGGCCCACTTTCTGTTATTTCCACCAGTGGTTGTTACAGTTCAGTCTGCCACTTTCCAATGCAAAAGACAAACAAAGTAAAGCAGCAATTCCAACAATGAGACTGTACTCATGAATGTGTAGAAACTTACTACCTTCATTTAGTGACATATCCAAAGTGTGCAGCAGAACAAATGCACTTCCCTATAATTGAACATAATTAAAGTCTGTGTTAAATGTTGAATGTTGGAAAAATGTGAAACAACACATAAGAATACCATTTTTATACTTCTATACACTAACAAAGTAAATCAGATTCATCACAGTTTATAAACTTTTCAGGTTGCTAATATGTACATGAATAAAGTGATAAGTGATGTTTCATCTCATTTTGGAGTGGCTTTTCAGAGAATTTTCGACATTCAGAGTTGTTAGAATCCAAAACTTAGGCTCTACACCTTAGAAAGGTAGTGTGCTATCAGTGTTGAGTAAAAATAAAAATAAATCTTATCTGCTATCTCATCACAAAGTATATTTTTTAAATGATGATGGGAAAGCAATGAATATACATTAAAAGATTGACGATATCTACAACTTTCCTGATAATTTACTTCCGTGTTTTTCAGGTCTGTGGTACCCCTGAAATAATAATAAAATTAACTAAGTTTATGCTTAAGCATGTTATAATTCAGTCAATTTTTCAGATATCTGTTGGTCAACTTTGACAAATGCTGATTTTTTTTCTTTAGCAGTTCTTCTGTAACTATTGGACTTGGAAACTAATGTTAAATTGCCTGTCGCTTCTACTTGGTCTGACAGTTTATCAGCTGATGTAGTACGAGAATCTGCAGGTAGCCTCTTCTTTTTAGCCTTCAAGTCCTCTTAACTCTTCACAGAAACTCTTCCCTTTCAAATGTTTTTCTTCTGTTTCTCTTGCTCTTTCTTTTCCTCCAAATAGCTTTGCCACTTTTGGCGAGCACCAGCTGCTGATATGACCATGTCTTTTGTTATGTGGACATTTGTGACACCAACTGATTTAATATGCTCAGAGATAATTTGCTGTGCAATGATAGTGTATTCTTGCATATTTTCCACTTCAATCTGTCTGTTAACAGAGAAGCCCCTTTCCACTGCTGCTTGACCATGAGAAAGAATGAGCAGTATTTTCAAAACAGACCACAACTTCTCATAGTTTGAATTGGATGTTGCACGTTCGTGTAAAAGGGAATCCAAACTATCTGATTATGGTTTGGAGTTTTTGAATTCTGGCAAAAAACCAAAGTCTGTAATAAAATCTTTATATGAAGATATCAAGTCATCACACTCAGTTTCCTGAATTCTTCTTGCCTCTGCAAGTATCTCTTCATTGCAGACATGAAACTCTCTGTACAATTCACAGAATTATCCATTTTCCTTGGATCCAAACCGCTCAGGCTTCTTACAATTGAATAATGGAATGGAATTTGAATACGATTTTCTTCACAGTTTCAAGCAGAAAATCACGACATTCCATGCACACTTCTAGAATGTCCTGTTCCTTAACTGCATTTTTATGGAGCAAATATCTTACTCTGGATTCTGCAGCACATCCTAACTGCACTTTAGCTACTGGCAAGTGATTCTCCTTCTTGATTACATAAATTTTTACAATTTTGGTAGCTGTAGTTGTATTCCTCATTTCACTTTTTTTAATGAATCGCTCCATCAAGCTTCAGAGCACTTTCAAAATATCTTTACTCAAAAAAGGCAGCATTGGTCTATCAGTCTGATATTTTCTCAAAAAAGGTTCCAAATGTTTAGCTATAGATTGAAATATTATCAGCTTCACAAGTGTCAAGACATCACTCGCTGCATCCTTTACAACAACAAAGAATTTGTTGTTACGAGTGGAATTTTTTTTCTCTTTAACTGACTATGTACTCTAGTATATGTGGCCAAATCTCAAGAGCACGAGCCACCACACTTACATTTTCCACCCATCTCTCCTAACAAAATTTTAAAGAAGAGAGAATACAGCCAGTCATATTCCTGTAATCTTCTCTTCTGCCAGAGAATCATTGAAAAGATAATAAAGGCGTGTAAAAATTTGTTCAATGTCCCACCTGGACGACGCAAACCATGTCGTAAAGCCCAATTAACTATGTGCAGCCCACAACTGCCTGTATGAAGTACAGACATGTTCGTATCCTTTTTCAGTTTCTCACACACAGTCATAAAATTTCCAGTTCACGTGTGGGCCATCCAGGGATAGTTGAAATACAGATTGCTTCGGCAAACCAATGTACAAACTTGACTTTTCATAGGAGGAATATAGATCCTCTGCAGTAGAGTGAAATCAGAATGTATGTAACAAGTTCTGACTATCAGCTTCCCAGTAACGAATACATGGTGTCCAAATGCATTTCCTGTAGTTTTCTGTTAATGCTCTCATTAAAAAGCAAGACATAAGAGTCTTGTTTTTTAGACTCTCCATAAGAAGAGATTGAAAATAAGGAGCAATACCAAAATACATATACACACATTTTCTCTCTCGTAATGAAAAACTCTGAGCAATGCTGCTGTCAAAAAAATCTGTTTCAATTTTTTAAGAATGTCATTACAAGACTTATAGGAATAATGACTATTACAGACTTTAAGAGCCCACAAAATCTCAGCTTTTACGGTGTCATGTCCAGTCAAGAATGGCACCAACTTCTGTTATTCTTGTAGCACAAAATGTGTAGGCATTTCCACAGCTACTGAACTACACGATGAACATGACTCTGCTCCAAGGTTTCAGTTACAAGACTTGAGTGCTTTTTTTATTCATGTCACTTGTCACAGCAAGCGCACACATTTTGGAAATGTCAAATTCAGTGTTATATACACTGCACCTGACTTTATTTTTGCTGGCCACCTTTTGCAGCCACTTGCTGAATTTTGGGTTTTGTAGCCATAAATCATTAAAGCTACAGTTTTCTGGCATTCTGACAAAACAGAAAACACTCCACTAATCAGAAAGGTGACAACATATACTATTTCATTCTTAAAATTTAAATAGTTATTTTGAATTGTTGACTCAAAAACATAACAATGTAAAAGACACATGATCCCAGACCAATAACTATGTAAGCACAATTGTTTTTCAACGCGAATGGCTACAATACACACAGGGCACTCTTTTGGCAGCTACTCGACTTGCATAAATGTGTGAACTGAAAATGTACACAAAGTTAAGAATGGGTCAGTTCAATCCATGAATTTTCGTTGACTTCAGGTAAATGTGTAAATAAACGGTTGTGCATTTTTAGCTCAAATAATAAATCTCCTAAATTATTTCCTTTCCTATGCATTTATCCCAGAAACACCAACGTGCAGAAGCTGTGATAACTTCTGTCCTGATACGTAGATGTAGTGGCGCCTTAAACAAGACAAACTGTGGCAAAGTTACTGTAGTACTAGCCCATTTTTGTTTAAAACATGGCATATGTTTTGTAAAAAAAACCCGGCAAATTGGTGGCAAAAAAAAAGTATTTGTTAAAACTGGAATAGAATAATAGAACAATTGTTACTTACATTTTGAGCCTGCTGCACATAGATTACCATAATTATTTTAGGAAGTACTGCATCTCCACACACTTAAAATTACGCTTTACAGTTCAACTTACAAAACCACGATAGGCTCCATGATTTCTTAATGTGAACACAATTTCTTTCGTCGTTTCTTCCAAAAGCTGTACATACAAAACAAAACGTAACTCTCCCATGCATGTGTACTAGTGATGCAACGAATGTCGATTTTTCCACATTCGCGAATGCGAATATTCACCTCCGACATTCACGAATGCGAATGCGAATGTTGGTTTTTCAAATATGGAGCTAAAGTGTGTGCATATGAACTCGAATTTTACAGCACGTTTAGAACTGGCCGGCCATGTTAAAACCGAGAGTAGCCCATATGCCCCGACTCTGAACAAAGTAAACAAAATTTTGATTGCTGGCTTACTGAATGAAGTTAGCTGCTAATAATGTTTTCGTAAAGATTTAGTTTGAGGTTACCTTGACGCGTACCGCTCATACCTACATGTAGTGGCAACGCTATTCTTACCCACGCCGTAAACCGATGGCCTAACGACCAGAGGAATCCCCGAGCTCGAACCAACTGCACCTGTCATGTTGCCTGAGTCACGACGTGACGCTGCGAACGCGGGGAGTCACGGGCATATTATCGCCCCTCGCCACAAGAAATTACTAATCGGGGAAAAACAGTGCACCCCGCCTACCCCTATTCAACCGCAAACACGAGAGGGTAAGTCCCAAGTTCTATGGAAAATAGAACAGAAACGTATATATACAGGAGCCACGGAGGACAGTTAAGTCAATTACGCGACAGTTAAGAGAGTTACGCGATAGTGAATGACAATCGAGGTCAGTTACACGAGAGTTACGAGACATTTACGACGGAGAAGCAGCGACAAGACAGTTACAACGGAGTCGGGAGTTACGCCGGAGTCACGAAAGAGTCAGATACGAGGAACGACGAGCGACGAGGAGAGAACTGCACGTCCAGGGATCGAGCCCAGGACTTCCCGGGAGAGACACCAAGATAGCACGACAACGCCAGCCACCAGCATAGAGGTAATTTCAGCAACCCGCTGAAAACCTCCCCCCCCCCGACGCAAACATTTGCCGAGACGTGTGTAGGGCGCGGGATAGCTAGATTCCACCGTCCGAGGAGATATAAAAGAGGCTAGGTCTCATAGATGTACAGGTCACTGTAACTTTGCACAATAAAGGTTAAGCGTGAATAAACCGAACCCAGTTACGTCTTTGTGTCACCCCTCTTACAGCAGCCCAAGGTGCCGTTAGCCAACACCGTAACAAATTACTACGTACCCTGTTATCCACCATCCTGTATAGTACAGGTGGGAGCAGCGTCGAGTCAACATACTTAAGTTTTGTTTTTAACTTGTAAAGACTCTATTGTTGTAATTGTACAGTGATAAGTGATATTTCAAAATGAAGCGGTCGTGTGTTAGCGAAGTTTGGACTCATTTTACAATATGTGATGCTGAAAATGTGAAATGCAAAAAAAAATAATAAACAATACTCGCGCAAAGGAAGAACAACAAGTGCTATGAGAAATCAACTGGAAGCTTTGCATAAAAACGAGTATAATGCTTTAAAGAATAGGGAAAATGAAAAGCGAAATGCTTCTACAAGTGTTGTGGCCTCCACTTCGCGACAATGTACGAAAACCGACCTGAAACAAATGTCTTTGACTGATTGCGTCGAAAAAACAAAAAAGTGGGATAACAACAATGCCAAGTCTTTGGAAATTGATAATTTAATAAGCGAAATGATTGCTTTAGAGGACTTACCCTTTAGTTTTGTCGAAAGCGTTGGATTTGTCAGACTATTGTACCATCTTTGTCCGTCATATAATATAAAAAGCAGACAACATTTTTCTTCGTTTATACGTGAGAATTTCTACGGCAGAGTTAAAGATAAAATTTTGGGATTAGTTAAGGCATTTGAAAAATTGGCGTTTACAACTGATATTTGGTCTGATTCTTGTTCAGGAATATCTTTGCTGAGTCTTACATGTCATGGTATAACAAAAAACTTTGAGAGAAAAATGATTGTGTTAAACGCAGAGGTATTTAACGATGGCCGACATACTGGTGAAAATATAGCTATAAAACTTGAAACCATGTTGTCGCATTGGGAAATACCTAAAGAAAAAGTGCAATGCATTGTTAGAGATGGTGGCACAAACATGAAAAAAGGTATTTCCTTGTTATTAATTAGAGACATTGATTGTTCGTCACACCAAATTCAGCTGGTTGTCAAGGAGGGGCTTAAGGCACAAGATTCCGTTATAACAGTGATTGCAAAATGTAAAAAGATGGCAACACATTTTCATCACTCAAATGTAGCTCAAGATGAACTGACTGCTGTACAAGAAAGACTTGATCAGCCAAAGCTGAAAATCATACAAGAGTGTGGTACAAGATGGAATTGCAGCTTGTATATGTTAGAGCGTATTTTGAAAAACAAAGATTCGTTATGTCTTTATGCTTCCCAGAATAACAAGATTTCACAACTAACTTCCGAAGAGTGGATTCTTGTGGAAAAAATAATAACTTTACTCAGACCCTTTGAAGAAATTACAGAAGAACTAAGTGCAGCCAATATTTCTGTATCCTCAGTAATTCCATTATTGTCCACTTTGGAAAAAATTATTGGTGAATTTGATGTGACCGACGAATGCGTTGGGAATACGATTTTAGTTCTTAAACGAGAACTATGTCGCAGATTTTCCCATTTGGAAAATTACGTATTGTTTGCTACGACAACTTTTATTGACCCGAGATACAAATTAAAATTTTTCAAAAATTCTTCAACCAGAGATCAAGTTGTGAAAAATATTTTAGAGTCAATTGGAAACGATGAATCAAGCCTATCGTCTTGTTCAAATCCTAAGCGTGCCAGAATGACTACTCATCGGATTGAAACATCTGGTTCCAGTGCCAGTCTGACAGAGAAATCTATATCTTTAAGAGACACCATGAAATTGCTGATGGATTCCAGCGAAAGTGAAGAAGAAGAAAATGAATGTACGAACCCTATAGAAGTTTTGATAAAAAAAAAACCATCAATGAATATTTATTAGATAAACGTGTGGAAAATGATGTAGATCCACTTACATGGTGGGCGGTAAATAATAAGAAGTATGGTATTATTTCTCCCATAGCCAGGCAATATTTAGTAACACCACCCACTAGTGTGCCTAGCGAAAGGGTCTTTAGTGGGGCTGGTCTTCTTTACACACCCCACCGAAATAGGCTGCAAGGAGAAAAGGCATCAAAACTTCTATTTCTGAAGTTTAATATTCCTCTACTCTTATTTAATTACTAAGTGTTTCACTTAATTGTGCTTAGATATAAACNGTTTAAAATTCTTCTACTCTTATTTAATTACTAAGGGTTTCACTTAATTGTTCTTAGATATAAACAATTTTTCATAGTTTTATTTTTCAATTTCAAGAAGTAATGTTTAATGGATATCTTAAAAATGACATAATTAGTGAGTTAGTATTAGAACCAAAGTTAAAATTAACAAAATGTTAAGAACATATTTGTTTTAATTGAAAAGAAGATTATTATATTGTTTGTTTTTCTTCACAATATATTTTTAACTTAATTCATAAGAAGTCTATTTGATTTACAATTAAACATACTAGTTCATTAAAAGATCTCACATATTTGAATAAGATACCCTTTAGGTTGCATAAATGCATATTGTTAAGTGTTTTTACAAAAGATCTCATTTAAAGTTGATTTGTATAATTAAAAAGGTTGGGTTATATCTTATTCCATTGTTTTGTGTTAAAGCAGTTCAATGGTATTTGATCATACAGTTGTGTTATAATATAGTTTAGAAGTTTTAAGAAATTACCTGCCTTAATTTGATTTTGCTAAGGTAAATAAGAATAAAAGAATTTCAAGAGTGTGTTTCTGTAATGTAATCTAGTGAATAACTACAAGGCTGTTTCCCAAATATCATTAAAATACACTCTTATACATAAAAAAAATGTTAATAAATAAAAATGTCTTAATCATAGCAGTTGCATTATTATTTAATAAACATTTTAATTTTTCATTGCCAAATACATTCACAAAATATTGGCATCATTTTTGCAAATGCGAATGTGAATGTTCAAAAACATGCGAATATTCGCGAATGCGAATATTTGTTGCATCACTAATGTGTACAACCAAGGATGGTCCTGCTGCGCAATTAACACTTAAAAACCTCCCTCCTATTCAAAGAACTTTTACAATATAGCAGTTACATAAAATATGGTATTTGGTTACATTCAACAATCCTGAATATAAAACCAAATGCCCACAAGTTTGAAGTACTCATACAGGAAGACAATATTTTAATGTAAACTGCATTTCAAAAACATTTGCTCATGATTCTTCCTGTTTGAAACACAGATGCTCTACATTCCAAAAACATTTCCCAGATACTTCTTTGTTTAAAAAATTCACTGACTTTTCAAGACCTGGAAAACGTTAAGGACTTTTCAAGGTCTCACAAATTTCCTTTTAAATTTCCAGGACTTTCAAGGACCGTACGAAACTTGAACTATGTCTGTGCACAAATCGAAATGAAACCATGTGTTGCGCACATGCTGAAACGAAAAATCAAACCCTTTCACAAAACACGCCCGATTGAATACCGGAATGGATCTGGTTCAGAGGAACAAAAATGTTGCGTGCTTGATAAGAGAAATGCAACTAAAACGATAAAACTATTTGGAGTGGCGCAAATAACAACCACTCACCTCCATCTTTGTTGTGTCACTGGCTGGTGACGGCAGCTTCCCGCAGAAGCAGTCAATCCAACTCTTGAAATGGCAGCACCAGTGCTACCAACTCATGTTGTCATGTGAGCAAGAAATTTAAAATGGCCACTATTTCGAAAATGTTGTCAAGTCTTGTATGTAACTATACACACTATACAGACTATCTATTGTATTCATTCCAAGTCCAAACAACTACAATCCTTGAATTTCTAGCACCATGTTCATATATTCCCAAAGAAAAGCATGATTTGTCACTAAAGACTATATGTTGCCAGTCTGTAGCATTCCATGTTGCTCTCTGCTGACACTACTGCAAACAAAGACTATAATGTTGAACTAATAGACAAAGGTCAGGATCCCAGATCTGCCTGTGCAAGGCATCTAGAAATGCTTCTTGGAAGAAATACCATGCCCTAATAAAGGTGCCATTACGTTGTTGGACATTGGAGAAGGAAGCTGTAGGCTCTGTTCATGCCTATCTGACAATCAAATTGTCTGGTGCATTGTGATTTACCAGAAATCAAATGCCACATTTGAATACATGTGTGTCCATTATTCCCTACCCAATGTGACTTAAGTCTGAATGGTCCCAATGAAGGGCAATTTGACATAACTACCGTGCCCATTAACAATAATATCCTGCCAATCTCAAACCCCATCATTTAGTTGAAGGACTCTTTTGTACATCTCCTAAGCATGGCTACGATTTTCCGATCATGCTTGTCAAACCAGATGCAATCTTCTAAGGACTGTGTAATATATGCAACCTGAACTGCAATGGCAGCACTATTGTACAATGTATATGTATGCACCACCCCACAAAACTTTGACTGCTTCCCTGTCATCCATTGACATTCCTTCTACGAAATTTCACCATTACTGAGTGATTCTTGCAAGGTGCACAAATTCTGATGGTGACGAGTGAATAAAACCAAATTAAATATATAACTTCCATACCATCAACTACAATACATTTCCTACATTATTATTAATATAAAGCACTTCAAGTTAAATCTCTGTTATCATGCACTTATATTTACCAACATTATTTCCTTGGAACACACCAACATTGCTGTAAGTGTTGTCAACATGATTACTTCCATGACTGCTTATATTTCCATAAACAGCTTGAGCTTTAGAAGGATTTTCCAAGGTTTGTAAATTGCTATATGTTGGTGCTGAAACAAAATTACAGGCACTGTTATTACAAGTTTGTGAAATGAGTATACTATGTACACAGAAGGTTATTAATTTTATTTGTATAATTAAAGTGATAATACTTGCTCTAAAAAGACATATACAGTGAAACACTGTTAAGAAGTTTAGTGAAACCCTGTTAAGAAGTTTTCCTGCTTAAGTTGAATAATTTTGCACCTTACCTATATGCATGTGTGTAATTTAACCCTTTGAAGAAGTTTTCCTGGTTAAATAGCATTATTTTTTCAGTCCCTTAAAAAATGTCTTGACAGTTTTACTGTAATTCCCCTACCATGAATGTTATAATACTAGCATGCGACAAAAAATTGAAAAAATGCTATTTACGTGCACTTGAAATTAAAATGGTTTTTAGCCAGAAATAAATGCAAACCCAACTACTTTCCAAAAAAAATCATTGCACAATAGATAAAAAACACATGTACACACATATGATGATATAGTGGATTCTCCATATAACAAAAATGAATGTACAGAAAAACTGTACCCACTAAAAATTTTCAGTGGTCCCAGAAAAATTCCTTTATAAATACAGTGGAACCGCGCTATAACGAGTATGGCCTATAGCTATTATTTAAAAGGTACTTAACTTCATTTATAACAAAAATCTGTCAATGAAGCATTTCGCTATAGCGATAGGAACATTTGTAAACTCGTATTTTTTAAATGTTTAAACACGTCGTATCGCAAGTGACATTCGCCCACTTGCCACGAGCGAGCCAGCCTTTGTTGTCTGTGTGGCGACACTCACGTCGGCCGAAACTATGGTAAGAGGAGCGAGCAGGTGTTCTGAGGGATAAGGAAAATGGTATTATAGTGGAGGGGAGAGGTACGAATGGGAGTAGCGCTAGTCGAGGCCAAGAAAAGAGGGGTATGCTGGAAAAAGTGCCGAAGGGGAGAGGGGAATGGTGGCTGCAAGATGCTAGCAGCCTGCCACTCCTTTTATGCTGTACTGTCTAGGTGGTTGACTACTTAAGTTTAGTTGTTAAATAAAATGGGAATTTTGAATATTGCATGTTTTTTATATTACTAAAAACTAATTTTAAATACAAAAGTTTGTTAAAAAGTTGTCTTAGATTGTAAGGGCGTGACCCGGGAAAAGTTTTGTAATGGAAAAAGTTATTTCATAATCTGTGATTTTTGTTGTGCAAATACGGGAATTTGAATATTGCAGGTTTTAAAAGCAGAGTTTGTTATAAAAATGTTGTAAATCGTAAAAGCGTGACCCAAGAAAAGTTTTGAAATTTAAAAATTAGTTTTCCATAAACTGTGATTTTAAGTAACTGGTATTTAAATAATGATTTCATGAGTGATTTAAAGTTGCTGTTTTAATTAGAAATACTATTGAAAGTTTACTGGTATGTTATTTTGTATGTTGAGGGGTTGATTTGGTTAAATTACGCTTATTTCCTCATGGGAGTGTCACTCTGCCGAGCGAGTAAAAGTTTGTTTGGAAACTTGGATTTAAAATATTTTAAGTCACGAAAAGACACTGAGGGCGTGTAATTAATGATTTAAAACCGTTTGTTTAGATATTATTATTTCAATAATACTTGAAAACAATAATTATTTTTGAGAAAGAAAGCTTGAAAAAAAAAATTGTTATGTGCTGTAAGATGAAAGGTACCCTACGGTCATTAAAAGACCCTTAACAACTGCTGCGGGCGGCCGGCTTTATTTTTCTTTAGTGCGACTTGCTGATTTTTTTTGCCGTGTTAGAATGCAACCCCTAAAAAAAAAAAACCTTGTGTTGCCTCTTTCTTTCTTCTCAACCTCAGAGGCTGGCTATCTAAACATGTGGAAGCTCTGCTTTGAGGTCGACAGGTTTGTAAAATGTTATGGGTGAGGGGGGAGAGGCAGGAGAAGAAGAGGTGGGTGAAAGAGACAGACAAGGAGTGAAGTAGCGTGCTGATTGGTAGGCAACTAACTCCATCCCGCAACCCGAAAATTTGGGAGCGGGGAAGAAGAAAGGAGGAGAAAGACACATCGCGCGCATCTGCTGGTCGTTACATACATTTCATACGCATAGTTTATGGCATTCTTTAAACACAAGATCTACATGGGTAGCCAATAAGAACCTCCTGGTCGGAAGGGTAACACTGTACATTACACACAGTAAATTAGGGCACAACACTTTAGTGTAAAAAAAAAAAAAGTAAATTGTATTATAACGATAACTTGCTATATCGATAATTTATTTTGCCATTGTCGACTATCGTTATAACGCGGTTCCACTGTAGTGTTAAAAATATATGCATTTTATTTACAGATAATGTAAAGCTCTCATACTTGACATAAAGAAATATAAGTTTAGAAGATTTATTTTAATGTTGTACATGTCAGTTTCTCTTCTACTAAAATCATGAATGTAATGGAAATTTTTTGACAGTCCCATGAAAAATGGTAGCGAGAGGCCACTGTACAGAGTTAAAAAAAAACCAAACACTAAAAAAATTCAAATGTTAACGAGTCAAAATTACAACACAGTTTCACATATGCTGTGGCAGTACGTGCAGAGAATTTGGAAAACCCCCAAAATTTTATAACACCGGACCAAATTAATATATTGTAGAGCATAAATATAAACAAGGGAAAATAATAAGGGCAAAAATGTGGTAAAAAAAAAAGGTTTGAACTGTTAATTGGATCAGAGAATTACAAATAACTTCAACACTTGTGGAGATGTTTTAACAGCAAACAATAACTATATAATAATCACAACATTGCTATGGAAAAAATAGTTTGTTAAAGAGTTAAACTCACGAGAAATTCAAAAGTAAAGAGGTTACATGAATAATTTCTTTATATGAATGTGAAATGCAAATCGGTAACGATAAGGAAAAGAAAAAACAGAACCAATATCTTTGAAATGTTATTTTACATATGAACTTTACAAAACCAATGAATGACTTAACAAAGTAAAATATAAAAATGTAATGAGAAGAACTATTATGAAAGAACACGCAGTGTATAAACACTTATAGAGTTAATTTCTAATGTATGACAATGACTTTATGTAGTGGGCATGATGAAATATGCAATAGATAGTCTCGGAGACACAAAAGTACACCAAAAAATCTATCAATGACCCATGTTATGAGAAGAATCATAAAATTAAAAGGACTCAAAACACAAAATAATAAATATCTTGCATTTTCGAAGATACCCTTTGATTATAAACCAATATAGATATAACAACTGTTTTCATTCATTCTAGTCACAATTATAGTTCAGCACTGATTGCAGGTCTATAGAATACTTTTAAAATTTGGCAACGAATTTGGGCACGTTTATTTATGGAGCTAAAAGAAGAATATTTGCATATTAAGTACATAGTCCGCCTCAAAAAGTAATGTCAGTAAATATGACTGCTGAAAATGTAGAAGAAAAGGAGTCACTTTCTGCCGGATGAGGATAAGGATGACGACGATGATGATGACCCATCTAGCATAACAAAAATTAGATTTTTTGTAGATATTATTAAAACTGTGGTAATCAATGTGATGCACTTATGTATGAATGTATTTGAATCCAGATGAAAAACTAAATATAATTTCTTTATCACATTATCTTTACTTGCAGTCTTTCCCAAATAAGGCTCTCTGACCTCAAAAGCCTTATGAAGTCCTTGGCACTAAATAACTGACTTGCGCGTCAAATCACTCATAACTAGGGACCCCTGAAAATGGTGAATAAAACTCACCAATATCTCACCAATATCAAAATTCCTGAAAGCGGAGAATAAATGCAACATAGCGGTACAAAAAATTATTTCGAAAATTTACACTACATATACAATATTTATCGCGCACAAACAATCTAATTATCTCAGTAACAAGAACGGTTGATATTTAAGAATCAGTGGATAAAAAATAACCCGGCTATATAAAAAATTAATTTAAAAACTCTCAGAAAGCACAATATACATGAAAATTACCTAAAATTTCAATGACTTAATAAACATTTCTTTGAATAAACACACTATTCAGTCTTCTTACTATTGGTATTTAGAAATCACTTCTCAGTAACAGTATCAGAAGCAAGCTTACTCCCAAAATACTGTTCAAAAAGAATTGCAAGGTTTTGTGGAGCTAAGTTGGTTCTAAGATTTGAAAGAATGTGGCTATATGCAGAAAATGCTCTTTCACTGCCAGCATTGGAAGGTGGAATCCATAATGCTGACACAGATTGTTCCGCAAAGTTTTAGTGTTATTCATTTAAGCCTAACAAAACTATTACGACATCAGCTGGCTTCATTTCGCTCAACAGTTCCAATACTTGACTCTGGAATGCCAAGTAGCCTTCAAGAAATTTCTGTTGAGACAGTTTGGTGAGAAGAGGAACTTTCTTTGCATTTGCATACAATGAGTCATCTACCGTGTTGTTCACCACATATTTAGGATGAAAGAGTTTCCCAATGTTAAAAACAAAATCTTTTCCTGCATCACAGTTCATCAAAATGTGCATCGCATGCACATAGTTTACCAGGATTTTTACTAATTGATTGGTAGCAACAGCACGTGTGATTGACAACAGGAGAAACACAATACAGTGAAACCTCGTTGTTGAGTTCCCGTTTATGTTGATTTCCCATATCAGTAAATTTTTTTGGATGGTCCCAACAAATATCCTATATAGACAATGTTAAAAAAACCAGCATGCTTCGACCCTTAAATCATTAATTTACCTGCATCCATTGATCAGATATTCTGTCTGAAAACAAAAATATATTCGGAACAATTGTTTATCTGTGAAATAACTATCTTAAAACTGGTACTACCAAAATCAGTAGCGCCAAGAGCAGGTAAACAGACACGCTCTAACCTCAAATGCTAGTGTACACAACTAGTTGTGAAAAGTTGCAATTGTTGACAACTACGTAATTTATTTTTGATAATTTAATCACTATTTGTTTTAAATTACTCACGTCGAAAAACAGGTAAGAGGCACTTCTTTGTTTCAAGTCAAAACACAAAAATTTGCGCAAATAAAACTTATGTATAATGGATATGGTTTGGACCAGAACCAAACATTAATAATGGACAAGAGGGATTTGAACTTTACTCTGGTTCCACAAAGGAAACTTAATAATTTTTAGGTCAGTACGGTAAATAATCATGTAAATTACAAGCATTAAAGGGGCAAAGTATGTTTTCACGGACTAATTCTGCTAAGATAAAATTGCACTAGTAACTTTTTTTTAAGAATGCAGTGATATCAACTGTCACACAAGATGGAAAGTGCTGTGTACTTAGCAGACTTTCTATTTATTTTGGTGAAATTAAAAAAAATTTAGCAGACAAATATATATTTTTGTGGGTAACAGAATTTTTAATTGAGTAAAATATAGTTTCAAAAAATCTGATTTTTACATGTCAAACTCAAAAAACGGTGTTAAATTTGCATCCAAAATAGAGTAAAAAAATATAATGCAGCATTATTATGATGAAATTACTTTTTTTAATACTGTACTTTAAATTTAATTTTTAGCCCGTTTCTGTTTTAAATCATGGTTTTTAATAAATTGTGTTTGATTTTTGCCACTTTTTCTACATTTGGCAAAAATTTTGTGAATTTCATGTAAACATTCAACGGCGATTAGCAACAACGGAGCGTGTGATGGGCAACAGAAGAAACACAATTTAGGAAGATAATGTTCGTTGACTACCGACATTGATAGTGTTGCGATGTATCTAGATGATGTGAAAATAAAGTTTTTAAGGTTATGTCAGGGATGCATTCGTGGAAATGTTTATTTACACGTCCAGTTTTATAAGTAGTAGTTTTGTTACTTAACATTTTTATTTTTGTTTGTGTGTGTATATATCATGCATTGTGACAGAAGATTAGAGTTATTGCGTTATTCACAACATAAATAATTAAATAAAAACTGCATTCAGTTTGTGAAAAATTTGTAGCAAAATCTTGTTAAATGAATATTAATTATGCTTTAAGAATGTTATAAGTATTTCTTCGCACGATTTTCGTCAATCCGCCTGAATTTCAGTAGCATTAGTAGTGCGGGCAGATAAAATAATTTATTTTCGCTACTTAAAAATAAAATTTCATGATAAATTTTGCGAATTTCATTTTTATCCTGTATTTTAACAATTTCGTCGCAAAATAAAAAATATGTGTAATTTTGCGGTATTTTGTGTCACTTTGAGAGGCCGGTATTCAATGCCGGACTCATGAAATAATTTAAGAATTATAAAAAATCACTACCAAGGGAGACTTCAAACATAAAAATTGATATAACAATTAAATTTTAAAAACAGTCTAGCACGCGTTAGGATTAGTGTTACCAGCTATTGGTTGCCATAGCAAAGTAATTAAATGTAACCAACTTTTTTCAACATAAGCATTCTCTTGTTATGTACTTCACATTAAAACAAATTACTGATTACTTAAAAACAACAGAAACATCTTATTTAACATTCAAAACAAAATAACTGATTAAAATAAAAATTACGTTAACATTGTGGTGTCAAAATGAACCTCTTATTAACTGTCCATTCTCTTAGTTCCGAAGAATCAAAGAATAATAATAATTCATTAAATTTCCAGTTGTTACATCAAGAATGCAAGATATTGTTACCAACCCCATAACACAACAAATAGGGGGTTGCCATAAAAACTTCATGCAATAAAACATAATGGATGAATATAATCAAATCTGTAGTGACATGGAGTCACATTTCATAAAGGGTTTCTTGGTGCATTTGCATAGCACACGTTATTTCCAAGATAAACAACCACACTTATTTATTTATGTGAGCAATGCTAGCTGGTGTGTAACAATTACTTTTACTGAGAACATGGAACTGCAAAAACATAGTTTTTCCAAATTTACTGCACTGCCCAGCATTCCATATAGCACCAAGTATATAGTTTTCTTTTAATAGTTCACAGTTTCATTTACAGCTGTACAATTCATTATAAAAAACTTACATAACTTAAAAGCTTTCTTCACGATTTGACTTTGCCTGGATCATTTATTGAACTACTACTTTGGCAGCCAACCTATAATTCTGCCCAATGTATTTAGCTAATCTGCTACTTAAGAATATAATGAATTCATTGGCATAACTTTTGAGACACAACATGGACATCATATTTTGCAAAATCAAGTTTTTGAGTGCAAGCTAATGAAGGATGTTTGGTTAACGACAAGAATTTACACAGAGTAGATAGTTGGGGCACCTAACAATACTCTGCACAACTAGCAGCAGTTCTGTCTCTTGTCACTCTGCCAGCTGGCTCACACATTCTTTTGTGCACTCTAAAAGAACTAAATTTTCCAACATTACTTCTGCTTCATTACAAATTCGGCAGAACTGGCAAACCTTATTTACATGTGATTACCAGTTAGTTCTGAATGTGTCTTTAAGACTATTTTTAAACTGGACCCATTAAAATCGCAACCCTAAGAAGACAAATGCTATGATGATCAGATTTATTGGACAGAATACCCATCATAAACAAATTACATGATTACACTTGCAGCACAGTATGATGTGCTGCTGTATCTCCACCTATGCTACTTTGATGTGTTGTGGCCGCAGGTGACCTATGGCAGGCCAGTCGTCATCCAATCATTGACCACATATTTATAATGGGCAAGAGAATCAGTGAACGTGCACGCCAAGGAAGCAGTATGACACAGTGGTCATCAAGGAACCATCAGATGATGTGTGCTACATGACGTCTCATATTATCCTGTTGGTACAGGGCCCAGGGTGGCCATGAAGATAGGGGACAACTGGCTCCAACACCTCTGCGATATAACCACTTTTGGTAAACATACCAGCAATGCGGACTTGGTCCAATGGCACCCCACATCATAACTCCGTGTGCTGGGCCGGTATGATGATGCATAATGCAGGACTCTGCCATGCATGGGCCACAGTGGCACCAGACATGGATGTGACAATTAAAGTGCTGCAAGCAAAAGTAGGATTCATCTGTGAAAATGATGCCATGCCATTTTATTCTCCAGGCCCAACATTCAATACACCATTGCAGCCACAGACACCTGTGGTGAGCATTCAGTGGCAGCTGCAGTAATGGGCGCTTGGACAAGATGACTTCATGCTGCATATGATGACAAACAGTATGTGTGGACACAGATAGATGTGTCATATCCCCGAACTCCTGAGTGAGGGTGTTTGATGTGGCTGTATAGTCTGTAATAACACTGCACACCAGATGTGTGTCTTCATGCTCCTTGATGTGATGACACAGTTGGCTTCCTGCACACACACCACTCAGCCTGTCCATCCTCAACCCACTGATCCCATATCCACTTCACTGTGGTTGCATTTATTCCAACACAAGAACCAATTTCGCTGTAGGATAATCCACAATCACAAAAGGTCACGATTCCCATGGTAAAATGTGAAATACTGTTAGTATGGTTGTCATGTTCTTTAACGTGGTATACTCATTTTGTCTGTGTACACAAACAGTGGGGAAATACAATGCCACTATCTCTCAGTGGCTACCCAGACCTCAAATTATATACAGATTATCAGTGTCACCATTGGCACATGTGCTGTGGCAATAAATTGAACTAATAACGTAAGTATCCTACCTTGCTCTATACATTCCTCCAAAGTGGGGTTCTTCAGGTTTGTCATCCTTAGTGTTGCAATTTTAATGGACAGTAGTGTATTTATCACATAATATTCATATTTCTCTGCTGTATATGCATATTGTTTGTCATATATAGCTTATTTCTGTTACTTTTATATGTATATTGACATATGGTTGCTACTTATGCTGAATTCACCCTAGTATTTATAGAATGTGCTATCTTTCTGTGCCTAACATCTTGAATTTCTCGTACTTTCTTCTGTCGCAAGGTGAGTACTTTAAGTGTTTTTGTTGCTGATTCCATGTAAATCTGCGCACACTGCTTCCAAGAGTGTGAGCTAAGTAAGCATGGAGAACTGAATCAATTTACCTGTTACTTACATACCTGGAAATATGTATGAAGCAGGTAAATCTGTGCTTCGCTCATGCTCTAGGAAGAAGAGTGGCACATATCTATGTGACCTCACTTTAATGAAGCTATTGGTGGACAATTTTAACATTTTTGTGATCTCTAGCATGTCACTTTTTATACTTAGTAGTGCTGAAAAATACCATTAACCAAGAATTTTCTGGGTTTTTTATTTTTTTTTTTTTATTTTAGAAAGGATGGATTTCTTCATAATTATCATATATCTCCGAACTTTACTGCTTGGTGGCTAAACTATGCAACATTGTGATTACTTACCAAAATTTTACTGTAATTTTAACAGAGCAGGCCAATCAGTTGAGGCAGACAAATTTTGGTTGGAAAAGTGGTTGCAAGTTAACGCCTTTGTAATGCTTTAAAAAAAAAATACTACAATACTGAAAACTTCTTAAAATGTATAAATTCTAAACAATTAACACAACAAACAGAAATTAGCTTTATTTTGATAGAGATTTACCTGAATTTACTGGTTTCACATTAGAATAAAGGGCTGTCTTTGTTTCACTATTTGAAGACACTTGAGGTGCTGGTGAACTCTGAAGCAATGTGCTGAATGATGGCTCGCATGGTGTATTTAAGGAATAACTCTTTGGAACCTAAAACATGACATAACAAGTGATTACTATTCCCGTCACTAATAACTCAACTCACAAAAATATAACTATAGTATGAATCCAGGATTATTCTAGCCAAATGCTTCAAGTTAAAAATATCAATCAATAAGTAACAAACTATTATATTGAATAAATCATTATTATTTCAAGTAAGCATTTTGTTTTACCACAAACATAACATCGCTGAGTTTTCTCTCCTCCATCAGCGGGACACAGATTAAAATTTTATTTTTAGCACTATTAAGTTCTATCAAAATCTACAATTTTTATTGTTCCAGAACCACATTAACAAGCCAAAGAACAATGATATGCAAAATTATTATTTAAAAAAAATTAAATAACATTTAAATTGTTTATTATTAGCTTTTTTTCCCAGTGATACTGTACATTATTTCATCCATGACAAATAACATTTTCAACTTTCTTATACAATTGTAATTGAAGTGTGCAATGTTTATGAAGCATTAAATTTGTACAGTTTAACCAAGCTTTATTCCATATTTAAGTTTTCAGTATCAACTAATCAACTAAGGTGCTCCAAACTGAGCAATATGTACATGACATGATGTGGGTATTTTAACAGGCAATAAATATCTTATAGCTCATTTCCCTTATAAAATTGGAAAATACATTACGTACTGTATAAGTTAAAAGCCAAAACTATTAATTTTAACAAAAAAGTCACCACATAGATGTCAGGAATTTGTCATTTCATTTGCATTAAATTATATTTCATTATCTACTAAAACTGAAGAAAAAATATTACATGAGCACAATTTGTCAGAGCAAGCACTTTGTAACAGTTTACACTAAGAACTAATTGGAAATGAATTACCTCTGAAGGTTACACCAAGAGGTAAAATATAATTTTATTATTACAACACTTTATAGAATAGTTTAGTTTTCTTTCAAATAGATGTTTTACAATGTGCATTACGCTACGTACTACCAGTTCTGTTCAGTTTTTAACTGAAACATTAATTTGGACCTACACCATTGCAATACTTTGTTCTACATCACAGAAAATCAAAATATTGGCCACAAATATAACAAAATAAAAAATGACCCAGCGTTTGTTGTTTTCAACAAATGTCAAAAAATACAAGTATTTCCATAGAAAGATTAGTTCAATTACAGGGAAACATAACAACAATACCAGCATGAGTAACCAACAGACAAAAATGAGAATGCTGCACTTAGGAAAAAAACAACAAATGCAGATGAATGAGACACGATTCCTACAACAAAAACAGGTGCAACATTTTGGGATCTGAAATCTGTTCCCATGGAAAAATCAAGAGTTTTTATAAGTGGTGCACCTTTTCCCAGCCTAGCCAATGTCAGTGGAGCAGTCTCCTGATTGGCTGCAGAGCTATTAGTATATGTATAGATATTTTTCTGTAATGGTTTTTGTTCACTATTATTTCTTGCATTAATATAGATATGTGTGTGTGTCTCTATATCTATGCACACACGCATGCATGCATGCATGCATGCATGCACGCACATACATTCCATTAGAAATTTTTTCTCATTAATTTATAGGTTTTATGTAGATTATATATATAATTTATGCTATTTTTTATTTATTATGCAAAAGAGTTTCTATTTAAAGAGAAATGATTGTCTATATTGATATAGATTGGATATATAATTTAAGCATTTATTGGTTATTTACTCAAAACAATTTATTTTTAAAAATAAAATGTTTTGAAAAATAAATCAATATGTGCACAACTATGAGAAAATAATACACGGTTATTATAATGATTCATCAGATTTTAAAAATCTGTAATTTCTATGATTAGTAATAAAAAAAAGTAAAAAAATCAGTATGAAACTGTTTAAAACAGCAGTTTTGAGTAATGGCTATGTGGTCAGGAATGCCCACTGCTCCACTATTTCACATGAAATGCAGCCACATTTAACAAACTGCAAATGTATAGTTCACTGTATATCAAAAGAGGAATCTATTAAATGGTTTCTCCAATGACAGAGATCAATCCAAAATTGTTTATAATAATACATGATGAATCTGCACGCAGGTAAGAAGGCATCATCTACAAGCTATTTGCTCAGTTATTTTGTATAATGTATTTGATTTTCATAAGTGAACTGAACATAACCTAACCTGCCATAGTACATATTACCACTCTCAAGCAAAATGGAAGCATACACCCAAATAAAAAAATCAGTTTATGATATGAACTAGTGAACCATATGGTTACAAGATACCTGATACAAGGCATATAATTCTACATTTTCAATCTTCAGTAAACTATTTTTTGCCATAATAAGCCTCAACAGTTTTGTGTTTGATTACTGTTTAAACTGTTTAATGTTCATATTAATATTATATGCCTATTTATCTATATGTTTATGAATTAGGGCATCATTTTCTATTATCCTGTTTCCATTACCTCTGTTGATACGATATGTCAGCAAAAATGTTTGCCAACTTGCTAAATTTGAGATGACTTTCCAGCAAAATTAAAAAGTTAAACTATTAAATATATTGTACTGAAATTAACAAGCACAGAAATGTTATGTGCATTCACATGCATTAGAACATGCATACACATCTCACAATGTAAAGTAACAAGGTACAGCTGGATCAACTGGCACCTCTAAGAGGGGGGTAAGTTTTCGTCTTTTACCAAAACCAAGCTGCCTTCAGCTATGTTGTCTTCACCACTGGTCCACTTAACCTTGGGCTGAAGATGGAGGGACTCCACATGCCACCGCTTCCAAAACGACTGGTGGCTCTGTTGTAGGAGTGACCACCAGACAACTCACAACAATTCTACAACCTTTGAGTACAATTTCATTCATTTATCTACATTTCATAAACTTTCATCCCCCATCTCTCTCTTCAAATAAACAACTTAAGTGAATCTTACTGTTCACAATGCATTTTTTCCCTAAATTTTGTGCAAATGTTTGGTAAATATTTATTTTTAAAAAGGAACCGATCAGTGATGGCAAGGAAGAAACTGTGCATCAACCCCCATAATATGAAACTGTTAGAATGAGCTGTTTCGGAGATATGACGCGACAAGTTTTTTGTGTCTTTCAAGCGTAATTTTCCTCTCACCGGTGCTTCTTCCATTACTAAGTCAGGGAATAAGTTCCGCCCGTTGGCTTCAGCAGGCACTACATGCAGTATAGCAGCAGGGCCTCTCTAGACAAATACTGTATATAACCTCCTTGGTTTCTACACATTCATTTATTTGCCATTTATTGGCAAATACAAATGCTGGTTAGCAAAATATTCTGTCTCGTGTAACTTGACAAGATTTTGACAATTCAAAGTAAGTAGCCCCAAATGTTTACTTTTAGTTTATGTATCCTTTTGCTATCAGCTGGTGCGTCAAGTGGAGGCTACATATTTTATCAACACGCTGTCAGTTAATCCACTAGCCATTGTACTGTAATGCTAAAGAAATTTTAAGGTATTTTGGACTGACATCTATCTAAAAAAATTTGTAGGTTATAAAAGTAAAAATATAAAACCTTGCAAAAGATTAAATATTTGCTAACTTTTTTGTAATTTGTCAAAGACCGCAAATTTGGGTTAACATTTGCCAGAGAGTAGTTTTAGTACTTATCACACTTTGGACTTCATAGCTGATATAACTGGAACTAAAAGTAGTTTGGGAAACTTGATTGGCAACGCACTTTTATTCGCCAAAAAGTCACCAACGACTATTGCAAAGCATTAATACTGCTATTACTGATACTAAACAGTTCAAGTTGTAAATATGTGGAGTGGAATAATGTAAGAATTGCTTTAAAACTATTCACGCGCATCCCACTTTCTTCATTTTAATAATACAATAAAGTGACAACACGGAAACAATGAAATGGGTTAGCGGGAGAACAACATGGCGTGTAATAGAACGTAGACGAATGATTACTGGACAAATATAAATTACTAGTAATCAAAATTGCTGCACACAAAATATATGTTACTTTAAAAATTATGCAGAGCTCGCAAAAAAATAAAACTATTGGTATATGTTCGTAAATTTGTTATTTTACACACGAAAGCAATTTTTTTGTGGCTGGTAATGCTTCGGGAAAGAGCGGACAGATGGGGCGCATGTCATGGCAGGGCGAGTTGTGAGCCGAGAGCGTTACTCAGCAGATAGCAGCACGTTGGCCTGCCTCTTGATCACGTCTTTTTAAAAGTTGACTTTTCTTCTATTACTGGCTCGAAGCGACATGATTCAGAAATATATTTAGTCAAATTATTAGAAAAAATAATTCAACAATAACATGCATTATTTCTCTATGCTTTTGGAATTAATATCAAGCACGGATGGAGAGTGGAGATACAACGTGAAAAGAACTCTCAAGATTTTGAAGTTGCGTTTTATTTGGATACAGATCGTTTTATTGTGCATTTCATTTTGAACACCTATACATTACTACTTTATCATGAAGTTTAGTTTGTAAGTCTATAACAATAGCTGTTTTGTGACCACGTAATATAAAATATATTAATTAATCTAGGAACTGTTTCTTACAGTGTATTTTCTGCTTGTCTGATGTGCGTCGGCAGTTCACTCAGAATAGCCAACCTAATATTAACTTTTGTTCGTTCGTGCACCAGTTGATACAGGATTTTGTAAATGGCACTTTGTTTTTTCGTATACGTCAAGTTGCAACTCACTGACTGTCTTAATCTTGCCAAGTTATATGAGACGAACAATATATGTAAGAAATGTTTGTACATATACTGCAAATGAGGCATACAAACAGAACTGAAAAATTAACTTTCAAATTGGTTTAATTTTTTTGACACACAATAAATATTATTATGACAAAAATTAACATTATTAGAAAATAGAAAGGAGCTGAATAGACAAAATTAGAGAGGATTTCAGAAGATGGAGAATGGATGAAGTGGAAGAGAATGGAGAAGGAAAAGGCAAAAAGATATTGAAGTGAATTGAGAAGAATATCTGAAAGTGATAATCTAATGTTGGTTAAAAACTGGCCACTACATCATTACCATTAATTTTTCCAATTACATATAATTTTCATTCATAATTTGAAATAAGTGGTATTAAAACATCTCTAATAGTAACAAATATTAGTAATTATTTTCAAGCCAGTTTTCCTAATCAGCAAGTGCAGAATAATTGAAAATAACATAACTTACATGTAAGAACCATTAAACTCCATCAATGCAAGCATAACAAGGAGAAATCATTACAAGTAATATAATTCATAACATGTTTTATTATTATAAATATATACCAAAACATGTATATACAACTTTTCCCCATAAACACACCTTTAAAAATGATCTATCAAAATGTAATTTAGAGTTTTTGGAAAATACCTTAAACACAAATACACAAATTAAATAAACACTATGTAGCTAAGTGCTAGGCATCCATCTGCTGTTGATTCCAAAGACACAAGCTGTATAACTAATAAGACGTTGGACCTCTTTTTGCTGTTATTACAGAACTAACCCTTCCGAGAAGGCTATTCACAAAATTCTGGTGTACAATTGATGGAATTTGTTCCCATTCTTCTTGTACCATAGCAAATCTTTATCTGTTGGTCAAATGAGTTTGCAATGTTAATCACAATCCAGCTAATCCCAAAGATGTTATATTTGGTTAAAAATTCAGCTTTGAGTAGGCTCGTTAAGCAGTTCTATGTGGTTTTCTTCAAACAATAATACAACTGACCTTGCTTAAGAACAGGAGAATTATTATGCTACAGAAAATGGCATATTCCAAACTGCAGTCACAGTTTGGGAAGCTTGTTATTGCTCAAACTGTACTGGTACATGCCAGTATTCATTGATCCATCCATTAAAACTAATGACCCAAAACCCAAACAACAAAAAACATTTCCAAGCCATTACACTACCAACTTAACAGTTCACTGCTAACACACACTCAGGTACATACCACTCACCATACATCTGCCAGGTCAACACGCATCCAATCCATCTGAATGCCAGGTCATGCACTAAAGACACATCACTTCATAAGGCATTCATTCCATTGCTCCACATTCCAATAAGAGCGTTGTTTGCATCACTCCAAATTATGATGGTCATCGGCACTTGTGATTTGTGTCTTCCTGGCAGAGGAAAGACCATTGAAATTCCTAGTAGAAAGTCCTATCACTGGCATCTATACCTGAGATATGACATAAGTCCTCTGCTATAGCTGAAATGGTTGTCAGGTCATACAACATGGGCCAGGATTTGCTGGTCCACATTAGTTTTCATGGGTCTATCAAAATGATGTTTAGGGTCAGTGCTTCTACTATGTTTCCACTTAATGATGTCACTATCGGTGAATCAAAACACATTTAGTCACTGAGACATCTGATGGAATTGCATTATTTTATGGGCTCTTTCAATCATACCCCTTCCAATGAACAGAACTATTTATGTTGAATGATTATGATACATGTACAGTGTTAAAGCATTTGTGCCTTTTCTTACGTAGTACCCACTGAGCAGGTTCCATGAGAGCAAAAGGATGTCCAGCAGCATTTGGTCATATAATGTATGTGCATATGCATACATACAAGCACATATATTACATATAAATCATATATGCACTAGTAGATAGACATATACGAAGGTTAACCAAAAAGTAGAGGTTTCCACGTAGCATCTTAATTTACACAGATGCTGAACAAATGATTACTTAAATTTTCTATAATTATAGTCCCCCTGCATGGTGATACACTTGTATAATTCAGTGAGCATCTCTACCCCTTCTGGAAAGAAGCATTGTGGTTGCCTCCGATGCCAGGTCTCCACCATTTGAGCTGCACTCCTCTGGATAGCAGTCCTCTTTACATGAATTGAGGGTTTCAGTTGTATTGATGGAGAGCACAATATGTTGTACCGTTCACTGTTTAACCATGTGCCTCAAATGCAATCAGAATGGGCACCTTTACATCCTAAAAGAGCATTAGCATCAATTTCCTTAAAGTAGATTGCTGTTTGAATTTTTTCCAAATTGGGGATGTAGGATGTTTCTACAACATGCTTTGTCCCTTGCTTACCAGTTCATAATAGTGGACCCATGTCTCATTGCCTGTCACAATACATTCCAAAGTACTGAGAACTTAACTGTTGGTCATGCTGAGCTATTAGCCATCTGAGCAACCACTGTGTACTAACTTTCCAGTACTCCAAAGCATCATGAAGTATGATTTGTGCAGATCCATAACTGATGACCACCCATGTTGCCATTTCTACCACAGAAAATTTGTTATCTTCTCTGATCAACAAATTTGTCCTTTGGATGTGATTATCTGTGTATGATTTTGAGGAGCAACTGGATTGGCTTTTATTAATTAATGCTTGTTATAGTTTCAAAGCCTTTTACCCAAACATACTTCTTAGGTTGATTCATGGCATGTGTTCCATGCTGCATAAACATAATGTGATGGATTTACACAGGTTTTACTACCTCTGACAACAGAGGCACAACCACAGTGATCCTCAACCAAACAGACTACATTCTAGAAGCAGAAAATCGACTCAAGGACACATCCACCTACAAACGTCTAAGAGAAGACCCAACCACCAGATTCTGTGACCATATTAATCAATTCCTTGTATCCCAGGGCCCCCTCCAAGATCTATCCGAGGCTTCAATTAAAATGCTCACCCCAAATAAACCCACCAGACCAGTTCTATACCTGCTTCCGAAGATACACAAGGAACAATGGCCACCCCCACAACGTCCCATTGTATCAAGGAT
Organism: Clitarchus hookeri; assembly: GCA_002778355.1. Classification (NCBI taxonomy): domain Eukaryota; kingdom Metazoa; phylum Arthropoda; class Insecta; order Phasmatodea; family Phasmatidae; genus Clitarchus; species Clitarchus hookeri. The sequence continues at coordinate 1,472,888 of NQII01000009.1, forward strand.
TGGCAGCCCCACAGAGAATCTCAACCCTTGTAGATAACGACCTTCAACCATGGATACAGCAGCTTTTGTCCTACATCAAGGACACTGGCCACTTCCTTGAACACTTGAGACACCTGGGCCCCATTACCCAAGATGCATACATGGTCACCATAGATGTTACATCTCTCTATACCAACATCCCCCACTCATCTGGACTGTCGGCCATATAACATTACCTCAAGCAAAGACCCTCACACAGCAAACCTTCTACAGCATTCCTTGTTGAACTTGCCAGGTTAACCCTCAGAAACAACAACTTCAGATTTCAAGACACACACTACCTTCAGGTCAAAGGCACAGCGATGGATACACATATGGCTCCATCCTATGCCAATCTGTTTATGGGCAGGTTAGAAGAAAACTTCCTCAGTCACCAACCAACCCAACAACACTGCTAGCTAGATGTGTTTCATCGACGACATCTTCATGATATGGACTTCCACTTAAGAAAGCCTAATTCACTTTCTGAACAATTTAAATGCACACTGTTCACTCAAGTTCACCTGATCATACCCCAAAACACATGTCATATTCCTGGATGTTGAACTCACTCTCCACAAAGGCACAATTCAAACTGCTGTAAACACCAAACCCACCAACAACCTCCAGTACTTACACATTTTGACAGCTACCACCCATTCCATGCCAAAAAATCCCTACCCTACAGTCTCGCCACAAAAGCTAAACCTATCTATCTGCTCCACCAACAAACAATGTAAACAAATAGCCAGAGCATTCCTTGACAGGGGCTACCCCAAGCACCCCGCCCACAAAAGATTCAGCAACCCATCTCAAATACCGAAAAACAAACCAAGGTCAACAACTCTGATATACCTCTGGTGGTCCCATTATCATGAAGGCCTACGTAAACTCAGATACATTCTCCACTCTGAATACAAAATTCTGGCTTCCTCACCACAAACACAAGACCTGCTCTCCAAACCAACCAAATTGGTTGTCAAAAGACCACCTAACATCCACAACAAAATGGTTCATCCAAAGCTGCAGCCTACCACAAATGCAAACCAAATTATCACCCCCAAAGAGTCCCACCGCTGCAATAGCTCACGCTGTGGCTCCCGAGCCATCCACCAACATTCAAATTCTTTCGTTCAATAGCAGACTCCCTAGCCGTACATACCCCATCCAGAACAACAACAACTGTGGAACAGAAAACCTGATTTATCAGTTACAGTGCCAACACTGTAATGCAGAATACATCGACCTCACCACCAACATACTCAGGCAGAGAATGAATGGCCACAGAGCAGACACCAAACAAGCAATAGCTGCTGGTCACATCAATAACCTACAGGACAAACCAGTTGCAGCACATGCAGTATCACACAAGGATTTTGATTCCTGCTACAGTACCAGAGTTGTGAGAGCCCTACCACCTTAAAGCAATAGCTCAGAACTCATATGCTGGGTATTAGCTCACCAATTCATAACAAAATCCCCAGGCAGCCGCAGGCCTCAACATATGATAATCACAGTTCCTAACCACACACTATTTTTTAATTTTCCTGCCCCACCCTAGTTTGTTCACCCGGCCGCTAGGTTTACTGCCAACAGTGCCCTTTACCATACTGCAGTGTTCTACAACTCGCTGCCTGATGAAGCTGGCTTGGCCAGCGAAACATTGCGTGGAAAATGCACTGTACGTGTGTGTGCGCCTGTTGACAAGTACTATGCGAATACTTGGAACCTTAAAATGGTAATGGTGTGTCTGCAAGAACAGACTCACCCTCTGTCGTACTGGTGTTTCAGGGGGCCAACACACCCTATAAGAAGACCTAAGTAGACTGTTCACTGCACTACCACCTAATATTTTTGAAAATTAGATGCTCCAGCAAGTCCACATGGGTGAATCCAATGACTCTCCACAATTACCATGCTCTGAAGCTACCAGCATTCTGCACAAACACTGTTATTGATTTCATGTATCCTTTCCCATCTGCATATGGAAACCTCATCCTGACAAGAATAGACCATACCCAAACCCTGGATGCCCATCCTGCATCAACGTGTTACCTTCAACCTTAAATTGTAAGATGACGTATGGTTTACTTACATAGGACCAGTGCAGCTATTTGGATCAAATGTGCCATTTTACTTGCATAACATTGCAGATGTTCTCAGCACTTTCTGTCGCGAGGTGAATACCTAAGTGTTTTAGTTGCCAATGTTGGTGATAGTAGTAGGTTATTGTATTTTATTTGTACGAGGTTTGTAATTGTTGGTAGTTTGTAGTGACCACCAACTAGCTACAAAAAAAGTGAATCCACATAAATCTTGCAACTCTGCTTCCCAGAGCACAAGCAATAGTAAATGTGAAAGACAGCAGCAATTTACCCACTTCATATATTTTTACCAGCTACTTATTAACCCCTTAACTTAAGCATTACTATTAATTTCTGCTGTTGTAAATGAGAAATTTTTTGATACTTACGAACTTCTTACAACAACGGACACTTTGGAACATAATAATATTACAGTAGATAAAAGGCACAAGAAGCAACCAATTATAAAATAGATGATGTGTAAGTAGTAACCAAATTCTGGACTTGCACAGCACCGATCATGATTTTACCCATTCTACAAAATGTTAGATGTGAACGAGTATACTCTAGATAATATGTTACGGGGTCAAGCAAGTAAAAATACACAAAGGTATGGTCCTCTGCACTCACCATCGCTTGTGCTTCAGCAAGCAAAGTGATTCTTATCAGAAGTTTTCCTGATGCTTTTTGTGGACATAATTATTACTTTTCCCACACTTCGGGCAGTTATAATAAGACTATTTGATTTTTTTTTTACCCCAATTCTTTACTGTTCTTCACAGACCTCCCCACTAGTTTCACCATAGAGTGGGCTGAAATTGATTTGCAGGGGTGAGATTAATCACGTGAAAATGTTCTATAAATATTAATGTCAGATATGCTACCTGACCCAAGCATGTAGCCTACAGGAAACCGTGATGTTACCAATCTCACCTCTGCTAATAATTTTCACCCCTCACTTATGTACCTGGACTGAACATATATATTCCTAGCTGTATCAATTTCATCTCACTTTACGGTATGCATTGCCAATATAACAGTGTGATTCTGCACTTATATTTCAACATGATCAGTACTGCAAACACATTTCATTACACAAGAATTTTGTAGGTAGACCTATTTTAAGAAAGCCTTTTGTATTTGTAGTTATAAACTTCCATATGCATATAAATTACTTACACAATGTCTGTTCAGGAACAGACAATTTTGTTATTTTTTTATAGCTACATGCCAAGATTACAACCACAACAATAGATATGGGCAGTGTTCAAATTCACCAGCTAAGGGGACCTTACCTGACTTCGTGCCCTTGAAAAGTGCATCCCGGATGTAACGTCACATTGTCACTCATAAGTTGTGGTAAGGGCACATGTAAACCCTAGAATGTCCTCTTCAGCCACTGGCACAAGTCACTTGCCCTTCTCGAGCCCTAGATTGATTTGCTAACATCACAAAGACAAATCAAATTCGCATATAGTGAAATTCGACACAATAAAACTTGAGGTGGAAACAAACAGAGGCATCCAAATACACAATTGAATATTTCTCATTTAAGGAACAAAGGCTCGTGACAAGAAGTTTGATCAAGGGGGAGGGATCAGGGGCACGTTGCAGTGAATTTGAACACAGCCTTACTGTAAAGGTCATAATAAATTAATTTACCTACAATACACAGAGCTGAAACTCTGCCATTCCTTTTCCAAAGCATAGTAACTCACCATAGGTTGTTTCTTGGGTTTGGGTGGCACAGCTGGCCTCACCTTGCGTATATCATTTGTAACATCTCCATTATTCAAATCCAGATTTGCAAGCTGCTGTTGTACATGAAATGACATCTTCGGCGGCTTTACGCTAGAGACAGTGACAAACACAACATATCAACAATATAATGAGTCATGTTCCCGGAATGAATAAGGTTAGTGAGTCAACAACTGTCCTGAACCACGCCCCCACTACTCATCAAAACAGTGAAAAATAAAAAAAAATAACGAAATATGCTATGCAAATTAGAACATTTATCTACGCACGTTTAACTTCTGATACATTAAATAATCACAGGAATAAATACAGGTAATACAAGTTCAACATACAATTATACGTTTGTAATATCACACGAAAAACTAAAATAAGCTGATTTCCTTTAAAACTACTACTACTACAAGCGCCACATGAAACTCATTAGAACAACATAAATTTTACTGACTTGACCTTTCACTCGTCCAACAATAGTATACACTTCAAACATTTGTCCTACTTGGTGCAACTTCAACATGCATTTCATTACAGTGGCCTACGAGGTCATCATATAGCAATAAAACATTTATATTGTCAAGATTGTGTAAAACATTTTAACACTAGTAATTCAAAGATAAAATTATTATGTGTTCGTTTCGACTATTTGATAACATTATTCCCACTACATTTAAAAACATAAAAATACATTTCTTGCTAATTATCCAATTTAGTGACTTTTCTGTAAAAAAAAAAATCCCGGAAAATGGTGTAGGGTAAATTCAGCAGCAGTCGACATCATAAGCTCGAAATTTCAGTTTTGCACTCATATTTCCGTTTATTGTTAAACTTTTAACTTGCAGTTTCGTTTTCCTAGTTCATCTGCTTCTTATGTTACTCTAGTAGTTGTCTCAAACGTATATATTATTTAACACTATTAGAAAACCTACATATTCCAACACCCATGTTTTTCATTAGTAGTTGATACTATCGAAAATAGAATGTGCCAGTAGTCGACATGGGTGTTTGGAACTCATAAAGGGTTCAGAAAAACGTTAGAAATACTTGAATAACTCTTTTTATTTTAACATGATTCATTTTATCTACAATATTAGAGCTCATTCTTGTTAAAGGAACTGTCGTGTTAAAAATAATGTGCATATTGTTGGCCCACACAATAGTTTTAGGGTTAGTAAACAAAATCTGTACCACATGGTAGGTAAGGGCCTATTCACAATACGCAGTCGGGAGTCGGCAGTTGGCAGTCGGCGTTCAGCAGTCGGCAGTCGGCAGTCGAATGCAATTCACAATGTGCAGTCCATGATTTTGAAGGATTGTTTGTAAACACTGCTAGTTTAGTTTTGGAATAAAGAAACACTGGGAAAACGATCTTCTAGCCCCATAATATCCATACACCAAACCCAACTGGAAGGTAACAACTGTATTAATTCGTTAAGCTAAATATTTTAAATTACCAAACATAATTTTAATTAAATATTTTAGGGTTATGTACCGGTACTTAAAATTCAACACGCACGCTATCAAAATACAAATAATAAACAGTCCTGTAAAAAATATTTGTTTACATCATGTGATCGCGAGCGCGACATCTGATTGGTTGGAAATTTTCGGCAGTCGGCAGTCGAGCAGTCGAAGATGAAGTTGAACCAACTCCGACTGCTGGACTGCTGACTGCCCGACTGCCGACTGCACGTTGTGAATATGTGTATTTTAATCAAGCAACTCATCTCTGACTGCCGACTGCCGACTGTGTATTGTGAATAGCCCATAACTGAGTTTAAGTACACTAATTATAAGTAATTCACAACTATTCACAATACACAGGCTCTTTATTTAGAAGGTTGTACCTAATACATGTAAATTAGAGACTAGTTCTTCAATAAAATACAGACAAAACTATTAGAAACTCCAGTATAAAAACAAACACTCTCAGGAAAGTATATCAAAGATCTAAACTTACTGGATGTGGAAACTGATATATAGTATTTAAAGAATCTCCTCCAAATATCACTCACATGATCACGCTCAAGGTGAAAGTAGAGCGGCCAATTGTTTACAAACCTTCGTTCCGTGTGTTGTTGGCGAGATGTGGTCGACACACGTGCCAGAGAATTGGTGCGATTATCTTGTTTAATCTATAATAATTCATTTACTGGTTTTTTTTTTCACTTATATCCTCTCTTTATTATTTCTCGTTGTGCCAATTTCTTTCGTTTCTGATACCTGTATAAGATATTACTCGTAGTGCGTTCTCATGTGTTAAATATTTTTTAAATTTATTTCAGGTTTGCTTAAAATTTTATTTATTGTATTTTACGTTATATGTTGCGGTAGTTTTTGTGTGCAGTCATGAGTTCTAGCAAGGTGAATAAAAGATAAGTCACCAACGCCAACAGGACATCATTAACCTCACCGAATCGTTGTATTCCCTAATTAGGCGAGGGGAAATGAAACCCTGCAATGTCGCGGAAATGCCGGCAGAAATGTTGAAACGCTTCAGATCCAGAGTTCTAAGGTATGTTAAAACATATGTAGTATTAACCATTGTGTTTGCAAGTTGTGTGTGCTAAGGTCAATTATGTTGGCCTACTAAATGTGTTTACAAGAACATAAAGAAAATTTGTTAATAACTTGATAACATCGTCGAACGTTGTCTATGTGTCTTTTTAACGTTTTATTTGGGCAATTATTAAGTTTAAGGGGCTTTTCTGTAAAAAATAACAATAATTTCACGGAAAATTGTATATTTCCACTCCACTAATGATGCAGAACACGAAAATGCGACGGGCATTAACGTCCGACTAATTTCGTAATATGTGCCCACCTAACCTAACAGAACCTATCCCTACGATGGGTGAATCACTATTTTACATTTTTAAACTAACCTAGGATTGTTGGGTTTTACACTAACCTAGGATTGTATGCGAGGGATTCTTCATAAACAACTCAATATATGCAGTGGTATTTTATTATAAGGACAACTGACAATGGTAAGGAAAATTGCCTCTATAGTGAGTTTGTTATAGTCAATTAATTTTATATAGGTTATGGNTAAAGACAACTGACAATGGTAAGGAAAATTGCCTCTATAGTGAGTTTGTTATAGTCAATTAATTTTATATAGGTTATGGAAAGATGGTGCATTTTAAGATTCTGAACAAGGAGCTTGTTTTGTATTTATAAGTTACATTGCGGCATTAGTTGCCATTGTTATACGTCACTAAATAGATTACAGT
>NQII01000009.1:1480135-1558589 GCA_002778355.1 Clitarchus hookeri
AGGAATCTGTACGAGAAGGTTAGCACAAATTAAAGTCATATGTTATGAAAAATCAAATAATAAAGAGCTGATATTAGTATTAACAAAACCGATAAATGAAATATTAGGTATTTGTTCTTAGCGTGTTTAAGAGATGTCGTGCCGGTAGGTCCCCGTTATGAGAGATTGGCGTTGCCATGTCAATGTAGTTGGATGGACTCCTTGAATGTTGACACATTTCATTGCAAAGTATTGTGTCTATAATATGTAATCAAAGTNGTAATTGATCTTAACACACACAACTTGCAAACGCAATGGTTAATACTACAGATATTTTAACATACCTTAGAACTGGAGATCTGGAGAATTTCAACATTTCTGCCACTCTTTCCACGACGTTGCAGGGTTTCATTTCCCCTCTCCTAATTAGTGAATACAACGATTCGGTGAGGTTAATGATGTCCTGTTGGCATTGGTGACTTGTCTTTTATTCACCTTACTAGAACTCATGACTTCACACAAAAACTACCGCAACATACAATGTAAAATACAGTAAATAAAATTTTAAGCAAACCTGAAATAAATTGGAAAAATATTAAACACGTTAGAACGCACTATGAGTAATCTCTTATACAGATTTCAAAAGCAAAAGGAATCTGTACGAGAAGGTTAGCACAAATTAAAGTCATATGTTATGAAAAATCAAATAATAAAGAGCTGATATTAGTATAAAAAAACCGATAAATGAAATATTAGGTTAAACAAGAATCGCACAAATTCTCTACAGCACGGCCATCCGGGGGCTTATGAGAGATTGGCGTTGCCATGTTAATGTTGTTGGATGGACTCCTTGAATGTTGACACATTTCATTGCAAAGTATTGTGTCTATAATATGTAATCAAAGTGAAAGTTTTTCTCCCCCACCCAATCCCCCAGTCAAAATCAAACCTATATATACACACACACACACACACACACACACAGAGAGAGAGAGAGAGAGAGAGAGAGAGAGAGAGAGAGACCGGCACGCACACGAAACATCTAATTTTTAATACTCACATTTTGGGTTTATATAATGAAATGTTTTTCGCTTGCATCACATATTCTTTTGTGTGAAATTCTCAAGATTAAAAACTTTACGGTTGTGGAATATCCATTAATAATATATACACTACTTTTATGATGGGTACATGCATGTACGAACACATGTACACACACACAGTGGAATGTAAACATTGCATGTAAACATTACCATGTGACTGCTACATGGCAATGTTTGTTTACCCTTTGGCAGAAGGATACGAAATGGGCTTGAAAGTAGATCTTTAGCAGGACTTAAAGAAAGTCTCTTCCAGTCATGAACCGACTATAGGTGTGGCAGTGTGGGAGAGGAGACGAGGAGGGGCAGAAATCTTCCTGAGTAATAGGTTTGAACAGTGGTCTATAAAAAAAAGTGTGGAAGGATTATGGGAAGAATTAGAGGTTATATTGGAGAATTTGGCCAAAGAAAAGATAACAGTCTGGGGAAAATCCACCATATTGTGGACAGGAGATTAAAAAAATAATAAAGAGGAAGTGCATAAAATTACATGCCAAGTGGAGAAATGAAAGGATGACACGAGCTAAGGAACTGATGAAACAAATGGGAAGGGAGCTTGAAAGGATGAGCAAACAGGCAAAGAATATATTTTTAGGGAAGAAGGAAAAGGAAAGGAATGGGGGTAATTGTAAAAATGGGAGGAACAAGAGAGAGAGAGAGGAAGCAGCAGAATATAAGTATCTAGGGATTGTATTGCACGGAGACCTCAGATGGAAAAACAGGTAGAGAGGGTCGTTGCAAAGGGAAGAAGGGCTTCGGGTGTGCTGGGAAGGGTGCTGAAAGGAGTCAGCGGTGAGGTGAAGGAGAAGGCATGTGGCACAATGGTATGGCCGATGTTAGAGCATGTGGCAGCAGTATGGGATCCATACATGGAGGCGGAGGTGCGAGAGCTAAATAAGGTGCAAAGAAGGGCAGCAAGATGCTTGAAGGGTAGGTGGAGAAGACAGTGGCAGGATGGTGAGGATGAAGGGAACTAAAGGTCATCAGTGATGATGATAGAAATGGGAAGGAGCTCTTTGAAGGACAGGAGGAAAGTTGAAAGGCTGATCAGAATGTACAGGAGGGCGAATGGAGTGGGAGGTTGGGTAAGTTTATGCTGCCAGCTAAGTAAGTGGGTTATTAGAGGTGGAGGAAACAACATTGAGAAGGTTCAGAGGGTGTGGAGGAGAATGGAGCAGGGTAGGTAGTCTATGCTTGTGAGGTCTGTGAGGGATAGGAATGTGTTGAAGGAGAAATTGGTATCTGTGAGGGGGGTTGCAAAGTTCAGGAAGGGTGTGGAAGAGGAGTTTGGTCAGGAAGGGGAGAGGTGAGAGAGCTCGTCATGGGGTGGTAGCCTAACTCCAGGTGTTGTTTATTATTATAATCTAACACACACGGAATACACAAGCACCGCACGTGATCATGCAGAGCAACTTAGTGCTGTGCAGTGCTCATGTGAACAAGGCAGTGTCGCCATCCTTCCAAAGCCTCATGGTGGGTTTAAGTCCGAAGGGGGGTAGTATGGATAATTTTGCTGATAAATGCAGTGCAAAATTAAAATCGATTAAATAAAATTCAAAAGACGGACATGTAAATACATAAAGGATGCCTGTGCATATTGATGCCACTATTTTAACTTCTTTTTTTTTTGTCAAAAGCTGTTTATTCATTACACATCGTCACACCATTTCCCCATACATATAAAGTGTTATTGCACATGTTTCCTGTTCCAAATATTATTGTTAAATTTGTGTCTGTTTAGCAAAGGTTAGGTGTTTGTTTCATGTAAACTGTTTATCATGCAAGTAGTTCTGGCATGCAATTTCTGCCATACTGCAGCCTATGAGTACCCACCATGATTCAGTCACCGTCCAGGGTCTCAAGGGGCAAGCAGCATCGCTTCGTGATCCGTGTGCACATCTTATTTTCGCACCAATAATTTAGTTTTCCATACAGTAAGTAATTCCCCAGAACATTTTTTTTTTTTTTTTTTTTGTTTTTCATCACCCGAAGATGCTACCCCTGTTTCCCCAGGAATAGAATCGCCCAGGGAAACTTAATTTTACTGTAAATTTTGTCATTATGCATTTGCAAAATTGTTACAGCACTGCCTATCTGGTGAGTGCGTAGCCAAGGTCCGCTACAAGTTTATAGCTATGTCATTTAATGTAAAGTGGAAAGAGTAAATATATGTGAGTTTGCAACAACATGTTTTATTTCTGAGCACAGCCCATGAGGCATTAATGGGCATGGATCCCCCACAACCTGCCTTCAAGTGTGTACTTCTAACAGTTTAAATGTGTAACATTTTAACTTGAGCCCAAACTCATTGATCTCAGCGACCATTCGTTGCTCCACAGTACAACAGTAGTCCTGGCCGAGTATGATTCCGACGACAAGAACATTGGATGATGCCATCAGCAGCAGTAGCTCAATGGTGTTCGTGAAACCACCCGATTCACCCAGAACTGCGTGAATCAACAGACACTACCACTTTCTTCCGACCACGTGGGCGACACCAGGACAGCCTTGTGGTTCGGATCAAAACCAACCAACTCATGTGCACACACACAGCCCCTGTGCTATTTTTGGGTATGTTGAAGAGATTCAAAATAATATTTGCAAATGCTATGTTACATTAAAAGTTGAATTCTGACCTAGTTTGAATTGTGAATTATTTTTATGTGAAAATGTGAAACAGCTTGTTTTAAAAATTTGTATTTCAGACACACTGCAACACAGTTTGTGGACAAGGAAGTTGGCAACTCATGTACATATTGCAAATAATTTTTTATTCATAAGAATGCATATGCTGATACAAGGGGTCTTTTGACAAAAAAATACTAGAAATTGTACCTAGAGTTTCCATACAAAACTGAGCCAGTAAATGTCAGAGTCCACTTTGTTGTACTAGCAGACCTCCATATCACCTTAGTGGGGCAGTTTATATAGTTATGGTAGTTTAAAATATTCGTTGGAAGTTATATACTTAGTTATGGTTATTGTATGTATATAAACATTAATATCAGAACCTTATTTTCTGAGCTTTACTAGGAGTGTTCTTTAAAAACTAAGTGCTAGAAAAGTTTGACAGTCGCAGAGTTAAGGAGGTAGTATCCTTAATAAATTTGCTAATTTGTGTATTTTCATTCTCGATCACAACGAATAATTCAGTTGTATTGTCCATTTGTTTTCTGTTGCTTCGTGATTTGAGGATAATTTCGTGTGTGAAACTTTCTTTTTTAAACTAACTTGATTGTATTGTAAGCTTAAAAAGTATTATTTTTTTGTTTTTCACCTGCAACCCTCCTTAAACAGTTTCTTTATGTATCCCCCGAAACTGAAAATATATACACGCATTTGAAATTACTACTACAGACGAACTAAATGGAGCTCAAAGAAAATAAATATACCAAATCATAAGGGGAAACACATTGATTTAATTACTGACTCTCGTCATTCTGTGGCCACTGTCCTAACTCGGTGAAGGCCTTGCTTGTAAACATTCCTGGGCGTGAGTTGGAGGTAGTGCCCGAGAGAGCACAGGTAACAAACAGCGAGGACCAGTTTCGGTAATCCGATGGAGTTGGGGTGGGTGTGGATTGTTACCTGTAAGCCATGGTGTGGCGAGGAGCCTAACAGTTCTCGGAAATGAAATGACAACAGATAATAACAACTCTATACAGCGCTTCTTCAGCTAATGTATATATACATATATTTTGTCTGAAGGAAGTGCAGCACTAAAACTCTATATAATAGTTTTTTTGGATATGATGATAATCACTTTTGTGCCCAAACAACCATTTTCATTCCTAAAAGAAAATCCCAAAAGTTCAAAGCATAGTGATTTTTTTCCAAACAAAAAAATGATTTGAATATTTTAAATGTAAGTAGAGGAACTTTACAACTTCTCCCATACACAACCATTTTTGTATAGCTATCTGAACCCAGTATTATTAGATAACGAGTGATGTTACAGATTACTAGAATTACAATAAAATTATAGGCAATTGAAGCGAATATAACTATGCCGAATGAACAGTCAAAGTTAGATTCGGAGTTACATGTAGATGTGCTGCCAACAGATACTATAATATTTATAAAAGTTTATTAAGTATACAGCACTGTTTTTGGAAAATATAATTTTAGGTTATGGTATAAATATTATGTAGTCTATATATTTCTCATATATGCATTTTAACAGCAAAACTGTATATAATTTGCTACACATCTGTTTACATTCTGCCCACAAATACTGCAAGGACTGAACTATTCCTACAAAAGAAACGGTAAGCAGTATCTAATAAAACGATTAATTTTTGTATACCATGTACACACATTTATTAAAGATATTGATTACGTATAATGCATGCTTTCACTGAAAAACCTCAGAGATACAGTAAGTGTGCAATGGTTGTAATAAATAATCAGTAAGGCTCTTCAATACTGCTAAATGAGTAACATGCAGGCTGATGTCGGTTCTGTAACGACAGTTGTATTTTACTAGTTTCATCACAACAAAATCATAATTTTTTTCATTTCTTTTATATTATTAAAAATATATGACTGGTAAGCCTATTTCAACAGTTACCAAATAGAGTAGTTTATTTTTTAGTTCAAACTCAATGGGATAAAATAAGTAATTTTATTAATGAAGACATTTTATGATTGTTAAAAAAATATTTTTTTTTGTGATATTTATTAAAGAAATCCAAACGATAAAATACCTCAACGATATTTCTTTGTTCCGTTTTCGTTGTTGTTATATTTCAGTCGCATACTTTTGTGTAAGTATTATGCACTCATAAACTTCAACAATGTAAAACACACACATATATATATATATATATATATATATATATATTTTCCTATTCATTAGATCCTTCGCAAAATTAACTGCAAATGGAAATCCACAAGCTTTGTTTTTTTTATATGTTTGAGGAATTCTTCGAAGGCATTTTTGTAAAGCTGTATACTTTTCCACGTCTTACATGAAGCGTTATAAATCTGAAAACATCATCAAGCCATGAGCATCTTATCTCACATCTATGACAAATAACAACATGTGTGGATTGGTAGTTTGACAGTATTGTACTACAAAGCAGCGATGCAGTGGCACAGGAAATATATGTGCATCGACACTGACACATTTCAGCTTGCCAATGATGGTGTTGTGCAACAATTAAAAGTAGTTGTAATAGTACAGAGTGATTCATAGCAACCGAGCTGTGCAGTTGTACCTGTGAAGCAACCTAGGTGATGCGTCACCTAACCTTCGCTTGCTCTACCTGGGCGTTTTTGTGATCGATGCAGCATCATTCTAAAGCTAATGTTATTTAAATTTTTTAGTTTTTACAAACCCTATATAAAACAATTTACAGTGTTATTTATGCACTGGAGAGGCAAAAAACTACTTTAGGCCAGCGTTTGCGAATAACAGAGGTATGGAATCTATCATTGTAACGCGATGCGGTCGGCAGCGCCTATATAAGACAACAAGTATCTGGCAGAGTTGGTAGATTGGTTACTGCTGCTACAATGGCAGGTTATCAAGATTTAAGTGAATTTAATGTGGTGTCATAGTCGGCGCAACAGAAATGGGACATAGCATCTCCGAGGTAGCGATAACATTTGGATTTTTCGCGTACGACCATTTCACGAATGTACCGTGAATATCGTGAATCCGGTAAAACATCAAATCTTCGGCACCGCTGCGGCCGGAAACAGATCGTGAACGAAAGAGCCAACAACGACTGCCAAGAATCATTAAACATGACAGACGTACAACCCTTTCTCAAATTGGTGCAGATTTCAATGCTCGGGCATGAACAAGTTCCAGCATATGAACTATTCAATGGACCATCATTGATATGGGTTTTCGGAGCTGAAGGCCCACTCATGTGCCATTGTTGACTGCACGACACAAAGCTTTATGCCTTACCTGGGCCCGCCAACACCGCCATTTGACTGTTGATGACTGGAAACACTTTGCTTTGTCTGACGTGTCTCGTTTCCAAATGTATCGGGTGGATGGACGTGTAAGGGTAGTCGAGTCCATGCCACATGGTCTTGCAGCCCTTCTGCATTATCGCGGGGCGCTACACGGTATTAGGCAGGTGTACCCATTTTTTGGCTCTTCAGTGTAGGTGCTATAGTGGTGTGGTACTCTGTATGTGCGATGCTTGCTACTACTTCAATGATCTTAGTGTGAGCTTTGGGTGGTAGGTGCGAATGAGGCTCACTTTGTGGGTCACAAAGAAAAACAGTGGCCTGTCCGATTTCTGTTATTCCAAGATGATTTGTCTGTGTGCTCGTAGCGAAGTGAAGGTGCTGGCGAAGTGACTTGCAAATGCACTATGAAACTCTGTCCAGGTCATTCCACAATGCGATATTCCTCGCCACCATGTTTTGGCATCGCCACCCAGTTATTCACCAACACTGTTGGGCCAATCCTCTTCATCCACACAATAGTTGCTGAGTCTGCTAGTGAAGGCAAGGATGAAAGTGGCTGGGTCTTTTTGGATAACCTGGAGTAGGTGGGCATAATCTGGAACATGGCAGGAGTTTTTGTGGCAGCTGTGACGGCAGTACATCTGGTGGGAGCACATGGTGTGGTGGGTGTTGATGTGACAGCGCCTGCTGGAGCAGTGACTGACTGGAGCAGAGGTATGGGGTGAAAGAGCATCAGTGTTGTTGTTGGTGCACCAGCGCACATGGTGGCAGATGAGCGTAGCAGTGACAACTGTGGCATGCACTGCATAAATGTGAAGATTTCTTGCCATGAGTCACACCACTCTCCTGATGTGACACACTGCAAGTGTGCTTGTATCCCACACAAAATAAAGTTAATGAAATGACTGTCAGCTCCAGTGCAAAACTTCTTTTGACACCATTGTAGTTGCATGGCATGAACTAAAGGAAGCTCAAATCGGATATGGGTTGCCTTTTCAGAGTTTGTTGTCGGCATGTTTGCATGACATCATGCTCACTTAAAGAAAAATGTATTTCATACCATTACCAATTCTTGAGGAATCACACATTTATTGTGGTATACTCGGTTGACACCAAGAACAATGAAGTGTGGCTGTCCCTATGCCATCACACCAAAGCATATTTAAACATTTCCGAAAGTTCTGCCGGAATTTTGTTGATGTGTCTGAAGTTTTGTTGAGATACGGGGCACTCGTACACAGCAGGCATGCGAACAGAATTGACAAAGCAACAGGCCCGTTGGGGTCTCATACACCACATACACAATTCCTCTGATATGCCTGCGATGGTACACACCAATGCTTCTTCGCACAATTCCTCGTTGACAGGTTATATTTGCTCTAGCAGCCGACGGACTGTGGCAGTGTCGTGACACAGGTAGTTGTTTCCTTGTAGGTATTCCAATGAGAACAAGTTAGGTTTGTGTAGAGGTAGCAAACATTTCACGCACAAATTTGAGAGAGCACCAATGGTCTAGGATCGTCTATGTGGCGCAGCAGGTACAGAGACATAATCGTAGCTGTCAGCTGATTTCTTCAACAGGGCCCCGAGCCATGCATATCGCAGCAGACACCCTGGCAGTGCGGTGCAGGAGAGGTGGTTTTACCAGCCTGGCGAAGGAATGGTGGGGTGGGAGCAGTGTGGCTCCCTTCCCAGGTTGTGGAGGAGAGGCTGAAAATATGGCTGCAATGGTGATCCGTACTTCTCCAGCTCGTTGGGGTGGATGAGCGTACCTGCCCGCCCAAGATGGCGAATTTCCCCTCGCTGCTGGAGACAATGATGATAGTTCATGTCGAAGCACTTTATGCAGCAATGTTGCAGTTGTTTGGCCCCGGGAATTCTCCACAAGCAACGGCGTACAGGAGGGTGGAAATATGCTGGAAAAGAATTTTGCAGAGAGCAAACATTTTGTTTGAACCAACAGATTCAAATGGAACATTGACAAATGAAAAACACAAGTGTTTCACAAGGCACATACACAGAACATGGAATTACACTGGAAAAGGCACAAATACATGGAAAACACCAGGAATACAAGGAGTGGTAGTTTGCCGAGAGGTTGCACATATTAATGTGAAATTGTAGTCTTCTTGTTCATGGATGCATCACAAGTAGGGTAGGTTTTTTACTTTTCTTATGTGGCTAGTCTAGTAATAGGTATTTTAGCACCCCTCAACGCATATGTACTTCCATATTATAATTGTTTAAGCCCATAATAAGGACTCACATCATACATTTTAAAAACATAAAAAGT
This sequence comes from Clitarchus hookeri, assembly GCA_002778355.1. NCBI lineage: Eukaryota > Metazoa > Arthropoda > Insecta > Phasmatodea > Phasmatidae > Clitarchus > Clitarchus hookeri. The sequence goes on from NQII01000009.1 coordinate 1,489,439, forward strand.
GACACAGCTGTGAAGCATCTGAATAAATAATACACCTGGGGACTTTCCACGCAACACATTTTATTTAGCGAATCCTCGTACGAGGCACTTACATGGTTATCCCCACTATGGCTTGGGGCTCCTATGCTGTTAAACTGTCACAATGCCTACTTTATTTTAAGCAAGAATAAGCTACGCCTCAGGAGTGTACAAACTTCCTGAGGTGTGGGATGGCATGCTCCCCGGGTTATAAAATTAATTAAAGCCTCCAGATAACATTAAGAAAAACTATTGGTAAACTAGATGTCCGGTATCATGGCGTCCACACCAACAAATTTGCATGGCATCCTTGCATTGACATTTTTTTAATATGAATTTTAAAAATTAAAAAAGACTTACAATTAATGATAATGGTGATTACATGATAACATTTTCAAAATTTTGTAATGAATGAACAATTTTAAAAATTATACGAAATTCAAACAAATAATAAAGTGCCCTGTGGCACTTAGTGCTTAAAATGCTTCTGCTACGTTACTTCTTATGTGGTACTTGCAATGTAAACAAATAAATGATATTGTGTTTCGGGCAACTTGGTGCCTGATGTTAAGTCCAATTTCTCGCTGAAAAACAATGTATATTTGTTAAGTTGGTAAATCTACCTGTGAACCTTTTTGTAGTCAATATGGCACTTCATTAGTGTTTATTTACGAATTGCAGCTAAGTAAAGTTTGAGTGAAATGCAACCTCCGCCTTTTGTTTTATTTTATATAACCAACAAAAATGGACAATTCATATAATCTAGTCTATTAAATTAACATTTTAAATTATAACCTATAAAAATTACATCATGAAGATGCATTATGAACCAATGTCTAAAATGAAAATATAACCTACAAAAACTGATGTAACTAATATATTCCATATAATTCGAGGTTTTTCATATAATATTCTATTCTATTGCATTTATTACATGCTTAATTAGATTTATTAGTGTTTACTTTCATCTCTCCACATACAATCAATCATACTTAAGTTGAATAGTGCACTACAGTTCAAATTTTAGCCACAAAAAAAATGGGTTCGTATTCATTTCTTGCGATTACCACCACTGCGATATCAACAAACTCCGACATTTGCAGTATTATAATGAAACTCGAGATGCCCATACTGAGCTCGTTTCTAAGTGCATTATACAATCGCTTCTCAACGAGTCTAATATTTCAATGTGTGATGTACATAATCAACCAGATGGCTGCAGCTCCCTCCACCATCTCTTTTCTCCAGCTACGCCCATCGCCCTGGCATCCATTATAGCCAACGGCAAGGAGGCACCTAATATCAAGGGAATGATATGTTTATCCTCCCAAGGGGACAAACACCAACACACAACTATGGCTGTCAGATTGTATCCAATTTCACTGCAATATCCCCTGGTGATACCTGCACTAGTTCCCAGGGTCCACTGATTAGCCCCAGGTGGGGTCAGCAAACACCAAGCAAAAATATGTCAGCATTGTGCAACTCTCCATTTTTTCTCACCATGCCCTATAGGAGGGAAACATGAGCAACATGAATTAGGTATGGGTAATATTCCACAGTCCGCTGTACGATCTTCCGAGGATGGCCAACCTCTCCCCAGCACCAACAATCTGCTTCCAGTCAAAGTTCCTGTGACCGACCACACCACTTCTGTTATGGATAAAGAGACCTTGTTGCATGAATGCATGGCGCAAAGACAGTCCCTGAAGGTGGTAGAATTTTATAAGGCCCTGCATCTCTCCTGACTTCAGAAAGTCTGACAAACTGTGTGCTGGCCCATCAGTATGTTCGTGGCATGTGCAATGCATCCGATCACAACCACGACCATGGAATATGAAACTGTATACATCACCTATCTCCGAGCGATGCCATGCATCCAGTTCCACATCAGTGTCCAGCAGTTTTATCCAATGATAATGCAGGATATGAAATAAACAGGGATGTGAACATTTCCATGTAGCTTGTGACGAGTGAAGTTTCAGTAGGTTTGTAGAAGTAAAGAGAGAATTAAATACCAGCAATGTTAGACATAAACAATCCATTAGCCTATGCCACTCCAAATCGCAATCGACTTATCTGAATGAGTATGAGGACTTTTTACACATCCAACAACTATTTTTAAAATGAATTCGACATTTTTTTAATGATGGAGTGATATGTATTATATTTTGATTACAGTTATGTATGTGGTGTTTGTGTAAAACCTTTTGAGTGTATTTTAATATTTCATACCTTCCATGTAAGAAACTCGAAAATTATTTCCGAACTATAAATATTAGTGTCACGAGATTATTATAAAGTTCGTAAATTTGCTATGCATTTTTTGTTGCAAGTGTGAGATAGTGGAATGTTCCAATATATATTGCATTCGAGCTAGTGAGGCCATTGGTCACTGAGGCAAGGTAAGTCAGTCGGGACAATCGGTGCTAGGGTTAGGCACAGCTCTCCGCCATTCTGGGCACATTCATATTTTGTTCGAAGTTCCACTTCATGTTAGTAGATATGTATGTGGGTCTCCTTGCCAACTTTTGGAGAAACCTGATAAATTATAGAATATATCAAGAAACGAGGAAAATTGTGTTACATTTAGGGTAACCTGATAAATTAAAGAAAACATCAAAAAACTAGCATTTTTTTAAATCGCAACCTGATAAATCAAATAGAATATCAAGAAAATAACTGGCTAAATGTGGGTATATTATGGAGAAAACGGATAAATTAAATAAAATACCGACAAGCAAAGAATTAGATTTATAAAACAATAAAAATATTCCTAGAAAATAATGCAAAAAAATAAAATATTTAATTAATTGAAATATTTTATATTATGCATTGCTTGATCTTTCTAATGTTTTATTAACCCTTTATAAGTGTTATAGTTAAATTCTTCGTTCATATTTTTTTATCTTGATTTTCAATAAGTTTTGCATATCTATCAAGCAAAATAATTTTAAAACTATTACTAAAACACAGGGGATCTTCTTTCCATAATGTATATACAGAATGTTTGAAAATTAAATGCCCATACTGTGGGAGGTGGTTCCTTATGAAAAATAAAGTCGAAAATACATAGGACACCATGTACCTAAACTGAATATTAAAGGAGATATGAGCCTATGAAAATTGGGTTTTGAAAACTTAATTTTGCCCAATGCTTTGTAGAATGCCTACAAAGTCAGCAGCAAAAAGGATAAACATGCTTCCCATGTTGCAGAGACACATACCAAATTATGGCCATCCTCGGTTTGTGCACACTGTTCGTTTTGAGGAGGTGATACGTCAATACAACAATGACATGCACTCCACTAGTACACACTCCATAGTGTGCCAAATGAGCGTGTCAAATTCAACCATGTGGTATGTAATGTGGGTAAATCGCCGCCATTCCTACTGCTGGCCTACAGTACAAGGCATTCAGCAATAATAAACTTTCAAAACCATTTTTCACAGTATCATATCTCCTTTAATATTCTGTTTAGGTATATGATGTCCTATATACTTTCGACTTTATTTTTCATAAGGAACCACCTCCCACAGTATGGGCATTTAATTTTCAAACAATCTATAAATAATATTAAAATTAAGGTTATAAGTTTTTTTTATGTTAGGTTATGTAGTTATATTAACTCTATTGAGTTATATAACTTGTAGAGAAACTAAAAATAAATTTTTAAAAAAATTTTATGAAGGAAATTGAAGGATGAAAAAGAAAAATGAAGAAAACCTACAGATCCAATAAAAGATGTTTTAGACATTCTGTTAAATAAATTTAGATACGGGATGTGAGGAGAAGCATTAATACAAGGCATTATCGGGAGAGAAGTTTAATGAGCTCTACACACAACATGAGACACATGACTGAGCGGGAGGTACCTTACCGAACAGGTTATGTTACGAAATTCTGATACCCCTCCTCAAGTCAAAAACTGTAAACCTACAAAAATTTTGACTTGAAAAAAAAAGAGTTCATATACTTAATTTAATATACACATCATAAAAGTATTCATTAACATTAAACAATTGTCTGAATTGGTGAAATTTATTCTGGAATAAGGCTATAGTAAAAATGTCCCCCATATGTTATTATGTGAGTCCACATATTCAATTTCATATTTTTTCTATCTTGCCAACAACAAATAAACAATAAACATATATAATTTTCTCTTTTTTGTATGGTGAGTATTGGACAGACAAATACCTAAATCCCTTTTTGTAAAATTATATTATTATATAGCCAAGAGTATATCATCGTGTACCAACGATCGTTGCATTTTAAATTATACATTACTACTTTTTTTTGTTACATCATTACATTCTTTTAATTAAGTTAAAAAAAACATATTTTGTAGTTGAACAATTCTAGTAGAAGATATTTAGTATTTAAACCACTGACGTCGCTTCAGAAAACAGAAAGTTCGGATAACTCCCGAGCACATGCAGAAGGCAAAACAATAGTTTAGTGGTTACTTGGACAACGAAAACATTACAGATGTTAATACGGTGCCGGCTAAAGAAGTGGAATCATGGTCCAAAACGACCACGCCATGAATTGATGGGCGGCTCACATCCCAAGAAGGATGAAAAATTGACCCCGAGGTTAAACCATCATGCGAAACGGATAGCCACTATGCAAAAAAAAATTAAAATGCTTGAAAAATAATTGTAAACACAAAAAAACGATCACATCTGAATAAAAGAAAATGTCCCCAAACAAACATACCCAAAATGGTGGAAAAAATTACTATATCATCTCACAGATGAAGGAAGATATCACAAGATAATATATTGAGCTTGCTACATGCTGTATGGCGAGAATTCGTAGAAGAAAAATGTAACCTTAGTTTAAACCTATATAATAAATGTATGCTCCTGATTTCATTGTCTCTTGCGACTAATCGATACAAAACTCGAAAGTCGAGAAAATCATTTAATAATACACTAATTACCTTAATTTAGCTAACGGAAATTAATAATTTATACAATATTATGTATGTAAATAATTAATAATCATCGAAAAACTATTTTTTCTACAAATTGTATAAAATAAAATAAAAGGTAAATATTTAAATATTGGACAATTTTCAGAAGGTAGTTTGTTTTACAACTTCAAATTAAATAGACAAAATAATGAAGCATAACTGGAACATGTGCCAATTAGAAAAAAAATTATTTGGCGAAATATTAAATAAATAAAAAGAAATTAATGGAATTACATTTATATGAAATAAGTGTCAACACAACTGTCTAGTTGCTCGGCTTGTTTGCTATTTGTCACTTTAAAATGCAAGATAAAGTGGCGTATCATCATCCTTTTGAGATTTCACACTTAAATTGTAAAATGGGAAAGGAAAAAACTTATGATTGAAATAATATGTGCAATATCTAAGAAATAGAATAAAATTAAAATGGTAAATTATATTAATTATTTCAATACTAAATCGTGGCTTTTTTGAGATAAATAATTGTATTGGTCCAAAAATATATCCTGCAACGAGTTTAACAGCAATTCGGTTTCACTGTTTAGTAAAGCCTTTCTCCTAAAATAGGGTGAGTAGAATTCTTTACACATGTATTTCAAGATAGTATTATATAACAGGAGACTTACCTCTTCCACTTTTTTCTCGTGGTGGGTGAAGTGTTGTCTTGTCATTACTGGAATATTCATAACAGTAAATATTTCCTCAGCTTGAGTATGTCAAATGCCAACAGCTGTAGCCCCCCAAGCAAATGCATTATTAGTTCATTTATTTTCAGTAGGATAAGTGTAAATATTTCTGGTTCGATCACACATGAAACTTTTATAAGTGAAGCAGTTGATGAATCCATTTATTTTCTCAGATATAAGTGTATATTGTCATCCTATACATTTCTTTTAATGCTGTGTCAATTTATTGTACTGTCTGGTGAAATACATAAGATCAACAAATCGGTGACCTTCAATTCGGACTGCTTTGGAAGGGTCACCGGTGCTGGATTCAACATGAAGTTCGGGAAGATATTCATCACTGCAAAACTTGGATTGCACAACATTAAATACTGAAAAGAAACACTATGGACGAAAATTAATTTAAAAATAAAAATGGTTTGATATATGTCTAGTAGTCATTTAACATGTGTCTATATTCATGCAACAAAAATGCAAGTAACATTTACTTTTGGTAGTACTGAAGATATTCATCAATACAGACTGTGAACAAAATCATTTCAACTCTTTGGCACAGTAAAAATATTTAAATTAAAGAATAATAAAACAAAACAAGGAGTTAACTGGAACAATGTAAACAAGTTACATAGTTAACTATTTAGATTTAAAAAGGAAGAAATTTTTTCTGAATTAATTGATTCTTCCTCCTCCACCAAAAGATAACTCTTGCCAGTCAATTAAATCTTCACGTGAAATCATAGGAGCTGTTGGAGGTATAACATTTCGTTGTTGACATCTCGAATAGGTTTTGAGAGGGGGAGCATCTTGGCATGAGGACCTACTCATCTTACTAACAGGTATTCGATTCGAAGACCAACACTCATTTCGAGAACATTGTATTTAAAACATATTTAAAAATGGAACTTACATACATGTCATGCATATGATAATATGAAATACATTCAGTATGACGTGCGCCAGGTACGTCCCTTGTCGAAGGGAGACGGTTTGAGCGCTCGGTGTCCCTCGAGTTGTGAATGTGCTGGGCGCCAGCTCAGTGTTGAGCAATGAGATAAGATCGTGGTTTCTCACGCTAGTGGACTCGAGGTCCACACCATCAGACAATAGGAAAATGCGAGCTGTATGGCCGCTGCACACGCCTGGATTAATGAACGCACTATTGGTTATATGAAAGATGATTATTTTATTTAACACTTTAACCGAAACAGACACGTGTTGACTGCGTGGTCATACAAGGTAACACACTAATGGCTTACAATTAATTAAGGCATGTGATGCTGCTCTCGCCTCGGTGCGATGTAACATAAAAACAAGTTATTTCGTGGATGATGTGATGATCCGATTACTGAGTGAGGTTGCAGCCTCAGAGGCTGGTACCGAGGTTCTTGTAAAACGATAGACTTACCACGTCCGCCCGTGTTGAAGTGATGAAGCCTACCAGACTGAGAAATGTACCGGCTCTCGCTACCTAAGCGCGGCCGACGCCAAGCGGTGTAAAGATGAAACATAATGCGACTTAAAAATGCTAATGAGATTTAAGAAACTGTTCTAACCTTAGATTAACATAATCAAACACAATTACCCTATACAACTTACATAATAAAACACAATTACCCTTGCACAAATACACAATAAATTAGAGTTATATTAATATTAAATATTTGTATCATAGCAGCCACTGTATTGCCAACTTAATAATGTCACATGTCCCTGGCTGGCTGGGTATGCAATGACTGTCTTTACACACAATACATTTGTTATACATAAATACTGAATAAATACATATTACCCTATATAACTGTACTAATGTGCTCCGATCAATAAATAATGATGATTAAATTATTAAGCTCTGAATAATTACTGACAATGGTGCAATTTACACACATGGTCAAATACACTTGATAATTATGACACTGAATACACTATCACTCTTGCCCACAAGCCCGCTGGTGTGGTGCATCTGGAGTGGAGGACACTACGGCGGCAGTCACAGTGGGCACAAAGGTACCAGTGAACTCCTTGTTCACGTCAAGTAATTGCGGGCAGAAATATTAGATCACGCCCATTTGTAAATCGGCCAGTGGCGTAATGTGCTGTATATAGATAAATAAATAAACAGAACTTAAAATGTGGACTGAAAACTAATCGTAAACATACTTCCTTTGTATAATGTGTAAAGCAGTGATGTGTAATAAACAGACAGTAAGTAATATGAAATTACAAGTATAGTATTCGCATATATACCCAATAATCACATATATTCGATCAGGGATTCTAGCAGATTGTATAGAGCTATACAAACACAAAATAGTACACCTTTTGTTGTTTTGGCACACTGTAATGTGGGACTAATGAGGTGAAATTGGTATTTGAGAAGAGTGATCCTTTGTTGGTGTCCATAGAATTTCTTTATGTTCTTTTCCAGAAAGACGACCATCACTAGCAGTCGAAATGGCATTATTGATAACATTCTCACTGCATTCAGGAATCCAGTTTTCCAGCAATCAGTATTTTATAATAGGCCAGTAAGCACCATAATTTGCCACATTATTTTATTTTGGTAATGGCCCGAGTTTCTTTGTGGTGACTTGAATATTTTAAAATAAAACTTTTCGTATGCCAAACACCATTTGAATCGGAATAATAATTAGCCAAGACAGATCCCAAGATTTTCAGCATGTGGTATATCAGTATATGTTATAAAAGCAATTCTAGATGGAAAAAAATTAGTTTACATTCATAATAAACATATTTACGGTCACAACAAACATCCTTTGCGAAGTATACTATTTATTTACATATTTATGAACGAATGAGTTTGTATATTTATTTTTATAACACCAATACTGCCATAGTGATAAGGATGTCACTGTAATCCATGGAATCAAATTTTAATAGCTACTTGACCTTTCAATCGATGTGCTATTCTCGATTTTCTTTGCTTGAAGCCTTCTATTATATTTTTTTGGTTTTCTTCTTACTTCTTGATTGACTACATGAGCAGTCGGGGATAGTAATGCGGACGTCGGCCGGCGACTATTATAAGAAAAGTCAAAATTTTACACAATATTCCTACTTCGAATATGATGGGTGCCGGCTCACTGGGTGAGCACGAAGTCACAGTTCTCAGGATCGTGGGCCGAACGAACATGTGGCTGTATCCCCTGACACCGACGGTACAAATTTACAAGAAAATAGAATATATAGCCGGGGTATTAAGGCTCCCCAGCACGCCTTAATATTACCTTTTACCGTATAAATAAGCGGTGCCTCCTTGAGGCATCGATGACTACCTGGATAGGGCCAGGTCCCGAATTACATCATGAAAATGAAAACTCACATGTTTCGGTTTATTAAAATAAACTGTATTGCCGAATAGTGTACACTGTTACATGTATACGTTGCAAATTAAAGGGGACCTGACTCATATGGCCTGCCAGCGGCCATTACTGTACAAAAGGCCAAGAAAAGGCGCGAAAACTTAAAAGAGTAATTAAACTTCCGGGGTCGGTAAATTGAGCTGATGGAGAAATACTGCAAATGCGAGGAAGACTGTTGATAAATTAAATAAAAGTTCTAGTAAATTACGTTAACCTATTGCAGTTAAGTGTTTAGAACAATGTATGAAAGTACCCAGCGACGCCACGCACGTGTAGAACCTAAGACTCGTAGAATCAGACTGCCAGAGATGGTGCGGACGAGCAGCGTACTTGCCAAGTGCTCACTCCATTCTGCGAGGTAATTTAATTAACTGACCTCATTAATATAGAACTTGAAACATATACACATAAAACACTAAAACAATCTGAGTGAGTTTTCTTAATATTGTAGAGAATTAGGAGTTCTTTATTAAAAACTAATTTAAATACAAAACATGATTATGTGATGCCTTGCAGAGCATGTGAAAAATTTAGGTCTGTTAAGTTTTGGGGCACTCGACAACCGGACCGGTCAGGTTGAAAGTAAGACTAATTATTTACCACATAACTAATTTGCTTGATTAGACACACAATTGCACTCAGAAAATTATATAGAACACTTCAAATACACTAGCCTTGGTACTCTACACCTCTTTAATATGCATGTGGCGTGCATTTATTCTGCGATTGCCTCGTAATCCCCTAAGGGCGAATTTCACGAACGCTTGCCCATGAGCGATAACTTCTAAGTTTATTTACTTGTCATTCAAACACTCAATTCCTATCCTAATTACACAGATCTCTCTTGGGACACCACGGGCACTCGGTGGGATCACTCGGTGCGGACACGCATCGGGACACACGACGTGCGTGTTCTGCAAACTTCAATGGTGCAGTGACTGTGGGCCGATGACGTGATGACAGTTGACATGCCAGACCATGCAGGAGTGGTCCATGTCAGTCTTGGGCGTTTTTAAACGAAATTCATGATTATTCAATAACACACAACCCTATAATGTACACTGAAGAGTAAAAAAACTGATACACCTTCCTAATATTGTGTAGGGCCCCCGCGAGCACGTAGAAGTGCCACAAGACGATGTAGCATGGACTCCACTAATGTCTGAAGGTATGTAGGGGGCAATTCACACCATGACTCCTGCAGGGCAGTCCACAAATCCAAAGGAGTGCGAGGTGGTGGAGATCTCTTCTGAACAGCACATTGCAAGGCATCCCAGAAATGCTCAATAATGTTCATGTCTGGTGATTTAGGTGGACAATGGAAGGGTCTAAAGTCAGAAGATTGTTCCTGGAGCCACTCTGTAGAAACTCCCGACGTGTGGGGTGTCGCATTGTCCTGCTGGAATTGTCCATGTCTGTTGGAATGCACAATGGACATGAATGGGTGCAGGTGATCGGACAAGATGCTTACATATCTGTCATCTGTCAGAGTCGTATCTAGACGTATCAGGGGTCCCATTTCACGCCAACTGCACATGCCCCATACCATGACAGAGCATCCACCAGCTTGAACAGTCCCCTGTTGATATGTAGGGTCCATGGATTCATGAGTGAGTTTTAATTTTTGTGTTTTATCTCGGACCCTGGCCCTATCCAGGAAGTCATCGATGCCTCAAGGAGGCATCCTTAATTTATTATGTTAAAAGGTAACATTAAGGCATGCTGGGGAGCCTGAATACCCTGGCTATATATTACATTTTCCTGTAAATTTGTACTATGTATGTCAGGGGATACAGCCACGTGTTCGTTCGGCCCACGATCCTGAGAACTGTGACTTCGTGCTCACTTGGTGATCTGGCGCCCATTCTATTCGAAATAGGAACATTGTGTAATATTCTGACTTTTCTTAACATAGTCGCCGGATGACGCCCACATTACTATCCCCGACCACTCAGATAACGTTAGCATAACACATCGCGTAATGTAGTTACATCGAGCATTTAAGTTCAACAAGTCTATCCTTGTAATTTGTTTATTCTTGTCAATGAAACTTGCAAGTTTCAAAACAAACATAAGACATAATTAAACATGCATACAAAAGGTGCTATTGTGCTGCAGTGTATTTTGGTTATTGTTCTTATTGTTTCATTTTTGTGTATCATGATAACAAGTGTTATGCATTGTTTTTCAGGGAGACATTGAATTTTATGTCAGGCACCAAGTTGTCCGAAACTCAATATTAATAATATGTTTACATTGTTTTTACAATATAATAAGTAATGATGCTGAAGTAAGCTAAATATGCTGGCGTGGGTGCCATGACACCAGTTGCTAGCTGGTAATTGAGTGGGATGGACAACAGGCGTGTCTTCTCCGGACCTTCACTACTTTTGCACCAAACATCTAGTGTACCAATACTTTTTCTTCATTTTATCTGGAATATTAAAGTGATTTTGTAAACCGGAGAGCATCTCACCCCACACTTCAGGAGTTTCGTACACTCCCGAGGCATAGTTTATCCTCACTTCGAAATGAACCACGCTTTCACGAGTTCCTTGTGTCCACTCTGACTGCCGCAGTCACAAAAACTACACCAGCTACACCGGGCTGTCCAACCACATCAGGCCAAGAGAGTGTAGTACGGGTCGACAAGATTGGAACTTGCACTTTCTTGCCGATAAGGATTATGCAACTCAAGAGATCGCCCTACTCATGTATTACAAGAGGTAACTCTTTTAATAGATGGGTAGGCGATCCAAAATGGTGTTTACCCCAAAGCCACAGCTGTTGGGCGCACTAAAAATTGGTCGTTGTGTCCTCGCAGCTCGCGCAACTAAATACGATGCAACACACCACCGGGTGACTTTAACTGGCTGGTAGGCCGGAGCTGGAGATATAAGTGCCCTGAAGTGTCGTCCAGTCGAGTACAGAATTTTTGTAAACATATTGAACACAGTCACCACATTCACTGCTACAGCCAGGTGTGTTTTTCATTGTATAAATGGCAATCAAGCATGGCATTCCACAACCATTTGCCCAGGTGGACTCGTCCATCCCTTCAGGAGACTGCCACCTGGCAATGCCTTAGCAAGTGTAATTAAAACGCTTCATCGGAAGTGAAATGCAAACTATTTTATGAGAAAATGTAATAACTTATTTAAGGTGTATTTATATAAGAGTAATTATGTTTTCTAAAATGGAGATTGCCTTTAAAGGCCTCCAGCATTATAACAAATAAACTAGTGTGGTGACATCCCCATCAACTTAACAACTTAAACATTAACAGACATTTGTTATTAAACGGGGATGCCACTAATGTGTTAAATTTAATTCATACAATTTTTCAACATTATAATCATATCACAGAGTGCTCATGTAATGTTCCATCGTTCAGTGTTTGATGTCTGTTATTGTGGCTTGTAACGACAGCGGACATGACTCGTTCCAGTTCGTCTCAGCACCCTGACAAGACCGGCGGCGTTGGTCGCTCGCTCAGTGAGCCCCCTCAGTACCCTCATATAGGTTGCAATCATTTAACTACAATAGTAATATATATTAGTCACTGGTACATTTAATGTACTGAGGGGAGAGCCACCTGCACTCTCACCAGAGAGTTTAATGCAATCGTGTCTCAATTTAAGACCATGTATTTTTCACAATTTAAGTGTTGGATCCATTATCATTCATCATTCGCGCATTATTCACCTGTAGCAAGAACAATGAATAAACCACTCAACCAAGTGAAATCAGTGTCAATTCATTGTAGGGCATACTTTGTAGCTTCACCCGCATTTCGTTAGCATATTTCAGGTGTATGAGACGGCCTACGGTCTCGCCATCAGATATAAAAAGTGCAACCTTAAGTACGTGAAACACATCAACAAACTGATGGAGGATTACCCATGGGCCGTCGACCGGACGACCCTCATTATTAGCTCACCACTGAGTTGTGGCGCCAGGCAATATAACATCCAACCAGCCCTGGTCAGTCTCGCCGACATCAACTTAAAGTCATGTAATCCTTGTGCCAGTTTAACAACATAGAAGCCCCCAAGCCATAGTGGGGATAACCATGCAAGTGCCTCATATGAGGTTTCGCTAAATAAAATGAGCTGTGTCAAAATTCACCAAGTGGATTATTTATTCAGTTGCTTCACAGCTGCATATTTTTATAATTTTCCTTGTGAGTCTTCAATACGGCCTTAAACAATCCTGATACGGGTGTGAGTATGCATTGAGAGGGGCTAAAACACCTATCATTAGACCAGGTATGTAGGACTATAGAGGAACTTCTGATGCGGGATAATCAGGGGAGGCCACATCTAAGGGCCGACGACCGCATGACCTTCATCATCGTGCTATCCGAGCTTCCACCCTAGGAAAAGTATCATCTGTCTGCCAGACCTATGTCCAAGACCTTTAACCTATACACGTAGCACCCATTGTCCTCTGATGTCCAACCTTAGGTGCATCAAAATATATACCCATTTCTACAAGTTTATTGAACTTGCAGAACTGCTCCTTTGCTAAGGGCATAGTGCATTTGCAATTTGATCCTTAATCTTAAGGTACCTTATCTCAACATCATTTGCAGATAGTGCTTCCACAATTAAGTGGTAATTAACGTCTATGTGCTTTAAGCATCTCTGAATTTTGTTGCTCTTAGTAGCTTTTATATACTTAAAAATCAAAATATGTGTAATACCAAGAAATTTAATGCCACTCAAAATAATTTTTTAACCAAAACTACTTCACTGATAGCTGTGCACTGACGTGAACCGCACGTTCACGAGTCCTTTTGCCCACTGACTGCCGCAGTGTGCCCACACCAGACGCACCACACCGACAGGCTTGTGGGCACGAGTGCATTAGTGTTTAGTATTTATTCAGTATTGATGTAGACCATAATTATCGTGTGTCAAAACAGTCATCACATACATAGCCAGCCAGGGACATGTGACATTTTCAAGTTGGCAATGCAGTGGCTGCTACGAGTCAATACTTATATTTAATATTAATATAATTGTGTTTTGTTATGTAAATTGTGTTTAATTATGTTTATATAAGGTATATCATGTTTACATCTCATTAGCATTTTAAGTCGCATTTGTTTCATCTCTCCACCGCCAGGTGTCGGCCGTGCTTAGGTGGCGCGAGCCGATGCATTGCGCAGTCTAGTAGGCAACATCACTTCGGCGCGAGCGGACGTGGTAAGTCTCTCGTTTCACAAGAACCTCGGTACCAGCCTCTCAGGCTGCAACCTCACTCAGCAATCGCATCATCATATCATTCACGAAGCAACTAGTATTTTTATGTTACATCTCACCGAGGAGAGAGCAGCGTCACGCGCCTTAAGTAATTATAATCCAGCAGTGTGTTTATATGACCACGCGGTCACCACGTGTTTGATCAAAGTGTTCAATAAAATAATTATATACATATAAAACTTGAGTGCGTTATTAATTCAGGCGTGCGCAGCGGCCATACAGCTCGCAATTTCATAATATCTGACGGTGTGTTACCAGAGAACCCCTGGGCCGTCGGCCGAACGACCCAAAAATCTCATCAGCTCACCGCGGAGCTGTGGCGCCGGGCAAATCCATAATCATTACATTCCAACTCTGGTAACCGACCGCATCAGCACAATGCTACATATTCAGGCTCTTTGGATGAAAGTGCACCCTATTTTGCTTTCTTGAGCCCCAAGTCCCAGAACAACCAAATGGATTGAAACAAAAACAAGTAAAGGATTTCCTGTACTTGCAATCTCCTCCAAGTCAACATTAACATACCCTACAAGAACATCATTACTATCACTATTATAGGCTAGTTTGTAGTCCAAATTCCCTGAACATACCTCAACACTCTTTTAATAGTTATCAAATGTTTAATTTGCACTACTTTGGCATCTACTCAATTGGATAACTGAAGCACACAAATCTGGCCAGGAGTCTGAAATGTCATAGAGAAAACAGCCTATCAGTTGTCTACACACAGTGGCTAGGCGTGTGTTTAATGCTAGTGTAAGAAATATACGTACTCGCATGTGTTTGTGTGGATGTATACGTGTATATAAGTTAATGCATATATATATATACTCATTCACATGCATTGTCTTTTAATGCATATAGAATTTTGTACCCATAAATTTGTACTATTTTTAACACAAAGTAAAAGTTTACACCGACTACCCAAAGGCAACATGTTAGATAAATAAAGTGTAGTGAAATAACTGTGTTACAACTGAGATGATCAAGTAACTACCAGCATACTACCATAGTCATCTTATGGTTAACTCAGTGGTAACACATGCAACTGTATAAATTATAAACTTTGATGTTTTCGCTTAAGATGATCTATTGTTGGTTTGCATTTCATACCTCAACACTATATTTGTCTATCACTTCTTTTCACATATTCATACATTTCAATTATCGTATTTTTACGGCTTTATAGTCGTTTTAAGAATAGCAGAATTAAAGGAGGGTGTATCTTAACATCTCATCGACATCATTAAAGACAGAACCAATGGTGTAGACAATCAGGAACTGTGGCCTGGTTATGAACTCCTATCGACGACTGCGATATGCACCGAGTGCTAATGAAACACGTACCACAAGTAGCGAGTACAAACCTACTTGTGTTTCGTGTGTTCAATTCTATTTATGTGGAGCTTCTGCCATAACGAAGATCTATTACGTCAAAACATAGGAAACATAAGGGTCATTTGTCTGCAAATAATACATGTGATCATAAAATGATAAATTTTGAACTTCTCTTAATAACTGATATTGTAAATTTAAGTATTCACACTTTGTAGTATGTGTTAGTATGTTTATTACTTTGCATGAATATTAATCGTGCGAGATATGTGAAATGTAAAGTAATTTGGTTGTCTTGTAGTGGCTACCCTCACAAAGTGTGATTATTGTAATCAAATACTCGAACTGCGTTTTTTTACATTGTAAAATTATGTTTGTTCAACACTTTATACATCTATGTAACTATTTGTCTATGAATAAATGCCCAACAATGATATATGCAGTTTAAGTAAATATATGTACATTCTATTTATATATGTTGAGAGTTACGACTTACCCAAATGTATCTTCCAAAATACATATCCCCCCATTGGGTAAACAACACGAGGACAGGAGGTTAGGAAATCATTTGTAATATAATAAACTTTACATGTTAGTTATACCCAAGCAGCGCAAAATTTCTTAATACTATTGATGCTACTTCCCACCTGTTGTGTACAGAGTGGGAAGTAGGGTCCTCAGTTAATAATAGATGGCACAGACTATAAGGTGCCTTGAAGGTTGAGGGTATATAAAACAATGCTTCATTACATCTTGGTTTTAACCTGTTTATTTGCCCGGGAATTTATTCATACATTCCCGGAACTTTTCAGGGAGTTAACACATACTTTCCTGGCACCTTGTGCCGAGACATTACTCATACTTAAAGGCCCTGCGAGTTCTTAGCCTGAAGGGCTGATTACAATGTTCTGGCTACGTTTCCGACGCTGTGGGGCATTAGGTGACAGGGCACGTAACTGAGTGACGAAGTTGTTATATATCTGTACTTGTGGCAGGGTAGTGGTTCCGGCAGTTTAGGTCTGGTGAGTTGGGTATGTTGAAGTTGAAGCTCACTACTCGCTCTGTTCTCGGCATAGGGTTTTAACTGACTGCTTACTTCCCTACCACGTCCCAGCATGGGACCCCTGGGGGGCCCCCACCCGTCCTTCTCGGCTACGGGCTGCACTGGACTACTCCCACTTGCTCGACATGGCGCTCCTCGTTAGAGCTCACCACTCGACTCGTCCTTATCGGTGCGTTATTGTAACTGACTGACTCACATCCCGGCATGTGAAACTACTTGTCCGACGTAACTCTGATAACTGTTTAACTGATTCTGCCCTGTGCCCCGCGTTTCGCATCCCGATATGGCTGACCCCTTAATGTTGCGATTCTCCTGACTACCTGCGCATCCCGGTGTGGCAGTACCAAACTCTGGGCCCCCTGCTGCTCGTTGCTTCGACTGTCTTTGCGAACTGATGCGACCGGGGGTCGGATCTCCCCAGCCTCGGTAATGGCGGCAATCATGTCCTCTCTCGGCTCGCGATTCTATCTGACTCGTTGATGTAACTGATTCTCCCAGCACAGAGTATCGCAGCCCCCGACTGCCCCGATATGACTGACCGACTGACTCTCTCTGTGCGGTGATAAAAAAACTTATATCCCTCTTATCTCGTAAATTCGCTTATATCCGCTCTTGACTCCCTCCCTAAGTTCTAACACATGTCTCCCTTGTTGGGGAGAGGGAGGTGGGAGGAGGGCGCAGTACAACGAACACTTCATACACGTGCCATCGTTCTTGTTGGTGGAAGGAGGGGTGATCGGCACCCTAAAACTTACCCTGTCAGCTCTCCTTCCGCAGCACGTGTCCCAGTTGCCCCGTAGTTTGCCTAAGAGAGAAAAGGGGGGAGGGGTTCTCGTGGCACCCTTCAAAACTTGTCAGCCGCTTTCTCTTGAGTAACTAGAGGTGCGTGTTGACGCCACTCTAGCTTGGCTCTGCATTTTCGCCCGCTTTCCTACGTATTTACGTCGCACCTTCCAGGTGCTTCGGCGATATGCCAGCTCTTACTCGGCACAACCTTGACATGTGTAACTGAGTCACCATCCTCTGGGTTGACCTGTCCTGGTTGTACATGTGTCCCTCAACGCATGTCAACTTGTAGGCGCTCGCGGGGAGGATAATATGGCGGGGGAGGGGGATTGTGAAAGCGACGCTTCTAACACTTCCAATATGCATTATGCGCCACTATTCAGTAGATATCCAACTTATCTAAAAACACATCCAGGTCTATAACATATATGATCTTATGGACGTTGTTATGATGTCCTGTAAAGATATGCAGAAAGTAATTTTTTCTGGATAACCATTAGCTCAGTATGATATCCTGTATATCTATGAATATCCATACTAAGTAATTTTTTTTATGTAATTTTTGTTATATTCTTTATGAACTATTATTTTTATCATTAATTGAAAGGGGTGTGGCACCCGATAAATACAGGTTCAGAAATAATTGCATTTGTTTTCTTTTAGTTCAGTGCCAACATTACGAAAGTACAGTAGAACCTCGATTATCCGGGGTAATGGCGGGGAGGGGTAGCACAGATAATTGAAAACCACGGTTAATCAAGACACTTTTTATTTAACGAATTACATATATACTGTAATATGGGTGTACAATTTCATGTTATAACGTTATCACTGCTTGAAATATGAAGTAATGAGTCTTTGTTTTTTGCGGTTTGAAATGGTTTTCCTTACTTCAGTTCTAATTTTTCTCAAATTCATGACGTCATGGAAGTCAAAATTTTCCTGTTCGCAGAAGTTCAGGAGGATATCAACTGCTTCCATTGTTTGACTTGGCTGAATTTTTTCTTCTTCGCCGCCAACACTGTCATCATTGTTAGTCTCATCGTCCTCTGAATCATCCTGTTGTGTAGGTGGAGTACTGCTTATGCTGCCATAACGAGCTGCTATGTCACTGTCACTTAGATGTTCGAATCCCTCTTCATTAACATCTTTTTGTAGCCAATCAACAATATCCTCTTTATCAACGTTAGTGAAATCTGTAATTGATGTGGCAAGCTCAAGACAAGCTTCTATATCCCCCTATTCTATATTTTCTTCGTCATCATAACCTTGATCTAAGATTTTTGCCCACGAAAGTCTTAACGTACTTGCAGGTACATTTTCCCAAGCTTCACATATTGCGAAAATCTTTCAATGATTCAAAATTGTAATTTTCCTGTAAAATAAAACGGAGAAAAATCTTTTTGTACCTTCTTTTCAAACAGGAAATCATGCCTTGATCCATTGGCTGGATTAAGGAAGTCATGTTAAGTGGTAGGTAGTAGACAAAAATTTGACAATCGTTTGTTTTCAGGGTAGTTGCTGAGGGGTGTGAAGGGGCATTATCAAGCAGAAGAACAGCTCTTTTTGGTATCCCTTTCTCATCCAGAAATTTCGTTACAGATGGTACAAAAACATTGAAAAACCATTCACGAAAAATAGCCTGGTTCATCCAAGCTTTTGGGTGATTGTAATAGTCACATGGAAAACATCTCATTTCTGTTCCTTTAAAAGATCTTGGTTTTTTAGCTTTCCCAATTACGGTTAATTTGAGCTTGTGTGTCCCAGTCGCATTTGAACACGTCATAATGGTCAGTCGTTCTTTGCTAGATTTGTGTCCAGGAGCTGATTTTTCAGATCGCGCAGCGAGTGATTTTGAGGGTAGCATTTTCCAGAATAGATCTGACTCATCTGCATTCAACACTTGGTCAGGGGACAGGTTCAACGTTGAAAGCAATGAATTGAATTCCTCATTGAACAATGTTGCAGCAGTCAAGTCTCCACTCAGAGATTCGTCTTGGATGTCCAACTGTCTTATACCGTGTCGAGTTTTGAACCTAAATAACCAGCCCTCGGAACCATTAAATTTTTCCTCAATTTTCAAATTTTCATGAAACCATTCAGCCTTTTCACGAACCATTGGCCCAGAAATCGGAATTCCTTCAGTAGGCTTCTGTTTAAACCACTCAAAAAGAGCAGATTCCATGTCAGATAATGAATGATGACTTTTTCATAGTTTTTCTCGCAGATGATAGCTCAGAAGTGGATTCTGCAGAAGATATGAACTTGAAAATGTCAATTTTTTGCTTGATTAAGTCACGCACGCTCTGTTCACCCACACCGAACTCATCCGCAAGTTTTTTTGCACTTTCACCACGATCTACAGCACGGTTTATAATCGATACTTTTTTCTCTAGAGAAAGCACGACACGTTTACGTTGAGCACTCATTGTTGACCGCTCAGAAGTACTATGTAAAGCGACGGCCAGAACCAAAGTGAGAAGTGTGAAATTAACAATTGAGCCGTTTGAAAAGGAAGAGAAGAGGGGAAAATTTCTTAGACTAAAGTATGGCCGCTTACTAGCTAAATTCCTAGAAAATTTTAATAAAGTTTCGGCTGCATTTTTTTCTCGGTAGTACCGGGTCTCTGTCTGAAGTTTCAAGGAACTTATATACATCAAACTTCCTGCTTACTCGCCTATGCCTTTCCTTTGTGCCTGTACGTTTTTTAGAATTGAACCCCTTACAAAAACAAAAAAAAAAAATAATTCTCCCCGAATAGTGCGCACAGTTAATCGCGAACACGGATAATCGAGACACGGTTAATCGAGGTTCTACTGTATTCAATACTTACATCATTTTAATGATATTGGTTTTATGCTCTTTTATTTTCATTCATTACTTATATCAATATGAAAATCAAGTATTAAATAAATATTTTAATACTTGTGTGCGACTACAGTAAATTGTATGGTTGTGTATTCACATTGGCTCTAATTTGTGTGCTCTGGCTCATCATTTTGGATATCGTAATCGTCCTTTCGTCCATGTTGCTTGATTTGGGAAATTTGTGCATAGTTTTGTTTTTGCAAATACGTTTTGTGTTTTGTAAACTGCACTAAATTAATATGTAAGGTGAGTAATTTTTTTCACAATCTACAGGGCCATGATGGTTGAGCGGTTAAATGGCTCGTCTCCCACCAAAGCGAACGGGGTTCAATCTCCGGCCGGTTCACTCTTGATTTTTGCAAGTGGGAATCGTGCTGGATGATGCCGCTGGTCGGCGCGTTTTCTCGGGGATCTCTCGTTTCCAGCACCCCTCCATTCCAGTGCTGTTCCATACTCACCTCATTTCAAACCTCATTAGCTCTCAAGACCTCGATGTTAAGAGCCGTTCAAATCTCTTCACTCACTTTTTCAATGTACAAAACATTCGAATATTTTTACACTTATAATATTAACACTTAAAATATGAACTGGTTAATATTAATGAATAACAAATGCTATTTAGTTTGACTGAAATCGTTACAGAAACCAGATTCACATTATATTAATAAATCATGCATTTTTGCTATACAATTTATTTGATGAAATGAAAATTATTATTTTGACAAAATGGTGAGATTATAATGACGAAATCAGCTGTTTTATTTCCCGTAAATGTGGGACCCTACTAATGCCTTACATTTTTAGTGTAGACATCCCACATCACATTTGAAAAATTATTTAATACCCCTGCACTATGAAATTCTTTATTGAGTTAAAAAATTTGGCTTTCTCTATTTTTTTCAAAGTGTATTAGAAATAATATATCTATTTTTCATGGACACCATCCAAAGGTTAAAAAATATAATTTTGATTTGCGATGCTTATGCAAACCACAGTCTCGACACAGAACGAAAGGAAAAAAAAAATCAGATAATTGGTTTTAAATTGATAGTATAACATATTAAAAATAACATTCTGTAATTTTAAATTAATTTCAAAACAATGTGCTTTTAAATGGATATGCAGACGATACCCACTACCATCACAGATATAGTATGGTTATTGAGTGGATATAAATTAGAGTATAAAGCCTGTCTAATGGATGTTCTGTGAATGTATCGAGCAGGCTAACTTTACTAATGATTATCTTATGTGCAAATACAACATAGAAAGCACTGACTAATGGTTATGCAGTGGTTTACTCCAATTAAAGCATATAAACATTTGCTAACCCATGGTTATGTGAATCCTCGCAGGTGTGTAAACTGGATAACCATTTTGAATAGGTTGATTTTCAGAACAGCAAAATGCCGAATGAAATATTTACGAATGTCCAGTGATCACACCTTCATCTAGTAGACTATACACCATATAGAATACAGTCAGTGTAGTAATGAATATTATATGGATAAAGAAATGTATTAAATAAATGGGCATATTTTATGGATATTCCGTGAATATTTGCAAATTTCTAATACTGCCTGTGGATAACCCATCAATATTTGTAACACATATGGATATATGCTGGATAGCATTTACATATTTGCCTTTGATATGGATATCCAGCAGAATATACTTTACACAGTTTTACTATATATTTGTCAGAGATATCCATATCCTGGATATCAGGTGGATATCTAGATGTAGATGGGACATCCATCTGATATTTTCTGGATATTTTGGATATCTAAGGGATGTGCAAAATTTCCAGTGCGGATGTGTGATGGATATCATTTAGACACTTTTTAATGTGTGGGATAGACATAATGAGTGATGTGAATGTCCAGCGTTTTTAATACGCCGTACCATATGATCAATATAGTGTATTTATTTTAATATGTCATATGCATACTAGCCTATTATGTTGTACGTTAGTTAATTGTATTCGAAGGAATGTATTTAATCGTTTAATTGAAATTACGATACCAAAACCATAAAAGTATTTTCTCCATGTATTACGAGTCCCATTACAGCATAGCAGTCTAGAAAGACAACAAACAAATTATAGTTTATTAATTTTACATTATGGACATCATAACATATAACCCTCACATCGTAAACATGCAATATGTACCAATGTATAACACGGCACTGTAACCTACAAAGACTGTTTTAACTAATATATTGTGAATATTTCAAAGTGTTTTACATATTATTAGAACGTACTACATTTATTTGTTGGCCAATTAGCGTAAAGTTAATTACGTGCAGTGTTTACTTTCAGATCACCATGGACAATTCTACTCGTGGTGAATAACGCACGACAGTTGCGATGTTGGCCGCACAAAACATAGGTTCGTACTCACACCTTGCGTTTATCACTACCATTACGTCATCAAACTCCGACGTTTGTAGTAACGAATCACAAGATGTTCATACTCAACTCGCTTTGGAGTGCGCTACACACTGACAAAATCGCCTCTCAACGAAATGAATCTTGCGATATATGATGTTCGTAATCAGCCCACTGGGAAGGAGTAGGTCGTGGGCTGTTGTAAAGAACTATTCCAGCATTCACCTTGAGTAGTTTCGGAAAACCAAAATGGGGATAGCCGGACCCGGAATTAAACCTGGGTCCTCCAGAATTCAAGTCTAGTGTTTTACCAATGCACCACCTTGCTCGGTAACAGTTGAATTGTGTATTTATAGTGATTTAACTACATTGTCCCTCGGACAACTGCACTCGTCGTCGACCGTTTCCTCGAAACTAGCCACACACACCATTACAATTCAAGCTACATTAATATAAAGCAATTGCAAATTTCTTTAAACGTAAGAAACTAAATCAGTATAATCTACACTAAAAGTGAGATTTTCTTTCTATCCGGAATTAACGAAAATATCTTCGTGGAAGTGCGACTGAATTCGGTATGTACGCACGGCTCGCACTCTGTTCAGACAGCCGCACTACAGAAACTAGAATGCTAACCGTTATGGAACAAGGGTGCGAGGGAGGACGTTTCCTGTCTCTCTCCTACTCGAAGACGAGTGACCGCTGAAAGGGTGGTTTTAGGAGGCGAAGGCTGCAAGCAGTGGGACCTGTTGCTTACAGCACGTTTTGCGGGATACAGGTCCGCCAGGCGGAATAGCACCTCGGCCACCCAGTGCTGGCTCGACGAGGGGTTTTGGAATAATAGGTTCATTGAGAAAGGGGTGAGAAGTGAAAGCCTTGCCAATAGCATGGCTAGTCTTCTTGTATTCTGGAGGCGGATTGCTTACGGAGTGGTGTCCACTCTGCAGGAACAAAGTGTTTGTGGGAGAGCAGGTGCCGGGAACGAGGAGGGTTGGCTGTCGGACCGCTAGGGCAGTTGAAGATAGCGTGTATTCACGAGGCGAGTTTCTTACAAGGTACGTCCAGGGATGCCAAGAATGGCAAAGTGGCTTTCAGGAAGGACCTCGTAACTTTTGGGAAGTTAAGGGGGGTAGGAGAATAGCCTGGTCGCCTTGCCTGCAAAATCGCCGTTTATTTATAAGGCGACATAACTCAGCATGCACCAGATTGAGCGAAGTTATGATGTGTTATAGGTGTACTCACTGCTTACATTGCTTACATGGAATATTCGCCCCTTTCTACACACATTCTCTTCATCTTTGTCATTACATATTTCGTTCACAAACTCATATTTGAAATTCTGATCCATTGTTATAGTAACTGGTTTAGATTCACTTAAGCCATATTTTCTAAGGACCAATTAAATATATTTTGCTTGGCTTATTTAAGTGGTACCCTCCTTAAAGTTCTGCTTCTCATTAATTTCCAGAAAATCTGACGTATTCCTAAATATTTCATTTCAAAATGTTTAACATGTCCTGTGTTATGCTACAAATCTCTGCCTCATCTGACCCAAACAATAAGAGTTCATCAACTACACCAGTAGTACTGTTTCTGACTAACTTTACATAACTATACAGACAATAGTCACTCTTAGACCTAACAAACCCTTTTATGCTCATGACTGTCAAATTTTTCATTCCAATATTTAGATGACTAGTTAAAACAATTTTATTTATTTCTTTAACTCAGCAACATATTTTCAAAGCTGGCTCCTTCAGGCAATTTCAGTTACGTCTCTTCTAGTATATATGCATACAAAATGCCCCTCTTACATATAGCTGATGAATAGGTGAACTAAGTTTATCGACAACAACAATAAAATCCTTTGAAAGTAGCAATTTTGCAACTATTGCATAAAGCTTACTTTTATCAGAAAAGTAATATTGTTCAAAATCTCAGACAGTAAGTCTAACTTTGTATTCTTCTTGTTCACCACTTCACCTTATTTTGAAAACCCATTTGCCAATGGTTAATGGCTTGCCTTTAAGCACATTTCACTCACACTGTGTTACTGTTTTCCAACAGTTTAAGTTCGTTCTCGATCACCTGTGACCCACATGTATGCATCTCTTTTCATTGCTTCACTACATGTTACTTGTTAATTTTCTTCACTAAGTAATGTTTCTTAAACATTTAACCAAGCTGATCTCCTAAACTTATGCTGCCTTTGTTCCAAATGGCAGAATGCTCTAGCTCTTATTACTCCCAACCACAATCCCTATTTTGTACCACTTGATTGCCATCTGATTAATGCTTCTTGCTTGTATTAATTTATTCTCCCTCTTGGTGATTAGTTGATTCATACTGCTTACTTGAATTTATTTAATTTCACTACAACTACTTTCATGCTGCAAAGTATTCCCTTCTGTGAATTCCACTTCCCCTGATGATTTTATTAATTTAACATTTTCTAGGCAGTTATGTTTTCCAATGTCCCCATTCTTCTTTGGGAATATTACAATCCTCTGGATTTCCACCTCCCTTTTTTCTAAAAAATATATATTCTGTAAACCTTTATATTTTCAGAGTAACCAACAAAGATGCCCTTTACAGATTTTGCACCACTCTTCTTACTTTTCTCTTTAGGTACATGCACAAACACTTCAGTCCCAAATATTTGTATCTCCTTAACACTGAATGTCTTCTGGGTTCAAACTTCATATGGTGTTTTTGAACTGGTTCAACTTATTTAAATTCTATTAAAAATGAAAACTGCAGTCAAAACAGCCTTTGCTTGAAATCTTAGTTTCATTTCTTGGCATGTATCATAATTCTTTCTGCTTCTACAACTGTTCTCACCTCTCTTTCTGCCCTATCATTCTGCACAGGTGAGTATGCTACTGTTCTCTGATTCTGTATACCACAGAACTTTCTTTAGTTAATCATTTACAAACTCTGGCCAATTGTATTGACGTTAGTCGTGCCTCCTCTACGTTTTGAGCCTCTGTTGATACACTCTCCGCATAGCAGCTCTGCGCATTCCACCATGCACCTAGGCATCACGGACGACTAGCAGTGCCCCGAAGCACCATGTGTGCTGACCAGGCCAGTGCAGCAGCCCTATGCACTCACCAGTGTGTGAGTGTTATTTATGCTGACCCCTAGAGTCAGTGCAGGATCGCATGTTAGTACAAGGGGTGGCATCGTAAATGCAGTGTAGTTAGCAGAGTTAGGAGTTGGATTATATCAGGTCTGTCAATTAATGGTTAGGCACATATAGGGAATGTTAAAGCAGGTTTCCTAGTATGGTGGGGGACATGTTGTCATGCGCACATGTGGCCACCTTATGGTATTAACCCTCGAAGACAGTGCAAAAATCAATATGAAGCCATAGAAAGGTGGAGCATAATCAGGCATGAAGTATAATTTTGAAGGAGATGATTGTGTGTTCATGAAATTAGACTAGTTGTTGTCTTGAGCAGATGTACTCGGGGAGCAACCCTGACAATTTGACAACGTAACATTGCCCAGCATAGCAGTAGCATATTTATCATTTAATTCAAGTTACTTTAGTATTGTGAATGTTGTGATTATGCAAGACTTGAGCGGAATGGTGTCAAAAAGGGCACGCGTAAGTGTAACTATGTCATCACTTTTAATGTAAAAATCATATCATTCACATTTGAATCAACGGATTTAATTTTGGCATGCGCTGTTGACGAGGTCCATGCCGTGGCATCATTGCCTCGACCAGTTGGTCTTAGCGGGGACAAGAGGTTACACCTGGGGCCTTCATAGTTTTGTGAACATTCATTCTTCGCTATAGTTAACATTACATTTACAATAACTTTGCATTAGCTTTTCTGCCCTGGGCATGCACCTCGCTGGTACATTGCAACCCCACTGGTTTTTAATTTCGCAGCTTAATTGTATGTCGTCCGAGAAGCATTTTGCATCAGTAAGTCGACCAGTGAGGTGCCTAAGATGAACGCCTGCTTATGATAAATGTGTTGTGTACCATTCATCATCATTCTGGATTACATGCGAGTAACAAGTGAATTCGTGTTGTGTATATTATTTCGAGACATGGTGCCTTGTGCGCCTTTGTAGCCACTTCATGGTGAACTTTGGGGGATTGCACTATTCCATCACATGCAAGTGTTTTCTCGGGGTTATCCTGCTAATTAATATATTCATGCAAAGGCATTATGGCAATCAGGATGCATCACTTCCATACAGCCGCATCATAGCATGCTTAAGTGTAACAAGTGTTACAAAGCCACAAGTGTTCTCGGGGTTATCCCATATATAGTATGTCACAGGATCATTGCGACAATTTTCTAGGAGTAATAGTTAATGTAATGAGAAACAAATTTTGCCAGGGAACAGATGTCCGGAGATTCTCTGTTGAGATGTCAGGCATAGTTGTAAAATAGTTCCATGCACCTAGGAGGTATGAATTTGATGGCATGTGTATCACATGCCTGCTCTCGATCGTGCAGTCACCTGTAGCTAGTGAATGTAAGGGTCGGTTACATAGCATATTTTCTGTTCTGAAGAGGGAGGCAGTATCAAAAGTACTGAGAACCACATTGGACTTCATGTGCTGTGCGCAGTTTGTTATATCCTTCCCTCACCACATTCCACTACACATACCTGCATCATTGTCACTGCCTGCGTCGAAACAGTTGTGTGTTCACTGCGACTGTGCTTTGTACACCAGAATAATCATGGATGCTTATTATTTGTTAGAACTGGTAGATATGCATATGTTGTATGGTGAAGCTGGAGGCTGTAGGCACATAGTAGCATGTATTTATCAGGAACGCTTCCACAACAGACAGCAGCCACATCACACACTGTTCCAGAGACTACATCATCGACTGCGCGAGTATGGGACCTTCCATACACCACCTGAGTGCATCAAAGCAAGTGGTGTCCATATGCCACATTTTGAAGAGGATGTACTGGACAGAGTTAAAGCGAATCCACCCAAAATCACACACACGATCGCTCATGATATGGACATACCCACACCTCTGTGTGTAGAGTTCTCCATCAGCACAGACTACATCCATTCCACATGCAAAAGGTACAGGCACTTGGACCAGCTGACTTTAGGCCCCATATGCGGTTTGCAGGGTGGTTTATGCGGCAGTTAATTGACAAGCCAGAGTTTGCATCATGTGTGTTGTTTACAGGCAAAGCATGTTTTATGAGAGATGGCTATTTTTGTACCCACAACAGCTACATGTAGGAAGAAGAAAATCCACATGCAGGGGTGGCCACACATCACCAACAACAGTTTGCTGTAAATATGTGGGGTGGCATCGTCCAGGAACAAGTTATTGGACCATTTATCCTTCCAGCCCATTAATATAGCTAGGCATATCACAACCTTCTAGCAAATGAGCTCCCCCTGCTGCTAGAAGATGTGCAGCTGTACATATGGGTCAACATATGGTTTCAATATGATGGCACCCTGCTACATTTCAAAACTTCATGTTCCTCGACATCTCACCGACACAGTTGGTGTAAAATGGATTTGAGAGGTGGTCCTGTGCCATTCCCAACGCATTCATCCAACCTCATGCCAGTCGATTTCTTCCTGTGAGGCCACATCAAGCGTTGTGTGTATCCTACACATGTAGAGAACCACGATGTTCTCGTATAATGTATGCAGGCAGCATTAAATGTTGTTAAATAATCTCATGGCATATTCGAGAGGGCCCATCAGGATATCAATCGATATTTCAATATCTGCATTTAAGTGGAGGATCAACATTTTGAGCACCTGCTTTAGGTTAACATATGGAAATGTATAAAACTTAGTCAATATAGTTCTCTACAAATGTCTGCCTAGTTATTATAACTGCCGCAACCACAGTACTGCATTAAATACCACTGTTCCATGGGAGATAGGCAGCTGATGCGAGTTTGATGCAATGCTAACTGCAAATCTGCCATACATGATAGCATGTTGCACAAAGGTGCCTAGCATCAAAATGGGGAATCTCTGGACATCTGTTCTCTGAAAAACGTTGTTCCTCATGATATTACCTATCACCCTTAGAAATTTGTAGCAATGATAATGTGACATTCTGAGGTACAGTATGAGTGTACCACAGTGGCACCTGGTCAGCCGGAATACACCAACATCGAACCACATTTCATGCCAGGGTGGAGGTTTTCGCTCGGCCATCGACAAGGCCCTGAAAGCGTCTCGTGCTAATCCGAGTCATTAAACTGATTATCTGTTGCCCTTATGGACATCACCATGTTCATTACCTTACAACACAATCTCAGATCATCTCTGGTAACATCCCAGGTGAGGGAGTTACTGGCTCATTTTGCAAAACATCCAGCCCTGTATGCCGCTGGTGGTGTCAGTATGTACATAATATATATTAAAGTTTCTTCCAAATTGACATTGTACCATTTGCATTAACTTTAGTACATGCAAGTTAAGTTCATCTTTGTGTTTCACGCAATAAACAAACCTGCAGTTCGATTAGTTACACTTTAATAGCAGGAAATTACTGGAGCCTCCTACAGACTTCACTTCCATACACACAGAAACTTCAGCATGTATAAGCTCACATGGAAAGGTGGAGACATTACTTTCAGCAAAGGGGATCCTTTGTTGTTTCTATTCGAGGCATACTATACACTGAGTTGGAGCACTTTCTGAGTTGGGAACATTTATGTTATTATTTTTAGCACGTGTATGACATAATTCATATTCTGGAGACTATTGTTCCATGCCACAGTAACAATTCATCACTTGAGGTAAATTTCTCCAGATTGTTCATGGCATCAACATCATTAATCCCTGGCAAATAGCATTATGTACAGTTTCCTGTCAGCATTTGCAATTGCTCTTACTTAGCAACATTTCATACATTTACACACTTTATTAACAGTTAACATTATATAACCTCTATTTACTACACTACTAACAGTGAACAAATCAGTGATGTATGCTGCATCCCTCCTCCTTTAGACCGTTCGTCTTACTACACCAGAGGAGCTTCGACGTGCCCTCTACTGGGGGCAGTCGGCCCGAACGTGGTGGTCACCCCCTCTACGACTCATATGCCGGCGACGTGCACCGGAGTGCACCACCCCTTTGCTACTGGGTAATGCCGGAGTCAGGTGACCATCCCGCTTTCATGCCCTCAAAAGAGATTCTTTTGAGGGTGTGATAATTCGGGTTTTTACCAATACTACCAAGAGGCGCCCCCAGTAAGAATACAGCCATGGAAATAAATGCAGCGAGGTGGACACAGTGGTTACAGTGTTCACAAAACCCCTTGTGTATCCCATCCCTTCCCTGTTTACGCCCCTGTATGTGTGTTGTACGTGTAGTGTGAGAGTAAAAATTATTCAGTAATTTTTGGGTTTTAATAACACGTAATCAAACCCCGTATTCGTGCGCCCCAGAAAAACGGGCTTTGTAAAACACGTATTCGAGCATGGCTACACACACCCCTCCTGGCGTCAGAGTGGGCTCGTTCACCGCCAGCCCCCTGCTGCCACACTTAAATTTCCATAAATTAGGGTGCGAGAAATTTTTGCATTTATAAAAATAAAAATGCTGAAAAGTAAAAAAACCCAACGTACACGCAACATACTGGGAGTGAAAGCCTCACGGCTTATTTAAATTATATTTCCTATCAAAGTTATTACCAATTCAATTTCTTTTTATGCTTAATTTACTAACGCAAATTAAAGATGTAAAGTGTTCTTGGATTTTAGTGATATGTAAGTGTTTTTGTATGTATTTGTTTTTCCCAGTACATGTGCCAGTGTATTATTTGATACACTTGGCGCGCTTTCGAGCAGGGGTCCCTAGCGGGCCCGCCATGCTCGGCCGGTTGGATCTGCATGTGCTGAGGGAACGGACATGCACCACAAGCCCCCGAGCTAATGAACATTTTGTACCGGTATTTAGTGTATCAATATTTATTCATTTTATTCTGGAACTTAATTGATTTCACTTATTTGCTTAGCCCACGGGCAGTGCCGTTCTTAGCCCCGCCAGTTCGTAACATGCCGGGGGTTTAATTCACTTAATTATTTTTCATCCGCCACGTGCCTCTTTATCAGTGTCGGCCGCCAGAACACCTTAATGATGGAACCATGTTAGTGCCTCGTATGTGGGAATAAATAGTGAGTAGAAATCAGTCCAAATGATCTCTTGTTTTTATTTCACTAACGGCCGCGTAATGTAACTTCGGGGTCTTCTACCCACTGGTGCACCGCACCCCTTATCATGGCTGTATGGTGTGTTTGGCATGTGAGATGGCCACTTAACAGTATCACGTCATAATTAGAGGTGTATGAGGGGCCTACACCCTCGTAGGTAGGCAGGCAGGGCTTAATAACATTGCCTATGTCGACTCGTAGCACATGGTGAGCTCAGGAGAAGACACTTGGGTGATCGGCCCATCCCTGGGTGAGTATCTCATGGTCTGGCGCCCTTTTCCATCCTTGTAAGTACCATAACACCCGTACCACAAACATAACTTCACTTCTTTCCACTCCTGAGACCACGACAACCCGTCATTTGTTTTGAAGTCAGGCACTTGTAACATATTTCAGACTTGTTTCTACCCAGCTATGACCATTGTAAGCTGGTATTACTTTATTTTTGATGCTTACAAGCAATAATTACTTACCTATAAGAGATGTTGATATCATGTTCAAAACATGTGTGTTCACTGCAATAACTATCTACAAGCGACTTACTGCTTAATGAAAGTATTGCCATTGCCTATATTGACACAATAAAGGCATTACTTTTTTTTTTTTCTCTCCTCAATCTGAACCTACAACCTCGTTATAAATGTCCAGGTTTTTTTACAACAAAATCATACATTTTCACCCTTGCCTTCACTTCCATAGTCTTTAAATTTCCTGGTTTATTACACATAGCACACTCTTATTTTGTCATCTCTGGGATTCTACACTCATAAAGTTCCTGTTCCTATATCTTTCACCAACAGACTTGCAGTTAGGTTGTCCATGTCTTTTTACTGTCCAGAGCCGACTCCCAAGGCAATACAAAATGTTTGTACGAAGCGTGTCCATAAAGTAAGAGTACTGTTGGGCTGTCGTGCTGTGGGATTTTATATTTTCAACAGTTGGCAACACCGAGTGGTAGTGGGGGATCTCCTGAACACAACGAGCACCGACGACCCTCGTCAGTAGCAAAACTCGCCTCGTAGAGTCCGTTTCTGTGAAATATCTCAATCGGAAAGCCCGCCAAGCGCGAGGTGCGCGCTGTCATAAGGTTCCTTCTCGCGGCTCATTACACCCCTGAGACAAAAAGACAGTCATCACAGTGGCGGCACACTGGTTCCCCATCTGCCAAAAAATTCAAAACCTCAATTTCGACCAAAAAATCATGGCAACCGAGTTTTGGGACCAAAAAGGGATCATTTTGATCGATTTTGTGCCTCAGGGGGAGACAATTAAGGCAACTCGATACTGTGAGACCCTACAAAACTCAAGAGATCAATTCAAAACGAACGGAGGGGAATCTTGACGAAGGGAGTGTGTTTGTTGCACGACAACGCCCGCCCGCACACGGCCAACGCCACCAAGGCACTTTTGAACTCGTTTGGATGGGACATTTTGAACCACCCTTCATACTCCCCTGACTTAGCACCTTCAGATTTTCATCTTTTCACCTTCCTGA
Organism: Clitarchus hookeri; assembly: GCA_002778355.1. Taxonomy (NCBI): domain Eukaryota; kingdom Metazoa; phylum Arthropoda; class Insecta; order Phasmatodea; family Phasmatidae; genus Clitarchus; species Clitarchus hookeri. Next base: position 1,521,901 of record NQII01000009.1, read on the forward strand.
ATACTCACATGGGTGGAAAAAAAAATTTGTAACCGATGAGGGTGTGAAACAAGAGGTCTTGAAGTGGACGAGGAGATGGTGGGAGAGTTCTATGAGGAGAGTAACAAAAAGCTTGTGCCACGACTTACAACCTGCATAGAACAGGAAGGCAACTACGTGAAAAAATAAGTTACATATATACCTACAATATCCTGTAATTTTGTTTAAATAATTTTTTTAATACAAAAAATTGAGTACTCTTACTTTTTGGATATACCTTGTATCTTTTATGAGGATTGAAGTAATTTTGAATTTATAAAAAATACTCTCCAAGCTCCTTCAGGCTGGAGAATACTACGTATTTTTGAATGAAAAGTTAACATCATGACTTTCATTATACATGTATACAAAAAAATACTTTTCTGCACCATGTGGAGATATGTATCGCTCTTATGCTCATAGAAACTGTGTGTCTTTCTCCACATCTCACTGGATGTAGTACATGTGATTTTGTGCAACATTGCTAATGGGAGGAGGAATACCATAATGTGGTTGTCGGCTATGACCCTTGGATACGAAAGCTCGTACTCGCTGGATATGGCTATTTGGCGAGCTAGCACCCAAATCCTCTTTAATTAAAAAAATTACATTTATTTTCCTTTCCCTGTACTACCTCTGGACCAGCATATTACTGCTATCTTACATCACAGCAACCTACCATACATCTTTGCCTGATTACGCCTTCCACGCCATCATGTTAGTGTTGTGGATTTATGCGCTGTATGTAATATTTAGTCACTATGAATGTTTGAGAGCTATTTATTAATTATCAAATAGGGAACTACATAAGGTATGAAGAAAAAAAACATAGAAATACATTATAACAACTCGGTCATTGACTGTACAACAAGAGGCCACTTCTGTTGTCTTTGCCTGTCGATGGCATATAGATCAGTGGTGACATGCGAACTAACTCTGTCACACCCAATGACAGCTTAACGATCATTGTGGCAGCCAGGGTTAATGTGGCCCAGGAAGGCACCAAAATTTAGGAAATGCAAATTACGTGTTTTTAAAATGAGCAAACTGTCCAATAATAATATTTGTTAAATACTCAACAAATGACACAAAACCAAACACATACTAACACCTGTTGATGTGAAATTTTTGTGAAACACTAATTAAATTTCTTTGTCATTAACAATTTCTGTAATTTTAAAATAAATATAAAATATATTAAATCACTTTACTCTGCAAAATTTAATGCAGAATTAAAAGTTGTATGTAGTATTTTGTACTCGCTAGTGAACGAGTCTATCCCACATAGCACAGGATATCCACTTGATATCCTAATGAGATCCACAATATCTAAAAATCATCTAAGTCCTGCAGTGAAACTCTAATGTATACCCTTTGGATATGCAGTAGTAGATACCAGTTTGTATCACGCACCGGATATCCATTATACATTACAAAACCACCAATAGCCATTACTTAAGGTAAGTGGCGGCATCTAAAGATGTATATTGGAAATCCAAAATATCTATATCACATTTTGGATATTGGGTGGACATTTAGTTATATTTTGGTAGTCGTTTGAATGTATCTTTGCTAATCTTGGATGTCCTAGATATCCTGAATGTCCGAGCGTGGCATCCGTCAGATATTTTTTGGATATCTGTGTGATGTATAGGATTATGGCCCGCGGGAATGTGGGTAACACTGCTCGAATAAATAAGATGGGTGATTTCCTAGTGAAAAAATAGCTATGTACTTGAAACTGACTATCGTAGGATGATATAGGTTATTTACGGTAAAGTGAGCACTTTTGGAAGCCAACTAATTTGGAATAATAGGCAATAAATATTTTTATTGTAGCCCTAGATGTTAACTTTTGAGTGCGGTGAAATATATACACTGAGTTCATTACTTACATTTAAGTGTTTATTGAAAAAAAGTGGTGTAAGGATAAGAAAGGGCTGATAGTAATAAAAAAAAGAAACTAGGGCCTTAAAAGTGCTCAATTTACAGTGAACAGTCTGTAACACATTTCATCTGGTACATCGCACTGATACTGGATACCATGGGTATGTTCGTACAAGATGCTGAGAGGGTGGCAAATGTGTAATGCTTGTGTGTCGCAGTGTTGCGTGTCGCCATGTATCTTGAAGAATACATAAGTTTCATGTCTTGACAGTGAGCAAAATATTCTGGCACTTTAGCGGCACGAGTAATTAGTTTCCCTCAGAGTTACCTCTTGAGGTCATCAAAGTGGGACTGCCAATTGGTGTCGGCAGTGGCCATGGTAGTGTGTTCTTTCCAATAGCATATTCTGGCCTGCTAATGACTGATTTGTTCGGGGCACAGTAAAGCGTAGCCTGGTGTAAGTATCAGTGTAGAAAAAAGACGAACGGACGTGAGGGGAACCAGAGGCAAGCATCCAGGGGCAAGAACATATAGTTTCCGCGAAATATATGAATGAAAAAAAACTTGTTTTGTAATTATTTCAAATAATTTAATTCTTTCAAACAGTGGGTAGTTATAATGATTTTCTCAACTGGGAAATTTTTTTTACTGCTTAGTATTACGAGAGACATGGAGTATTGGACATCATGTGTGGGGATGTGAGTGGGTCTCTTCGGGAAAATTCTGTGAGAGCCCCCAGGAGCAGTGGGCCAACGTCACAATATCGTTAAAAATTTGACTACCATGTCAGTACTTAAGGGTTTGGCAACTATTTTTAAAAGCCCCATTGTCCTAACCCTTTGTATATTTAGTATTATGGTGTTAAATCCTAACAATTCACAGTATTATCCACTATATTAACTATATAGAGTAATGTAGAAACTGTTGGAAGCTGAATCTTGCCACGTCTATTGCCAACTTTACCAAGTCATTACCTCCAGGAAGGAGGTCCCGGATTAGAATACCGAGCGAAGCTACACATGTGTGTATCATTTACCTGTGTAAGTGTTTGTAAATATGTATGTAAGTGCTACTCTCCACCATTGGTTAAGCTACTGGAATAATACAGCACAATTCTTGAACACAAACAAAAACAGTTCAAGCGAATAACAGGAGAATAATATTGCACCTGATTTATGAATAATTTAAATTGTTCTATTACATTTAGATACAAAAAATTATGAATAATAAAACAATACTCTAAAGTTCTTAAAATATATGAGGAAATAGACATCTCAATGGCAAGAAAAAAAAAGTGTTAGGAAAAATTGGCCCCATTTTTTCATTTATACATGAAACAAATTCAACATGACAGAAGTTATGTCGCACATTAAGTAGCTCGGAGCAATGAAATGAATAACAATCTATCATTTCAAAAACAATTGGTTACAAATCCCAGCATGGAAAATTTTTACTTGCAACACTTAAACCATCGTGCACTTTTAGACTTCTCGAAGAACAAATATTCCTGAAACAAAAAAAATACAATATATAACATATATAACAACAAAGAATATTTCAATAAAGTTACAATATTTTTTTTTATATCTATGTTATATTCAGGAATTAGAAGCAAATTACTGGATATCAAATAAAACGTGTCTTCTACCAGATTGATTCTTTTAAGAAGCCATGGTACTTTCCTGGAATTATGTTGGCAAACCATCTGGAGAAGTGCCACCCTCTCCTCCTCGCGCAACTAGTTGGGTTCGAACCTACGACCTCTCAAATATCAGTGATGAAGCACTCTACATCTAAACACATTCGGTAATTAGTAACTCTCTGGTAGCAGCAGTGTGCTGATGATATATTCCTAGTACAGCTACACTTTACAGATATAGATACTTCTGGAAGATGAGTTGTTAAAAAGTCATTACGGTCATAAATGGGCTGTCGAAAATACACATTTCTGTCACGCTGGAAGCCATCAAAATATTCTTTCTGAGAATGTCTGAGCAGAAGTTGTCGGTGACAATATAATTTGTCCACATTTATTCTGTGCTCATCATAATGGAAACACATTTCTCCACATTTTTGCAGGAGAAATTTAAACTGTATTTGTAATATATGAGTAGAATGATTTGAGGGAGAGAGCACAAGGGCGTGGGGCGTCGGAGTGTCGGAGGTGTTCGTTCTGTCATTAAGTCCCCCAGCGGCCATATTGTCCGCCATATTGGATGCCGGTGACCTCGACATTTAAACTTTACCCGATGGTCTTTGACTTAAAAAACCCAAAGAATCCCAAAAATAATTTTTTTAAAACAAATAAAATAAAATATTTATTTAAAAAATACTAAAAATTATTAAAATATTATTAAAAAAATATTATTCAACAGTTATAATTAAAAAAAGTTATTAAAGAATTAACATTTTCGGACCCCCTAACAAAGCACCCAGCAGACGACTGGATCCTACCACCCCCCACCCCCACTTATAACTCATACTCGTTCGGCCAATTAGAGGCATTCGCTCCACCAACACCCATAATTCCCAATGGCTTATTTCTCGTGTGTTATCGGGAACCTTCGTTCGACCAATTGGTCACATTCACTCCACCCCCTCCACCAACCACCCAGGATGCTGATTGGTTAATTACCACACCAATTATTTCACCCTACCTATGTTTCTCATTAACTAATAATTACTCACCTTCGTTTGATCACCTTCCAATATATTTAATTGCCCAATTGCCACAAACCCTCCTCCGCCAGGCATGATTTTCACTGGTTAATTACTTACATCCACCAATGATTCCCATTAGCTAATTACTCACATTCGTTCACCAATTATATGCGTACACTCGACCAATTACTCACCTTCGTTCAATCCCCACCAATGATACCCATTGGCTAATTACTTACCCCCACTAATGATTCTCATTGGTCAATTACTCTCTCCTACCTCACGATCGTTCGAACCCCCCTCTTACCCCCTCATCAGTGTCGCTCACAGATTTTCACCCTTTCATTTCTCAAAAACATTTCCTCAAAAGAACTACACATTCCCAAAATAATACTCGAAACATTCCTTTCTTTGTTCGTTTGTTTGTCAAATAATAACTCAGGCAATTTATACATACCGAGAAAGACATAATACTTCAGATTGAACCATATTCACTTTAGAGCATTTTCTCACACAATGTATTCTTAAAACAGACCCTTGCATTAGATTTTACACACCACTGAAATAATAAGTTTCTCAGAAAAGCAGTAGGGTAAGGTTCAAGAAATTAAAAGTGCACAAAAAGACCACATAAATTTAGTATCGTACTTTTTACATACATTCAATAGTTACAGTTCTCTGATGTTTGCAGATGATGGATATTACACAATGATTTCATTCTATGTAGCCCTTTTCCTTAAGTTCACCGATGATTGAAGATATCTCCTTAATGGGCAAGTCAATAAAATTCCTGAGTCTATCAACAAGTTCAGTGGCGTCTTTAGGAATTATGTAGTCGGCGTTTTTGTCGTTTTATACATTATTCACTACAATTTTTCCAACAAAGGCGGTGGGGAGATGTTTGAGGACGTCGAAAAATCGCCACTGTTTTCACCATCAACACTGCCTTTATCATCGTATCCATGACCCTTCCCTTTTTCAGCAGATGCATTGCCCGCTTCTTCGTCAGCACAAACATCAACGAGTGTTCTTTCCTTTGAAGGTGGAGTATCGTTGGCAACATTAGTCTATGCAGCTACTGGTGCTACATAATGTTTTCGAAGTTCGGTAAGTTCACGTGTATATTTCATACGAACCGATTGTACGGTACAATGTTGGCGAGTGTGTGCCGCCGGTTCGAGTCCCGATGAGATAGTGCTACATTGACTATCATGGGTATGTTCGCGATTGAGCAGTATCGATGGTGATTTATCTAGCGTCTGTTCGTTTAGCTCGAGGATTCGTCAGGCTTGTAAAACAGCATCAGCCATGCGCCTAACGAAAAATGGCTGATATCCGACATTTTTAATTAAAGCAATGAATTATCTGTATATATAAATGAATATATTAACGTATCATACGTTAGTTATTTTTAAACCAGCAAATCAGTAACATCTTAGCAGGATTCAGTCAGCAGGAGTCAGCCTGCAGGAGTCAGTCGGCGGGAGTCAGTCTGCAGTAGTAAAGTGTATGAATTAATGTATGCTTGAAGACGATGCAAGCCACTGACGATGTGAAATCGTATATGTCATGTACGACTAAATGCATACCTTCAACGACTGCCCAAAAATTACATGGGAAAACAATGCTGTTACTAGGCCAATTTGTTCAGTAAAAGTTGAAATACGCGGCGACATGAGAAGACTGACTTGAAGAAACAATCTCGTGTGATTTTTAGCTGCAATAACTGTCCTAGGCAGTTCACTCGACGTGATAACATAAAAAAATCACATCAAGGTCTATAAATACAGTATTCCTTCTCCTACCGAAAAACATCACGTGACAACATCGCTTCCTCCTGTTAACAATACGCTTCATAATATGCTCACAGAACGCGAGGGAAATATGGCCAATACAAGCAACGAACACTGTGTCATAATATCGGTTCGTATGAAATATACACGTGAACTTACCGAACTTCGAAAAAATTATGTAGCACAAGTAGCTACGAAGATTAATTTTGCTGACGATACTCCTCCTTCAAAGGAAAGAAAACTCGTTCATGTTTCTTCTGACGAAGGAGCGGGTAATACCTCTGCTGAAAAAGAAAAGGGTCATGGATACAATAATGAAGACAGTGTTGACGGTGAAAACAGTGCGTCTTTTTTCGACGTCCTCACACATCTCCCCAGCTCCTTCGCTGAAAAAAGTGAAGTGAATAATGCAGAAAACGACAATAACGCCGACTACATATTTCCTTAAGACGCCAATGAACTTGTTGATAGACTCAGACATTTTATTGGCTTGCACATTAAGGATATATCTTCCATCATTGGTGAACTTAAGGAAAGAGGCTACATCGAAATAAATCATTGTGTACTATCCATCATCTACTCACATCAGACAACTGTAAATATTGAATGTATGGATAAAGTTTGTTAACAAAATTTATGTGCGTTTTTTGTGGAATTTTAATTTAATTTCAGTGGCGTGCAAAATCGAATGCAAGGGTCTCTTGAAGAAAAAATTGCGTGGGAAAATGCTCTGGTGTGAGTATGGTTCAATCTGAAGTATTATGTATTTCTCGGGCTGTTTCAGTCTGGTGAGGTTTTATTTGACAAACAAACTAACTAAGGAAGGTATGTTTTGAATATTATTTTTAGGAATGAGGAATGCTTTTGAGAAATGACTTTAAGAAATAAAAGGGCGAAAATCTGGGAGCGATCCTGCGAGGAATCGAATCTGTCTTGTCGTGTTAGGGCGAAGAGTACGAGTGAAGAACGGGCTGTTGTTGAGGTGGACCTCCCGTGAAAAAATGTGTGTACAAAAGAAAGGATGCTGTGCGTGTACTCGCGATGGGAAACGAGAGCTCTAGTCGCTGCGGTCCCCCTCTTATGCGACATCGTGGAAGAGGTAATCGTTGCAAAATGAGCCCGGGGTGCTGCTTTCGATGAGGAGCATGAACTGAATTGTCCAAATCATCATAATTTTGCAGATTAAAGTAGGCCTTCTGACCTCAGTAATTTCTCCAGCAGTTTGATAATTTTTTTAATTTTGCATGGGTAATAAACCTCAGGTGCGTAAACAAGAGTATGTCAAAAATTTTTTTCGCGAATTTATTACTTATATGATTGCATAATACGAGATTTTATATCTTCGTGGCATAACGAGGGGCTGAGAGAGCGCAAGTATGTTAGCAAGCACCAGCACTCTTCCTGGCCGTTATGGAGGTGCACGAAGTTTGTCGTAAAAATTAACACCGATAATAGTCGAGGTAGCTCTCGCGTCTGGCCATTCGAAAATTTATCATTCGTATGGCTATGATACAATGGTATCTCTGCATGTTCATAATGGACTGGGTACTATATTAAAATCGGTATTCAGCACTGTTATTATGTTGCGTACTGTGTAATTCTAAAAATATATTAATAGGGGACAGGGTATTAATGTTTTTTTTTCTTTCAATGATCAGGTCTTTGGTGTGTTAACATAGACGTTTCCTCTGAAGGTGCAACATTAATATAACTTAAAATACTAAGCATTTTTCACCCCGGAATGTCGCGTTTATTCGGAAATATAAATAAGTATCACTGTTCAGGTCATGAAGATTATTATCATAAGTTCGTTAATGGGATTTTTTTTCTGTAATTTTTATTCAGTCAGTTTTTTTGCAGACGGTTTTACACTAATTTAACCCTATATATGTGGGCGTATAGATAACACGAAGAGTAATAATAATGACCTGATTCGGTATATATTCCTAGCATTATCAGACTGGACAACAACGAATCGGGTGCAAAATGGTAGCTTTAAATACCTGTAAAATGCAAAATGATTTCTCGGTATGCCTGAAAAATGCAAGGAATTGCTGATACCAAATACATCTTTGTGCACAATATGGCGATTTTTAAAATTAATACGTACATATTTGCCTGCATTACATTTTGTGATTTTATTTTTTATTTTATTGTTTTCAGTTTTTGTCCTTGAAACGAGGATAACTCGTGATTCTCAAAGCCTAATGTCACGGATTTGATGAAAGAGAAAATGTCACAACCCCCTTCCTCTAATTATGAACAGTTATAAATATTTTTTATTACTGCCTGTCTACTCGATTCTCGTAAAATAGTAGTGTGAGCTAACATTTTCTAGGTAGTGTGCAAGCTAAAATTATAATACAAAAGGAATGTTTACATCCTTTTGAGACGGAGCTAGTTGTTAGGGCAAACGAGAACGAGTAAGGACTCTGCCAAGAAACCATCCCCCCATTCACCCGGAATGATTAAAAAAAAAAAAATTCGGCTGAACGAGTCAAGAATCGAACCCGGTTCCACCTGAACACGGGTCTCCTCTGGTGTTGACTTGTCTGTGAAGATATCATCTGTATTTATTACCCTATCAATTAAAGTTCGCGTGTGTGAGAAATAAAACAAGCTGCTGAAGCGACAAGCCATGCGCGGCATTACCTAAGCTCTCCGACGTTCAGTGTGCTAGGGCTAAGTCCAATTCAATAGCTGGTGCAGCGCGGCTGGACGTGTGCGCGAGCTCTGAATACGACTGCACGTGTCTCTCGTTTACTTTTCTAATGGGACTAGTAACCACGTCTTTAAGTACGCATTTATCTTAATAGTTTTTAATTTGTCTGTCAGTTTCGCCTGTAATTGGGATATTTCGGGCTCTTTGTATAACTGTGTGTTGGTGTGTGTATTTGTGTGTGTGTTTAACGCATGAGCAAGGGGAGAATGTGCCATTTTTTTTTATTTCTTATTTCTTATTTTTACAACAGAATATGATATTTTGTTTTATCGGAATTAATAAATAGTCACATAAAAATTTTTACACGAACAAAAAAACAAAAGAGGAGGAGTTCGAGCCAGCATTTATTAACAAAAAATTTGTACATAGAATAATTTTTTTAACATTTGAAAGGGATTCATATAACTCCAAAATCTTATGTCCTCTATAATGCACTGGTTGCAATATGATCTAATTTTTTTTCGCACTTGTGAAGTCTTTCCTTATATGACTCAATGAGGTTGAAGGGTGGTGAATGAAAGCTATATGCGCGTGTCTTTGCTGGAATTCGTACTGTGGTATAAAACTGCATGGTGGACTAGCATCTCCGGAATACAACTGTGTTTTAGTTAGCGTTATTCCTAAAGAGTGGATACTATTGACACCTGCTGGATTAGAGGCCGCACATATACATACACATGTTCGCATGTCACTTTTAATTCGACTTAAGTCACGTAGCAGTGTTGTATGACTCTGGAAGGCTTGGTGCAGGGGGTGTTTTATCGCGGGTATGATATATCTCATAATGGAGCGAGCGCTCCGTAATGTATGAAAATGCTGGAATTTTGTTTGCCAAAGGTCTTTTTTTTTATGATTTTGTAATTGTGATGGGAGAACCTTAACGCTAGCGTCTCCTCACGGTATATAGTCCCCCCCCCCCAAACTGTTGTTAAACTTGGTGGGGGGGAAATGTTTTTTAATGATGAGCGTCTATGTCTTGGTGAGGGGGAATGTAACTGATCCTTCACTGTGCATATCCTTTACAGTGGGGGTATCAAAGTGGTTTTAATTCTGTTGTTGGGTTTTTAGAGTCATGATTACTATATAGAAAGCGGAATAATGCATCCGTACATGACACTTGATTTTTTCCAACATTAATTGTAAACAGAATGTTTTGCATGTGAGGGCAAGCATGTTGTTTAGAGTGGAAGGGGCACTCGATGATTGATTTTCGTTAATATTTACCCCGAATCACCCTCCCTTTATGCTTCTTTTACAATATGTATATTTCCAGTTTTAGGTATTACAATATTTTCGATATTTTACCTTTCGATTCGAATACCTTCCTTTCGTTGAATGGGGTCGGTTTTACAAAGCTGCGTTCCGTCCATACATTAAATTTTATTAGTGGTGTGTTTATGTGGAGAGCCAACAGCGACGTTTATCCGCATTCGGTCTAAAAATGTGCAAATATCCTTAAATTACCCGCTCTCGTTGTTGAAGCATAAGTCTTAAGACTGTGATGGAATGCAGTTTTGGCTTCCACGAAATCAGTGCCATTAACCAACCCAGACCCTGCTTCGATTCTTGTTCGTGATGGTTGCTGGCACGATGGTGGTTGCTCATCCTGAGCCCTTGAATTTGTGGGAAGTACACTCGTACGCTGCTGTGAAAGGAGACTGTACATGACGGGTTTTGGCAGGTGAAGGTCCTACAGCTACAGGAGTTTTTGCATGCATCTGCAATTTAACGCACCGGGCAAATGCCATGCCTTATTTTACCCACTTATATGTCACTCGATCTGCATTATTAGAACATTCATACTTTTCGTATCTTCGAACAAATTTGGCGAATGCATATAAAGTATTTACAGTGGCTCACATTAATATTCGGCCACCGATGATTATCGCAGTTGTGTGGCCTTATGTTACATTAGAAATGAAGATAAACAAAAAACATATTGCAAAATCATCCTTGTGTGCTTTAAATGAAATTCAATAGTTGCCAATAACGGAAATGAGCAGTGTAAGTTAATGAAACACAATATTTTGTCCTCGCGTGTTTCATATGTACGCCACTTTAATATTCGGCCAGTTGTGGTGGACGCGTGGCACAGGCACGATGCACATTGCGTTCGTACCTCGTGTCATTCCTTGCACGCTCTCTGCGCTGAGAGGTGCTATTGGGTAGTTCTGTTGGCTGCGTCAGCCAGGAAAATGGGACGTATGGCAGGAATACAACGTTTGAACAGCGGCAGCTGGTCATTTTTCATCATGCAAAGAAGAAATCTCAACGAGAAATTGCGGAGCACTTGAATCTGCTGAGGTCCACTGTCGGAGACATCACAATAAGGTTTCAGAAGGAAAACAGAATAGATTCGGTACCTCAAAAACGACAGCCAAAGAAAAAAAGCGAGAGAGAAGAACGTCTAGTAATAAGGAAAATACAGAAAGATCCGAAAACTAGTGCTTGCAAACTTACAACGGAGTTACTCAATGAATGCGGAAACAATGTCCATCCAGGATCCATACGACGAGTTATCAGAAGAGCAGGATATAGTAGCAGGGTATCTGGGAAGAAGCCTTTCATCAATGAGGCAAATAGAAGTAACGATTTACGTTCGCAAAAGACCACGCTGACAAAGATGAAAATTGGTGCAATGATGTTATTTTTGCTGATGAGATGAAATTGAATGTGTTTGGTTCAGATATCAGGAGCTAAAACCTGGGAACATACAACCTACTGTGAAAACTGTGAAACACAATGGAGGTAGTATTATGATCTGGGACTGTATATCTACATCAGGTGCTGGAGAGGCTGTACGTGTCGATGGAACAATTAAAAAGGAAGACCATCTCAACACCCTGACAGCAAACCTACACAAGAGGGATGATAATCTGGGCATTAGGAACACGTTTAAGTTCTACCAAGATAATGACCCAAAACAAAAGTCATACATTGTCAAGAGCTGGCTTTGGTATAACTGTCGCAAAGTCATTAACACACCCCCTCAATCACCCAACCTGAATCCCATAGAAAATCTGTGGGATGAACTCAAAAGAAGACTGCGTACTACAACAATTAGGTCCACAAAAGAATTAGAGAAAAGGTTCAAGGAATTATGGAGTAAGATTGGCTCCGAATGTACCAGGAATATAATTGATAATATGCCACAACGCCTGCGAGAAGTAATTAAACAGAATGGCCATGCTACCAGGTACTAAAAAACTGTGTGTTTAGTTTTCAAAAAGGATTATGTTTGTGTTTGAATGATGGTGGCCAAATATTAAATTGGCGTATTTATGCAGCATGGGATGTCAAAATCATATTGTTTGTTAAGTTGCATTGCTCATTTCCGTTATTGACTACCGTTATATTTCATTTAAAGCACACAAGAATGATTGTGCAATATGATTTATGTTTACCTTCATTACTAATGTAACATAAGGCCATGAAACTGCGATAATCATAGGTGGCCGAATATTAATGTGAGCCACTGTACATAAGCGTTATGAGTGTACTAAGTTAACGGCTTTGCAAAATATATAGGTGGTAAATATATACATTTTAAAATAATATAAGTTCTAGTACCCTATTTTATGAGGTTAAATATTCCTCCAGAGACTATTTGGCCCAAACCGATACTCCACCTTTTTGCAGATTTGTGATTTCGTGGTAAAATATATGCAGGGGAGACTGGGTACGGTTGTGTCAGGGTACGAAAGTTACAGTCAAAATATTAGCCAAAGTATACGGATTAGCTAGTTGTGGTAACGGCGAAGGGAGGGGCTTGCATGTCTGAACCCGTGTCACAGCATTGCGTCAGCCGCTGCGCACTGCGTACGCAAGGAAAGACCCACATTTGTTGTTGACAGTCAAAAGTAAGTATTCTTGTTCGATTTATTTTGATAATTGTTGTTACACATATACAGATTGAGTATTAAGCGTTATTTATCTATATAACATATACATTAGTAAATAAAAAGCAGTGATTACTTTGTTCATAGATTATTTCATTTTGGCATGGGGCTTGTTTTTATGAAAAATAGTGCGTTGGGTACGGTTGTGACATTTTTTGTGGGTACGGTTGTGACATAAGTAAAAGTTGTGTTTTATTGTTTTAGATGCCCAGACAACGCTCGCGGAAGACCGAAAGGGGAAGGCAAGACATTACTCAATACGAAAATGCAAATATTGAAACAAAACGAGGTGTATCTCTGCGACAAGTAGCAGAAATGTTTCAAATTAATCGAATGTCCTTGTTCAGATGTTGATACAAAGATGTTTATTTTTTTGTTGAAGAACACATTGTCGTATTTTTATTTCAAAGATTTTGAGGTTACGTTTATTAATGTTTTATTTTTAATCTTAAAGAGTTCCTGTAAAGCTAGTTTCTATCTAGAAATACGGGTTTATTCAATTTAGATAAATGAAGACTGATTATAATAACTACATATGTTAAAGTGTGTTATTAGTTGTAAGTGATTAAAATGGGTATTTTATTTGTTTTGTTGCAAAGATAATTTTGATATTTATGATGTCAATTAACATTTATTTAATATTTTGATTATGCATAGTTATGCTAGTTTCTAGGTAAAACAAAAATTTTGAGACTCATTGTAATGTGAAGACTGGTATTAATAATTATCTATTATGTATATAAATGCTATAGTGTCTTATTTCAGAGTTTTATTAAACCTGCCACTTTCGACCCCAAGCACTGTCACAACGGCCCCTGGGGTGTGGTCGGTTGTGACAGTTTCCTTCTTTTTTTTTTAACTTTCTCCTGTGTGCAAACCATTATGTTTAGGGATACAATTTTAATTAATTATATGTATGGTTATGTAGAAATAATACGAAAAATCACTTTCCGTTTAGATAACTGGTAAACATACAAAACTATGGCCGATCAAATGCAAAATGGCACAACCGTACCCAGTCTCCCCTACGCATATATATTTACGTGCACTATTGATCATATCCTGCGACCTGAAGTAATTAAATAACTGAACTGACCAGTCAGAATGCTAAAATACGAGGTGCGAGAGAGCGATCTGTCATCTCTGGCATCAGACGGGAAACTGTGCCGAGGGTCGACATTGTTCCCATTATATACTTTTCCCACACCAGTATGCTCTGGTGGACAATGCTGAAAACAAGAGCGGTAGTAGTAAGGGATTATGCGAGGGTGAATTATTTGTCGGACTAAAGTGTTGGGGTGAGGGGTAACAGAATAAATACTCAATTTCAATTGTAATTTAATTAGCATTAAAACGAAAAATGTTTATTACCGGTTTTTATTAAAAATTTTAATACCAAATATTATCGATTTGATAAATTATGCATGTACGTATACTGCTGATTGAAAAAATAATCTTTAATTTGGATGAAAATTTACTGACTTTTTATTTATATGAAACAAATGTGAGTGCCGACAGCTCACTTTGCGGCTAAATCGACAGAATGAGCAGCTACCGACGTCTCACCTGGCAGTGAAAACGAGATATTAACACTACTTATGTGTTGAAAATAGAATACAATATGAAGGGCGCCGACAGCACCACCTATAATTTAAAAATATAAAATAAAATGGCTTCCGCCTGGTGGCTAAATAAGCAGTTCGCCTAGTGACGAAATCGGTAATTAATACACTAGCACCGCCTAGGTGTTGAGCAATAAACAAATGACAAACGAAAAAACCATCATGATGGTTGCATCGGAGAGAATGAGCAATGGCTAGGGGAGTGTAGATGAGGGGGGAAGAGGGGAGTGGAACGAACGTGAGTAATTGGGGTTGAAGGTGAGTAATTAACCAATAAGAATCATTGGTGTGGGTGGAGCGAATATTACGAATAAGTCGAAAGAATGTGAGGAATTAGCCATTGAGAATTATTAGTGGGGGTGAGTTATTAGCCAATGGGTATTATTGGTGGGCATCGAACGAAGATGGGTAATTGGTGGATCGAATGCAAACAATTGGTCAAACGAATGTGCGTAATTAGTTTATGAGAATTATTGGTGGATGTTAGCAATTTACCAATGAGAATCGTGTGTGGCGAAAAAATGGGTGGGGCAATGGTGAAATTAAATATATTGGAATGGGATTGAACGAAGGCGATTAATTAGCCAATGAGAATCATAGGTAGGGGTGGAGTAATTTATGGGGTAATTAACCGGTGAGAAAAATCTTGGGTGGTTGGGGGAGGGGGTTGGGCGAACTTGACTAATTGGTCGAACATAGGTTTCAGAAAACATATGAATGTGAATCATGGGTGGGGGTGTAGCGAATGCATCTAATTGGCCGGACGAATGTGAGTAATTGGCAGTTTTGGTGGAGGTCAGTCTTCTGCTGGGCGTGGTACTGGGGGACCTCTAAAATTGCAAATCTTAAAATTAATTTTTTATGATACGTTTTTAATATTACATTTTTTAATAATTTGGTAATAATTTTTAAAATAAATTTTATATACTTTTGTTAGATTTTGTAGGATGTTATTTGTGTTTTTTAAGGTTAATTATCACCATGGTCAAGATCAAGGTCACCAGAATTCAACATGTCGGACAAGATGGCCACTGGGGGATCGGAATGACAGAGCACGAACATCTCCGACACTCCGACGCCCCACTCGCCCTTGTGACCAACTCCCCCAAATCATTCTACTTATATGCATTTGATGCATGTTTGGAAATATTTTTCTGCCATGATGGGGCTCAACCTAATTTCACTATTGTAATTTTTCAACATTTCAATACATGGCACCTGAATGGCAGAGGTGAATTCATTTTGAGGTAATCACATTCAGGTGATCTAACTCCACCTGACTTCTGCCTCTGCTTGCTTGTTAAACTGCCTGTGCGAGCGACACCTTTTGACACCAGAGTAGAGCCAACTACTTGCACAAGGCGAGCAATAAAGACTTTAAAAGCCACATCAGCTATCTTAAAAGATCTGTGTCAAAACATTCAGAAATGATGCACAGTCTCTGTGGCTACTATAGGCGAAATTTTGAACAGACTTTGTGTCTGAGGTGTCTTTTTTAAAATTGTAGTAAATAGCTATGCTCTTTCACTTTATCTCATATCATTAATATGGGTTCTTTCCTGCTTCTGCACAAAATAATAATGGCTCAATTGATCTGCTTAGACTACTGGAAACTTTTGGAAAATATTCTATTTGCATCTCTTTACACTGCCCTGGTGTTAATTATNATTTGTGGTCGGGGATGGAAGCATTTGCAACTGACTCAAAATTCGATGGAAGCAATGTTGAAGTTGAGGACAAAAATTTTTAAGTAGACTTTAGAAGAACTATGGGGATTTCTTGCTCAGGTTTGTTTCCAGAGCAGTACGAGAATCGCGATCGAATCGTGGCCGATCACCTTCGGTGGTTCCCCTGGCTGTTATATCCTCGGTGGCCATGTGTAATGGTCCACTGTGAATCGTATGACCTTGTCAAACGCCCTGCAGGTAACCGAAATGGAGTTTCTCTGGACATTCCACATGCCTTATGCTGCATTGCATCAACTTAGTTGTATGATATATTTCAGATTATACAATACTGATATATGTCGTGCCAGTGATGATGTTAGAGTACTCTAAGGAGGCGAGAAGTGACTCACTGGAAATAATGAAAGATAATGAGATGGATTATTATATATATGGTCACAATATTATATTAATCTCCTTTTGACGATGAACAAAATAAAAGTTCAAAAGACATGGGCTTCAGACCTGCTTGGTTAACTATGCGAAAAGGTTTATTAAAATTTTAATTAATGAATAAGTCTTAGGATCCTAGGCACATAAAAAGATGCGGGATGAAGATACTGCCCAGGGCACTAGAAAAGATATGAGAAAGTTATAGAAATAAAATAACTATAGCAATATATGTTACCAGTTAGAACAACCTATGCTGTACCCAGAGTTTCATGCTGGCTGGCTTTCCTCCAGCACTGTTAATCTCTTACTGAACTCGGTTGTCATTGCTCACCAAAACACTTGGTGAGCGCCAATTAAAAAGCCTCTGTTAATATTTAACAACTTTTTGGAAAATTACAAAACATATACAATGAGAAAAAGCCAAAAATTCCTACCCTGAAAGAACACTTAAAAACACAAGTATGAAAATTATTTAACATAATAGTTACAAGTCAAACTATATGAGTTGACTTTGAAATTTTTAATAAAAAGAAAATAATTTCGATAATTACAGTTATTATTATATATAAAGTTTTACAGATTTTGGAGAAATTTTCATATTCACTGCTTGGGCGAGTCTATGGAGTATGTGATATTAAAAGTACCCCCCAAATATTTTCGAATTTTTTCGGTTATGATAATTTAAAGATGCCCCGTAGCTGTGATTCAAATGCACTAAATACTATCAATTTGCTATGTGAATTTAAACACAATCGCACACTGTGCACACTGCAGTTGGAATTTAATACACAAGGAAGTGTAGAGCTTCTATAATGTGGCACTTCCAAGTATAGCAATATCATGTGAAACTTCCATTTAATCAGCCACCTAACAAAATGTTGCAACCACGTATGCCTGTGTAACACTCGGTGATGCATCACCTGGGGTTCGAACATGATATCGAGATTCAGATGGCATTGAAATAAGATACGTCAATGAAGAGCTTGGAAAATGGCAAACAGGGTATGTTCCCTTACTGCTGGCTCCTTCGGCGTTGGTGTCGTCACAGGCGACAGGTCGATCTGTTGTTGCGTGAAACAATGTACTCTTAGTAAGTGATGATGGCGCTCATTACAACGAAAAGTCCAACGGATGAATAGTATAATGGCTTTTTCAATATACCTATAAAGTTATTTGCTTACAGACTGTTCGCATTAAAGTGAGCACTTTTGAAATAAATCTTTGAAAACAATCACTGCCTCTTAACAGCATAGATGCTACTGTACACACTGACACGCAGGCATTAAGTTGGCAGTGACTTGAGAAAAATAGTTACAATTCATGATATTGTATTGCAAGTGTAATGTCATTTTTTTTTGCAAATCAAGTTTTAATTTTTATACTTTATACATTTTATAGTATGAAATTGCATATTAGTAACACATTTAGACGCACAACAATTTCACACTTTTATTTGAATTACACATGAATAAAGTCATGGCAATACCTTTATGTATGATGAAAGGATACAAAATGAGGAGAAAAATAAATAGCAAGAAAATATTTCAATAGTGTTAGATTAATCACGAACAGCCTATACTTATTTACACTCATTGTGTCATCGTTACCAGGGCGTCGCTGGCCGGCAGAGTGGCTGGCGATTGACTGGTGATGTGTCGGTAATATCTTATATATATATTTTTATATAAATAAATATATATATATATATATATATATACAGGCTATGGACAAAATAATATGAACACCATGCAATATAGTACATTTTGTTGCATGTTGGCAACACTGCTTCCGTATAAATAATGCGACGCGTATGTGTTGCACAGTTTACGTGCCAAGTCTTGAAGGTTATATTTCAGTGTATTATACGCTTTGTTCCACGACGGTTAAAACAAACGATCGGTGAAATGTGTGATCTCTCAGACTTCGAAAGAGGGCAAATCGTTGGTGCTCGGTTAGTGGGAGCGTCTGTGACGAAAACAGCTGAATTGTTTAACGTTTCACGAGCGACAGTTTTCACGGTAATGACAGCATACACGAAATATGGTAAAACATCATCGGCGAAGAGGAATAGTGGGCGAAACCCAAAGTTGACTGACAGAGACCAACGAACATAAAAAATAATTTTGGCCATACAACATAAAACTACCGCGGCAAAAGGGACAGCAGAACTCAACACTCACTTGAGTAATACTGTTTCGACAAAAACAGTACGGCGGGAGCTCCAAAAAACTAACATTCATGGAAGGGCTGCAATTGCGAAAACCTTTATAACGGAAGTCAACGCTAAGCGTCGAAAGAAGTGGTGCCACGATCATAAAACCTGGACACTTGATGATCGGAAGAATGTGCTATGGTCCGATGAATAATCGTTTACATTGTTTCCTACAAACGGCCGGGTTTATGTATGGAGAACCCCAAAAGAAGCCTACGATCCGGACTGCCTGCTTCCTACAGTCAAGAATGGGGGAGGTTCCGTTATGATTTGGGCGGCTATATCGTGGTATTCAGCTGGTCCCCTCATTCACATCACTGGCCGGATTACTGCAAATTAATATCTCGACATCCTCAATGATGAAGTTCTTACTATGACTAGCATATTGCTGCCAAACACTGCCATATTCCAAGATGATAATGCGCCTATACACACAGCCAAAAAGGTTCAGTCTTGGTTTGAGGAGCATCAGAATAACATCTTCCCTGGCCAGACCTCAAAATAATTGAACCGTTATGGGGAGTTTTAGAGCAGAGAGAAAGGAGCAGATTTCCGTCTCCAACATAATTGAAGCAATTGGTGGATGTTTTGGTACAGGAATGGGACAACATTCCGTAGGAAACTATTCAGACACTCTACGAATCTATTCCGCGAAGAATTGCAGCTGTTCTAAAAGCAAATGGTGGTCCAACACCTTATTAATAAATTAATATTGTGTATATGTCAGGTGTTCATATTATTTTGTCCATTCCCTATATATATATATATACACACACACATATACATATATATATATACAGCGTGTCTCTAAAAATCACCGACAAACTCCGGGAGGAGATTTCTTATGAAAAAGTAAGTGAAAATATTTTGGAGACTTTGTACGTACATGCAATATTAAGGGAGGAATGACTCATTGAAAATTTGAAAATCAAATTTGAAACCAGTAATTTCCTGAAATATCGGAAACTAAGTGGCATTAAATGACAATACTCCGAACATTGTTTTCTGTTATTGAGATCCTTAACCTACAGCAAACATGTGTTTATACCTTCCACGGTAATTAAGATATTTTTACACTTAAATAACAAAGGTGGACGCCCTCTAATTGTATGCAAATTTTTACGTGACCAACAGCGAATCGTGAGCAAGCAATGTGACATCAAAATTAAATATTTTCCTCACCAGCACACTTTAGTGGTATGTACAGGTGGGTGTCGAGCAATGGCAGGTAAATGGTTAGAAAATTGCAAGTAACATCTGCTATTAGCCAAATCATTACATTAATCTCCAGTTATTTCTAGGTTTAAATGATTGAACTTGTTTTGCATTATCTCGTTGCACTTGGTTTTGTGTGTTGTATTGATAGTGTCTTAACTTAATTATGCGGTAAACGAACTATATTTGATTTTATCTCTGAAAGAATATTGCGCATTCCGAAAAATATTGTCAAATTTTGAATGAGCCTTCATATCGGCTACTGTAAAAAACATTTTCTATATTTAAAGATAAAATAACTCATGCGTACTTTATGTTCCATCTGATATGGCATATCCTTTTATTAGGCTTTAAGGAAGGAAATTATTTATTTTTGCATATCATTTAAAACATTAATACCACAGTAAAATTCATAGTTCCATCACATTGCAGTCACTGAATAACTGAACTTTAATTTTTGTATATTTATATGTACCATCTTAAGTATAATCCCAAGCAAGATCACGTTCATGAGTACAAAACATAGAAGCTCTTAGTTTATGTGTATATTGGCATAAGATTTGTTTTATAATTTCAGTACTGCCTATTGTTAAAATTTTTAGTACTATTTTAAAAATAGGTTTGTCTTTAGTATAAGGTAATATTTTACCAATTACACTTTGGCTGTGGTTAATCACTAGCATCCCCCCGCTGAACCTCCGGTTAGATTTCACGCTCCAACGGGCAAAAATTTTCCGGGCAGCGACTATCATTTGGGGAATGTAGTTGACAGTGCCATGGTATGGGGGGTTTTATAGGTGTGCTCCCGACACGTAGCCTTGAAAAAAATTACTTGTCGTAGAGATACATCCTTATCATACTATTATACTGGGCGCTGTGCTTGAAGTCCACCTGACAGGTTTTACAGTACTTCATTTTCAATATAAGAAATCAGTTACTTAAAAAGCTAGGTTTAGGATATTTTTACAATGGTAACTTTTTAATTAATTTTGGTGTGCCTATAAAAGTATGTTTATTGAAAACCAGCTACGCTTGGCATCACGAAATGTATTGCGAAATAAGGGCAGCCATCTAAAATATTTCCATGAAATAATGTGATGACAGCGATGGTCACACATTGTAGTTCAGTTACACATTACACAGACAGTGCTCCAGCTTAATGAATTTTCATAGGAACTGCAATAATAAACAATGAATTTTGTACTGCACTTTGGCAGGGCGGTTTAGCTTACTTTCATTTAGAAAGAAAATATCATGAGTCACCTCCCAGACTGTTAGTGCGTCCCTTAAAATTTTTTGAACTTTCTCACAGAATTTTAAAAATCTCGATACGCTCACATTAACTAGTGACGATACCCATAATTTTTAACGGAGTTTTTCAAAAATAAAAAGTACATTTTAAAATAGAAACATAACCTTTCAAAATTCTGGATTGCTATCAATTATATTTGGACGAAAATTAGGGTTTCGGCAGCATCTAATGTAAGAATTAAACGAACATTTTAAGTATCTTTCATGTATCATTTTAGCATGTAATATTTGTACCAACTGGGAAAATTAACCTACATGCCATATCTAAGGAAATATCCAACCGATTATCATAAAACCTAGGAAAATTTATGTGTTATAAGATAACTATAAAAAGAAGCACTTTTTAAGGCCCTCCCATCGGGCATTAGCCACAAATAAACATATTTTATTGCAGCCTCAGATGTTAATTTTTGAGAGAGGTGAAATGTATACACTGTGTTTATTAGTCACACTGTAATGTTTAAATTAAAAGGTGAGGTAAAGAAAGAAATTGGCTGAAAGGAAAATTTTTTCTGGGCCTTAAAAAGTGCTTGCTTTACCATGAATATCGTATACATGCATTTAGGTAATTTTGGTATAGCAGATACATATTTTCCAAACGGTAACTTATAAATATTTAAGAATGCTGAAACATATCTCAAGAACCACAAAAACATTTCGAAACAAACTTTGTTTGCTCGAAATTATTAGTGTGAGAATTAAACTTACTAATTAATATACTTTTAACCAGTTATTTTGGGTGACAGTTCCACGATAAAAAAATAAGCTTACATAAAATAAATTTGGAACTGCTTAACCGAATCATACAGCTATTGGTTAAATTTTAACACAGGAAACACTCTTTCTTTCAAATTGGTGGTCTATAATTATTTTTGGGTTAAATGCCGTATTATAAGGAATCGTTTAGACTGATTTGGACCAAATTTGGCATAAGGACTGTAATTGGCGTGAGCCCGTAATTAACGTGTTTGCTTCTCAGACATTAATTAGTATTTGATAAATATACATATTTTGTCAATCTCCAATATGTGAGTGCAAATGAACAACTTCAAGACATTCGCCACAGGTACACGAACATGACAGTTACATAGGAAAGTAATTATTTATGAAATGTAGAGAGCGATGCCATATCGTCTGGTGAAAAAAAATTTTCTCCTGTGCAAGTATTTACATTTGTTACAAAATTGTTATACCCTGCTAGAGAGACAAAAGCGAAACATCATTTTTGTAAAATTTAGCGACTTGTTGTTCACAGCATATATCTAAAGAGGTATGCAAATTACTATAATAACGGCATTGCGTCATCAGAATATGTGATATAGAGTGCATTATCCTTCGCATTCATCGAGATACGAGGCTCCGGAACATGTAGCGAGGGCACAGTTGCCGATGGTGTCGAGTATAACCAACCTCACAGTATTCCAAACCGTTGAGAGTGGGCAGCATATCTACGATGAACGATGTCGTATAGTGGGACTGTGTGAGGACGAAAGAGGTAATTCGACGATTAGCCTCTCACAGCATCCTATCGTGAGAACATTACAACGTTGTATTCGAGCGTGGTCGCGCAAAGACCGTGCGTCGCTTAGGCAAAATTTTGGCAAGACACAGAGAACTACAGATCGCGAGGACAGCCGTAACTGAAGGAGTGTAGCAGTCAATATGACAAAAACTTCACACAGATTTTGGAGCATGTGAGGCCTGCAATGTAATGTGCGGTGTCCCATCTTGCGACGCGTTTGCAGTGGTGCGCCGAAAGTCGCGAGTGGTGGCTGGAATGGTATCACGTTCTCTTTTCCGACGAATCATCTTTCACTCCTGGTGTTGAAAGTGATTATCGGGATCTGGCGCCACAGAGGCGAGCCTCAAAATCAGGCGCATACTCTTATACGCGAAAGGACTCCTATACCTGGAGTAATATAATGTGCTGCCATTAGATACCACCTAAATTGTTTTTTTTTTTTGCAGAGCACGGTAAGGCCACTGATATGTTACCGAGGTCGTACGTCCCCATTTTGTACCATTTGTAAGGCATATACCTGACGGAATCTTGTAGTACGATAGTGCGCCTCCACGCCACAGCCATTCTGCAACACGGTCTACGAGGTAACGACACTATACCTTATCCTGCAAGATCACCGAGCCTGTCACCAACTGAACATTTATGAGGCAAGTTGGGACGTCATTTCCTCCAGCACTTACTAAACGCCCAAACGCTTGAAGGACTACGTCGGCAGTTGGAGGAAGAATCGTACAATATGCCGCAGGACAGTATTCAGGCTCTGTGTGGCTCCACGCCGCGTCTAGTTTCCGCTTGGATTCCCTCCAAATACGACACACTCCATTTTAAATCTTGTTTTGTACGCAAGTGCACTTTACTTTGTACCTAAGTGTTAACGGAAATTGCCCTATTGTTTATCATTATTATACTAGCGTTGCATTTAGTCCTGCGTAAATAATCCCGTAACTTCTTGACGTCTCCTTCTAATTGTTTCGATTTGTATTTACAGCACTTTATTGAATGTTAACATATTTGTAAATTTATGTTAAATACGAATGATACAATATAAAACTGTCTTAACACTTAAAGAATAAAAATAAT
This sequence comes from Clitarchus hookeri, assembly GCA_002778355.1. Taxonomy (NCBI): domain Eukaryota; kingdom Metazoa; phylum Arthropoda; class Insecta; order Phasmatodea; family Phasmatidae; genus Clitarchus; species Clitarchus hookeri. The sequence continues at coordinate 1,545,960 of NQII01000009.1, forward strand.
TTTATCCTATTTTTTTATAACACATAATTAAATGAAAACATTATTTTATTGCTATAATAAAATTTTAGTATTTTTTATGCATAGATAAAACTTACCAATAAGAAAGCTGCACCAATAAATAGTATCTTTGTTTGTCTCGGAGTATCACGAGATGGAAAAGTGACAGTAATTACGTAGCTGACAAGATCTTCATCCCAATGATGTATAATACTTCCGATTTGCAGGAATCCGTCGTTATTCAACACCTGTATTATATAAGACATTTCAAATAATTTTTAGCAAAAAAGTTATGTCAGTTAAATAGGTACACCAGAAGTTTATTAACACACCACATTTTTTTACACTGCTATCGTAATTGATTGCAATTTTTTAAATTAATAAATTGTTTTAATTTTATTTACTAACAATAATGTTTTGTTTATTTATTCAAAACATTGGCTGCTGATAGTACTTCCTGATAGGAGAACTGGGAAAGTAAAGTGTAAAATGTATCGGATGTTTACAATTTATGTTACGGATCCAAAAGTAAGTCTAGGTCCGACTATGTTCGTGAATGTATAGCCAAAATCGTAAAATTTTGTTGCTACTCTAAAGATTTCGCTGTTACGCACAAAATTCAAAGTTTGTGGTACTGGTAACACATGCAAAAGTTTTGAACGTCGTATAATAAATTAGTTTGATATACTTTCTACAGTCATAAATTTACTATAGAAGTGATAATACATTAGTAATATTATCATTTACGCATTTTGATAACTTGAACCCTGAAACTAAGTGAATAGCTGTAGAGTTATTTCTAAGTTTAAATAGGAAATGTTATGTTTGTCATGGCTTGCGAGATCACAAAAGGGACATTAAGTACGAAAGTTTACGCTGAATCGAACATGTGCTCGAGGTCTTTCAACTAAACACAAATTTACAAATGGAAACCATCAAGTTTTCAAATACACTCGGGGTTCTCAAAACCAATGTGCGAAAATGAAAAGAGATCTCTAAAGTATGCAAGTATTCACAGGGGTTGCAAGAAGTATATATACGAATTCATAATTACGCATGTATGCACAAGTGTCGCGAATCTTGATTATTTTATTTAGTTATAATTGATTTTACTAACACATACTTTTCCTACGTCCCTTATTGGGACTTCACCTGGATGTAATATGAATGCGATTAAACAAGATTCCATAAGTTTTAATATTAATTAAAATTTTTATTTTAATATTAGGATTTAAATCAATGTTTTTTTTCGGCGTTTTGGATTATTTGATATAAATAAATCTGAATGTTAAATATCAAGGTTCAAACCTTAGTTTTATACTACACTCACCATAGTTTCTCCTATGTACAGTGCAAGAAAAATATCATTGACAGACATTCATTAGACAGCAACGTTGAAACAGAGTAGTCAAATACATGATAGACGTATTTAGCTTAATAATTTTTAATACCTTTTTTCTGATCAACAGAAAATATTAAGCTTTTTTTTTTAATTATGGTTGAACCCACAGTAAAGACCGAAGTAATGGTCAGTGAAAGTATTATTCAATATTTCGATCCCGCAACTGGAATGATGAAGTGCCAGGAATTCTGCAGTTCAAAATGGTAGCTATCCAACTGGAAATAATACAGAACGAGCACCGATATACGTACTTACTGGCAGTAGTATATATTAAATTTTAAATTGATTTTCTTAGAACTATCCGATATGTTTGGCTTTTAACGATGAGGTCAAGGACGGTGAACGTCATGATCAATGCAAGAGGCATCCCACGTGGTTGCCCTCCAAATTTACTCACTTGCAAAAAAAATTACCACCATGAACGAATCGCGCGAGTACAATGAAGGTTGCCACATAGTATCGCCATAGTCCGAGATGTGTTCCATTTGCGTTTAATGCTGTTTGCAGCGCGGATGTGCCACTAGGGGGTATACATGTCCCCCCCATCATTTATAGCTGCAAGACACCGAATAAAACCTTAGTAGCAGTATGAGCTATGTGAGCGACAGAGCCAAGCTCAGTGAACACGCAGCATTCCCCGATGGCGCATTCGACAAGTCTTTACTTAGATGGATGGGTTGGAGAGAGGCAGCATCGTCGGCATCCGAGAAGTAGGTAAGACATTTCGGAACGTTGCTCGCCAATTGAACTGTTTTGCCTTCACTGTAAGTCGGTGTTAGACGCAGTGGGAACAGGAAGCCACACACCCGTGAAGGCTTGGGTTGACCCCAGCGACCTTATCCAGGTGGCCAGCAGAGCGGGATCTGTCATCGCCGCGTCCCTTACGACGTCTACCATTACGACCAGAGCAACACAGATCACATTTGACCTGCTGGTAATGGGCAGCATATGGCAGCTTGCGGATTGGTGAAGAGTGATGTTTAGCGACGAATCACTATTCATTCCGAATACAGACGACCGCCAAATTCTAGACTAAAGACTTCCAGGCCAGCGCGGTTACTCACGCTTCATTGTAGAGTGGCGCACCGCCTCAATAAGAGAAGTCATGGTGTGAGGTGCCATTTCCCACTTTTGGTGACTAAATGAATCCTGACGGCACGACGATATGTCCAGTAATTCTGCAACCGTGTGTGCTCCGCTACCTGGTGCAGCTTGACAACCCCATTTTCCAGCAGGATAATGCCAGGCCTTACCGAGCCGCCTTCGTGATATCAGCATGATTTCTTCAACAGCAAGTTCCCTCTACCTCTCGCCCATCGAGAACATTTGGGACCAGAGTAGATGGCAACTTTGACGAGCGGCAACTACGGCGGATATGGAGTGTCTGTTATTCCAGCAGTGTCAGGATCTTCCTCAGGAGAACATCCGACGTCTGTGTGCCTCCACGCCTGACCATATCGCTGCCTGTCTCCATGCTACAGGTGATCCAAGACCATACTAAGTGCATACTGAAAGTGTTGGTATCGTGCAATACATGCATGGTGTAGTATAAAATTTTGAGTTTTTTTGTATACATGCTACCATGCTTTGTGCCTGTGCCAAATTACGTGCCCCTGCGGTGGAAACTTAAATGTAATATTTTTTTTGCAAATGAGTGTAGAATTATGGAGCACTGACGCAAATGACATTTAATAAGGTGACCACTGAGTATGAATAATAAGTCATGGGCTCAATAGCATGTGTTGCAGATACATTATATTTTAAAACTGATTTCCTTTTTCTAATTGTGGTATTTTTAAAGTCAAGTTTTATTCTAAAGCCAGGGTCAGTGTCATGGATAATGCCGAAGAGATCCAAGTAGAATACTAAACCACTATTATTAACGAAGTCTGATGTCGGGGACGTCAGTTGTAGATATATGCCGGTTCCGAGACAGTGCTCAAGGAGTAGGATTCAGGATTTGCCTGCCAACTCGGTTGTCGAGGTGGCCAGGGTGGTCACCGCTTCGAAATTTCCCGTATTTTCCTCAAAATGGCTCATTCCCCTTTCAAAAAAACCTGTTTTGTCACCAAAATTTATCTTCCCCGACCTCCAAAAATCATCCTAAATTTCCAATAAATTGTGAAAAAAGTGCTTGCTCCTCAATGTGGCTGACTGTATTTTCAATGGGACTGACGTGTCCCGAAAATCAGTCACAATGATAAATCAAAGGATTCGATAAAATTATTAAAAAAATTATTTTAAAATAGTTATTTTAAATTGGGAATTTTGAAGGCATAATTGTTGAGTGTTATACACTGAAGAGAAAAAAAAAACTGTTACACCTGCCTAATATCGTGTAGGGCCCCCGCGAGCACGCAGAAGTGCCGCAAGACGACGTGGCATGGATTCGACTATTGTCTGAAGGTATGCAGGAGACAATTCACACCATTAATCCTGCAAGGCAGTCCACAAATCCACAGGAGTGTGAGGTGGTGTAGATCTCTTCTGAACAGCACGTTGCAAGGCACCCCAGATATGCTCAATAATGTTCATGTCTGGTGATTTAGGTGGCCAATGGAAGTGTCTAAAATCAGAAGAGTATTCCTGGAGCCACTCGGTAGCAACTCTCAACGTGTGGGGTGTCATATTGTCCTGCTGGAATTGTCCATGTCCGTCGGAATACACAATGGACATGAATGGGTGCAGGTGATCGGACAGGATGCTTATATATCTGTCACCTGTCAGAGTCGTATATAGACGTATCAAGGGTCCCATTTCACGCCAACTGCACACGCAAAAATACCATGACAGAGCCTCCACCAGCTTGAACATTCCCCTGTTGACATGTAAGGTCCATGGATTCATGAGGATGTCTCCATACCCGTACACGTCCATCCGCCCGATACAATTGGAAACGAGGCTCGTCAGACCAAGCAACGTGTTTCCAGTCATCAACAGTCCAATGGCGGTGTTGGCAGGCTCAGGCGAGGCGTAAAGCTTTGTGTCATGCTGTCAAAAAATGGTACACGAGTATTCCTTCGGCTCCGAAAGCCCATATCAATGATGACCCGTTGAATAGTTCGCACGCTGGAACTTGTTGATGCCACAGCATTGAAATCTGCGCCAATTTAAGAAAGGGTTGCACGTCTGTCACATTTAATGATTCTCGTCAGTCGTCGTTTGTCCCGTTCGTTCACGATCTTTTTCCGGCCGCAACGATGTCGAAGATTTGATGTTTTACCGGATTCCCGATATTCACGGTACATTCGTGAAATGGTCGTACGCGAAAATCTAAATTTTATCGCTACCTCGGAGATGCTATTTCCCATCTCTCGTGCGCCGACTATAACACCACATTTAAATTCACTTAAATCTTGATAACCCGTCTTTGTAGCAGCAGTAACCGATCTAGCAACTTTTCCAGACGCTTGTTGTCATATATAGGCGCTGCCGACTGCATCGCGTTACTCTGATTGGTTCTCTCCAGTGTGTATCACCAGACTCATATTTTCAAGGCGCATACGATCGTGATGTCATAAAGAGTATGTAACCCAATGCCAGGACCAATATATTGGATTAAAGAGGTATTCCCCTAACCACCCAATAATCAAAACTCATAATCGTCACCCCACATTACCATTACCCATAACCAACACCTTAACATCCATCCAATCTCATAACCCCACCTTAAACTCACCCCATTTTCCCTCCTCATCAGCAGCCTTCAAACACATTTTCTTGAGTTTCTAATAATTAAAGCGATTTATATCACTGCCCCAAATATAGTCGGGAATTTTATTGAAAGTATTAATATATACGTCCCCCTCAAAGATATTCCTTTCAATCCGCAAAACGTATACGCCACGACCATGATCACCCCGCCACACCACCTACCACCCCACCAAACTGCCGCTGCCATCACAAGAATATGAACCCCCATCCTCTCCCAAGAAATGTAATCCTCTAAACACACGACCAAGACCCTCTTTGACTCCTAACCATCACGAAAAGCATCGACTGCCCTCCTTCGCCCTTTTCTTTTCCATCTGCCCAGCACCGCTTCCCACACCACTCTCGCGGGCCAGGTAGCTAGCCAGAATTGTCAAAACAAATGTAAAAAAATCAGTCGTCTAGGAATCGATAAATTCGTATATAATTAAAATTATTTAATTTATATTTATCTTATTTATCGTTTGAAAAATGTCCAAATTTAATAAAAAAATTCAGTTTTAGGTATATAAAATGTATTTCTAATGCAAAATCGATTTAGTAAATTTAAATTATGTAACTTTCACAATTTCTTATGGCAGCTGGTAACATTGAAAAAAAAGAATAGGGGTTCGAACCCACAACTTCTCGATCAGAAGTCGATTACTCTGACGACTGGGCTTTTCTAACGGCCATAGAGAGCGATGCTTCAATGTTTTATATTAGGTACACAAACGAAAATGTGGACATTACCTCGTACAATTACATAAATATTTAATGTATTAAACATTTTGTTATAAATTTTTCAATGAATGCATATGTGGCTAATGACCGCATCTATTTTGAAGTTTTTTTTTTAATTTAAAGTCAAGCAATATATTATAAGATCTCGTTATTTTTTAAAGTCGGTGTCTGAATCTTAAATTAGATTATGACCACATTAAAAGTTTTATTTATATTCAAATAATTAATCAGGAATTAGTATTTTTCACATGTCTGCTCTTAAGTAAGCAAATTTTTGTTAGTTATAGGCGAATATAATCTGCAAAATCTTAGGGGACATGCTCGTGAAATTCAATTTGCAGGGATCATTTCTAGTTCCAGGAATGTATGCTTGATCAATCTATAAACATAATGATAAGCCAATATTTGCTTCACAGCAATGTTTTTAATTAAATCAGTTTATAACAGACTGGTTACGTTATAGGTTAAATAAGAATATAATTAATACAATTTTTTAAAAATATTTATTAAAACATACTACTGCAAACGTACTCAAAAAACATTCAAGTTCATCCATGTAAATTGTGCATCCTTATACAAATCTCAGTCCTTCATTAAACATGAAACCAACTATTCTGGCACTTATAAACTTCGTGTCGTCGTGCAGTAAGCTTGAAGACAAAGAAAGCCCTTGCAGCAAAAGCGACACCAGTATGACACTGAAAGTTCTGTAGATGATACACTAGTGGATCCAGATGGTTCGGCTGTCGTCGCATTGAAAGGAGCAGGAACCAGGAATGAAGATGTCTTCTTAGAAAGATATGTTGCTCTTGGTGATGAGTTCACCAGTTCGTCGTTCATACTGGTCGCAGCCGGTTTTGGTAGAGGAGCCATAGGATCGAAATTACCTTCCATCACACTGACAATGGAGGCTGCAAAAACTCTCTGTTGCAGAACCGACACCATGACTTCGATCATGCATATATATTTTAAGTTCCCATGATCTCACACATATGCAGTAGGTTCCATTGCGATAAAACGACACACACTGAAATCTCAGATATTTAATGTGGTTGGGATTGTTCGTACAGCCATTAATTTCATACTGCCGTAAGATGTGTTTGTGGGAAAATATCTTGTCGCAGTAGCTGCAGGGATAAGTTTCCTTTGGAAGAGGTGTTCCAACTGAAAAAATCGATGACACTGTCAGCGTCATGCCTCAAGTAGTCTATGGTGGTGCTGCTGCAGATGTCCTGTCTGAGGAACTCGATGGTGCTTCTGCTGGACCCATGATCGTCATCGCCATAATATTTATGCCAGATACTATCAAGTGCTGAAACAATCTGACTCTCACCAAGGCCTGTATCAAACAAAGTTTCGTAACATGAACCCACCAACCTATATATATCCACACATCACATCATGCAGATTTTGTGATGCACCATGGCATGCGATAGAGTGGGCTATGTCGCACAAGGTGATGAATTGATGAGAGCAGCTTTCGTACTCGGCGTAGGCATTAAAACATTGAAGTTACAGGAAAGAAACTATGTTACTTACTGCTGTCAATCACACAGATGATGGAGGTTGCAGTAACTCAGATAAAAACGTCTTCCCAGAACTGTAGACCCCTTAGAGATGTAACCATCGCCGATCCACAAATTTCTACTTACATATGCTCCTTGCATATATACGCTTTGTGATATCTTAAAATGTGCATATTTTCATGTTTTTTTAATTCACAACAAATACAAATATACCAATATATTGCATCTGTGTTGAGAGGTCCCAATCAGCTCTTTCTCTACTGCAGATAATCTACGGAATCGAGTGTACAGCCAGAGCTCTTCATTACCCCTTCCTCTTCCTCGTGGCTTGCCTATTTTATGCTGTTTGCAACACTCTCTTCGATGTTGTGTACAATATTATAGGCACATTCGAGGTCTTGAGTGCCTTCCTTGCGTGCTTACCATTGCATGGCTCTGATTTACTATAGCTGCATTCCATCCATATATTATATTTCTCACCTCTGTATGTTTTCGTATTCTCTGAAAGTGGGTTTATAATAAATTTTGTTTCATATAAGCCAAAAATGAACAAAAATCTTTCGTCGAGGCTGTCAGATTCTGTGCAACGTAATATTTTAGAAAACCACTGAATGCAGATTGCTTCAGGAAAAATCCACTTGCATTCGGTTTCATCTACATGTTATTTTCGTAGGTTGCGATGACGAATTGGCAGGTGTAGAATCTGATTCACCAGCCGGAGCTGCGCTAGCACCAGTTTTCGCTGTAAACATAACAAAGGAAGAATGGTCTGCTCCTTCAACCTCGGTGGATGATAGAGCACTTTTACATCGTTTTAAATGCCTATTTAAATTGTCGGTGGATGCAAACAGTTTAGAACACTTCTCACATCGAACTCCCATGCGGACGGAACTCCTTACACATGTATTCTTTTCACGCCTTCGTGCTTCATTAGCATTTGCTAAAGTCTTGTCGCAGTGGCTGCATGGAAGTCTTAATGAAAGCAACGAACTGCCGATGGCATTCACAGTCGAAGTTTTCTGCTTCGATGATATTCCAGTGCTTTTCGCGTCAGTTATTATCTCAGTACAGCTCCGATCCGATGCTGTTATGACAGATAACGTTTAGCAGGAAGTGAAGGGAGACCGGTACAGGTTTCGGGATATCTTTTAATGTTCTCACTTCACCCACCAAACTGCAATTTGCATTTTTCACGTGCAATAGTAGCACACTCCATATTATGAAATCAGTTTGACCGCAAGTCATCAAGCATAGTAGATTTTCGTAAATTTCTTCTCTCAATAACTACAAAAACATTGTTCTGAAATACATTACATCTTTGGTCGAGACGATGTTCCCTCTTCACAGTCCAAATACCAATTAGACAATCAAGTCACGATGTAGCCATACATATATACAAGCCAACGAAATAGTGTCCCTGAAGTAAGTAATAAAAAAACTAATCAGTAAAAGAAAAATATGAAATATATATTATAAATTGTGATTCTTAAAAATACCCGTATCATACAGGATTTCCAAAGAATGCTAACAATAAATATACATGACCTCCAAGAATAAATAGGAGCTTTAAAAAATCATTAAATATAATGATATAAAGGACACCTATTTAAACAAAGAAAGGGTATGACAATCACAGCAAAGTACACAGACGGCATGAAATCACATATGATTATGAAGAAATCCATCAAAGATGCCATTCTTGGAAATTACTTTAAAATAAGCGCTTAATGAAGCACACTAAACAAAAAAATCGTGTTATAAATTTGGAATAAACGAAGACGGGCAGTAACATTGTGCCATCGTAAACCTGATCCGTACTCTGTTTGGGGAAAAAATAACAAACAAAAAATCTCGCCGTGTAAAAAAAAATAAAATCAAAATTCATCTAAAAAAAAACCTGCATTGCTAAATAATGAGAAAAATCATTTTGTCTGTAACAATTCACATAGGTATGAATTTTTTAAAGCCATTCCGATTAATGCTTTCGTATTCGACGTATCTGCAAAACATCTATATATCACGATAATTATGCATATTGAATGACTGCAATACATATTCACTTTGTATCCAAGCCTTTGATGCATCATCATTTGTATTTACGAATGCCATTGTTATATACCTTAATTTTTCACATACAATTCACATCGTACCCTAACACAGGGTAGTATAAAATAATACCCCAACCTTAAACATCTATAATATCAAAACCAAACAAACCTACGACCTTGATTAACAAATCAAATTAACCGTAGAACAGTGAAGTTTATTTACCGTACATTAATAAATGTTCAATGTGACCACCACGAGCTACCCGAACGATAACTAAGCGATAATCAAACTCGTTCCACACTCTTGTCAGCATGTCCGGTGTTACGGTTTGGATGGCGTCCGTAATTATTTTATACTCCTCCTGGATAATGCGACGAACTATATATGGATAAACAAAACTGGTGGAAGAATCTAATATCACACATTTCCGTAAAACAGATACACGTGTCCTTTCGGAAAAATATCACGAGTACAATGATTTTGTATGTTTTAGAACATCGAGGGCGGTTCTTGCTGTCATTACGGTCCCCGGCGAAATAATGAATTAAACATTAATTTATATGTTTTTAATTTAATTAAACAAACATATATTTTGTAAGACGTTTTTCGTCAACTGAGAAACTCATTTACAAAAGGAGGGGCGGTGGAATTTGAATAAGACGGGAATGCCTCGATTGATTTAGAGGTTTGCTTAAAGTCTGAGTGCGAGTTCGGAAATATGATTGGGGCCTAGTCGGTCCTTCATTCGGTGAAATAAAGTAGACAGAGCATCTCTCCACCTTGGTTTGGTCGACAAACATAGAGCGAATATGTGTCGAAATCATCCTGACAATATTTATGATGGTACCATGCCCTGTCCATCTATCATAGAATTATGCTCCAGGAACATTGGCTACCTAAACACTTAGGCCTACATGTTAGTTACGATGGTACCTCATTGTAGCACTGAAGATTTTCGCACTTTCTGCCCTGGTATTTTAAACCGAGGTAGCTGCTCGCGGTCTGTCGCGAGCTTGGAAATTGTACTGACTCACATGATCTCGACCACAGTTATTCTTGCCAGAAACGAAGATGTGATTTTTTTTTTCAGTGAGCATAAATAAATATATAATGGACTATAGCGAACTGACTTTGCTCGCTTTTAAGTTTTGTGGCACTCTAGTCAGGGGGCGACCCTTCGTAATGCCCGAGCGTAAAAGCCAATGGCTACAAGTCACTTCTTATGAGAATTTTTATTTTTGATGATTATGAGCATGGGGAGTGTGGTTGGAAAATAAAAATTCTGTACATCACAAGCATGTGTGGAGATTCTGATTATCTTATGCAATGCGGGAGCAAACGAGTTAAAATGGTGTGGGAGAATGTGCACATGCACGTGTGCAAAGTATGACTACCTGATACTGCACTGGTGCAGACCTGTAAGTGAGCAATTTCACAAGGATGCTTTTCGAACTGAGGCTTTTTTTTACTTTTCACCAATATCTTTCTTTTTATTTACATTTTAAAAAAGAGCTTATAATTTTTTGTTACATGGGCTTACATATATTATTTTATAAATCATGATTGTTTCGATTACTATTTATTTACAGCCTCATTTATATGTATGAATATATATCTAAATTATTGACACTTTTTTACCAGCAATGCTTCAAACATGATCATATGTCTTCATATTTCTTTTTACAAATCAGAATATGAAATTTGTTTCTTTCCATACACCCCTCAAGGTAACTGAACATTAATATAATTTCTGGCCACATTATGTGTTGTTACTCCTTTACCTAATAGTTTTTGCTCAAATACACATGCTTATGAACATGTTTCTGGTCACTTAGTGTTGCCTACGGGTTTGCACTATACAGAAACCAAAATTATTTTTTCGACCTCAACAATATAATGTGGTGCACTGCACTGTCAGTGACTTTTTTTCACAACCACAATCTTTCCCCATCTTCGTCCGGCGATCTGGTCTTCACATGGTAGGTTGCGACATGTCGTCGTCCGCTCGATGAACGGAACCACTTCGGCTTCTTCGTCCGGAAGCAGTCTGTGAGTCTCATCATTGCATTCTTGTCTGAAGCGAGGCACCGTTTCCTGGCTTCCTCGTCATTTATCATAGATCCTATGCTGGAAGCCCTTTTAAGGTTGATTGTTTCGCCCTCGTTCAGCTCCAACAGGCTATCGACGCTTCATGGTATGGTTACATCCAGTCTCATGTTGTACACTGCACAGGTTTTACCACCGCATAGAATTCTGTCCATAAAATAACCCTTCTTCTTGACTTCAATGTTCATGATGCTCAGGTTGTTGGCATGTACCAGTTCATAATAAAGGTGACAGTGACTCACACTATCGCATGCTTCTATGTTGCACACAGCATCCTCGTACGTTGGGGTGCCCAACAAGTACTCCACTCTCCAGAACCAATGGATGGCATTGGGTTAACACTTAACCGTACCTGACGTGAAGGAGCTGGTGTGCATCACCTCGTGAATCGAAGATCATGGAAATGGTGGTGCGATGGGAGTAGTAGACCTCGGCCAACTCCTTTTGCTGCTGTTGCTGCTTGCATGGTTCCCTCGTGTGCTGGAAGACAGTCGTTGCATTTAGAAGGCGTGAAGGTAGTGCTGGTGCCGGGATGTATACACGATGTGATCAGCTGTATGTGTCGGCGGTCGTCTTGTCTATGGAACTGTTAATGTTTTTTCACTGTGAGTTGCCTTCGATGTTGATGGTGGTGGCGGTGTCAGTGGTGGCTGCTGCAGCCCGACGCTCTACCTTGCACCAGGCGCGGAAATGTGGAGTGTCTTATCTGATGTGGTATAGTCTTCGAAGCACTCCTTGCAAGGCAAACAGTCACAAATATCTTCGTCCTGGTGCAGGTAGACTGGAAGTCTCTTGTACACATACCAATCTTCGTCTTTGTGTGTGCTAGTCAGCAGGAACTCTTTCGGCAGAAATGCAAGTTTTTTTTCCATATCGAGGGCTGCAAGCGAGCATAACCTCCATGCGCGACGATCACCGAAATTATCTTCTGACCGGTGGAACAACACGCAAACATCTTCTGTTTGGTGATGAAAAAAAATTCCTGACTAGAAATAAACTGCGCACACTTAAAGGCGAGCGACTAAATCAGCCAATGACAACGACAGCATCAGGTGGGAGCTAGATCCCGAGGTCTTTTATAAGCTGGCATATACGTGAAATGGACTGGGAATGGGT
>NQII01000009.1:1567490-1605789 GCA_002778355.1 Clitarchus hookeri
GTTGTTGTGACAGCGCCGCTTCTAACACTTCCTATATGCGCCACGCGTCACACTGAAGAGCCAAAATCTGGCAAAGGCGTGCATATGCAAATAAAAGTGCTATGGAACCAATCAGAGTAACGCGATGCGGTCAGCAGCTAGATCGGTTACTGCTGCTACAATGGCAGGTTATCAAGATTTAAGTGACTTTGAACATGGTGTTATAGTCGGCGCACGAGAGTGGGACATAGCATCTCCGAGGTAGCGATAACATTTGTATGTTTGCGTACGACCATTTTACGAGTGTACCGTGAATATCGGGAATCCTGTAAAACATCACATCTTCGACATCGCTGCGGACGAAAATAGTTCGTGAAAGAACGGGACTAATGACGACTGACGAGAATCATTAAACGTGACAGATGTGCAACCCTTTCTCTAATTGGCGCAGATTGGGTTTGTGGACTGCCCTGCAGGATTCATGGTGTGAATTGCCTCCTGCATACCTTCAGACATTAGTCGAATCCATGCCACGTCGTCTTGCGGCACTTCTGCGTGCAGGAGGGGGGGGGGTGCTCTACACGATACTAGGCAAGTTAACCAGTTTTTTTGGCTCTTCAGTGTATATATATGTATACATATATGTATATAATACTGACGTCAGAACGAAATTTAAGTATCAGCGGTTAACATTATTCTAACAAGAGTGTAAAAAAACTTTCAAAAAACTTTAAATTAATTTTTTAGAACATTTTCAGTTTTCCAGGATAATGTCACTAAAACGGCAAGATTATCAACCGTCAAGGTTAAGGGCAATCGTCTCTTTCATTCGCCAATTCGGGAGATAGCACTCTCACAATTATTAAGAGTTTGCACATATTTTAGAAAGTGTTGTATCAACATATCATAAATGGCACACATTTAATGCTATTAATGATAAAATTTAAGATTTTCACGGACCTAATACTTATTTTCAAACAAATGACCTTACTAAACATTTAGAGGATATACTTAAGTAATACCAATTTGAATAAAATTTTGAATCCAAGCAGTCACTAATAAGGATCATATTTCCATTTGTCAAGAACATATCCTTTATTTGTGGAGACAGTGTCACATAAATAAATATGATTCTTAAATTCTTAAATTGATATTATTTTGAGAATAACTGAACCAGCTTCCACAAATTCGGTATTGAAGTTACCATACGGAAAACATCTAAAATTAATACATTTAGAAAACGTTACACAACTTTTTAATCGGCTTCCCTACAAATCTCAGATTTTATTCTTTAAATCTCTAAAATTATTATTCTTTTTAAAACAAGTTTTTATACCAGCTATAAGTATAGCGTGCATACCATGTTGCATTCTTGATCACTGTATTCTTCTATTTAGATAGTGACACCAGAAAAAAACAAAGTATTATTTAAAATACCTATGGAAATATCAGACAGTTTTCTAAAAAATTTGGTATAACTATAGTACTGCAAAATAAATTTTTTTAAAACTAATTTTTGTAACTTGCCAATACATTAAACTTGTTTATTCTTGGGAAGTAAGGTTAATTAAATTACTTTCATGTAGATTCTTGTGTGTGGTCTTTCCATTAGTATATCAGCTACTGCTACTCATCAAACAATAAAATTTCATATTTCAGAGTTTTCCAAACTGCTTAAAAAATTATGATTTTAGTCGCAACTTGTCGATAACCACTACTGCTTTACTTAGGCTCTAGTTTATGTATAATATGAAGTAACTGAAATCATGCATCCAATAAAATACCTATAAATTATGTTTTAATAATTTACAAGAAAAATAAAACATTTTTGAAGGTTGGCGTTACGTGCACTTGTAGTGGCAAATGGAAAAAAGTCAAACCTTACATACATGTATGTACCTTGCACCCATGATTGTGAATAATGCAACACCAAAAAGGAACCATCAGTAAGAAAGGAAAGTTGTAACACAAAGTTTTGATATTATTACATACACACGATTACAGTTTTGTAGAAATACAACAACCTTACTTGAATAAAATCAGTATGTTGTAAAGCCTCCACGAGTTGCAATTAGATCTGCTATACGCCACGGCATCGAATGAAACAGGCCTCAGATCTGTTATGGGAAATCACCTGGGTCCACAGATCGTCGATATTAATAAGCTGCTCGATGATAATGTCGGGCTATTTGCAAAGTTAACATATCCCAGGCATATTCAGTAAGTAAAATATTGGGCGAACACGCAGGCCAAGAAAGAAGCAGTATATAATCCTTGCTTCGAAGACAGTCTGGAATTTTCTGGCAACGCGTGGTCGGGCGTTGTCTCGATGGAATAATGCTCAAGGAGAGTGCTGAAGGAAGGGCACGACTTTAGCCTTTCACAACTTCCCTGATGTAGTAGTTGCCATTAAGAGTGCCCACAATTTATAGCAGCCGAGATAGTCTATGATACCCAATGGCACCCTAAATGATCACGCCCATCATTCATGTAGTATGATGCAGGAAATCACATTCTGCAAGATGGCGCTCACCTTAGAATCGCCAAATACATTTGCGGCCATCACTCTAATTCAAGTTAAAGCGAGACTCTTAAAAATACGACATATCACCACTCTGCTTGCCAGTGTGCGTGTCCGTGCACTCATTGTAGCCTGAGGATGGGTCAGGCTCAAGATAATCCTCCGCAAAGGAATTCGTGCACGCACTCCGCTTTGAAGCAAACGCTGTCGAACCGGGGAAGCAGACAAATGTAGACGTGTTGCAATGTTCCAACATTCTGCTAACACTAGCGATGAAGCTGAACAGTCCGCCACTGCCTTGTGGCTGAGGTGTCTGTTATCACATTGTTGTCGTCACATTACATGGTCCAGTTTAAGTTTTTTCATATCACCCTGTTCTCTTCAGTCCACTACTTCCACACCTGCATCGTTGTCGTGTCATCATGCCCCGTATGAGGAGTTATTTTGCGGTATGAAAATTCTCCTTCACGCAAGCCGATTCTTCTTCCCTGTTCAAACTCCGTAACGTTGATAAAATATTTTCTTTCGCGTCGATGAGGCATACTGACTTCAGTAGGAACGTTTTCCGTGCACTGAAGATGAGCAACTATACTTATCTGGATTGACAGCAGTCTGCTCAGAGAGCGTTACTGCGTCTCGGCATACACAATCATTCCCAGTGTCTAATAATTAGCACATCATACCCTACTTTCCATTTCCTGTGAGTTTCGTTTCTTTTGTATATTTCCTTCACGGTGTTGCAGTTTTCACACACATAAGTGTATACAAAGTATTTTTAAACTACACGTCGAAATTCAAACCATGGCATCAATGGGCTGTAGCTGTGTTTTTTAACTACATGTCGAAATTCAAACCACGGGATTTATAAGCTAATATATACAAGAAACACTATTAACAAATTGCTCGGAAAATTCATATAGTATTTTAAAATTGAAATCGAAGTTAGCAAAAGAGCGCCTGGAGTCCGCAACTTCACATACCTGAGTGAACAACATGTTGCATTTCACGAAGGCGAACGCCTGCACATAGGACACTATAAACTCGAGGTACGTGGGCACCGATAGTGGTTGCTTGTTAGTACACGTGTGTCAAACTACATGAACAATAGGAGATTAACAACTGAGTTCTAAAGTCTGGCAGAAGTGATTGCATTTTATTTCCAACAACACACAAACAGCAAGCATTATTAGCGCTATAGGGCCTACACGTATTTTCATTATGACCTATGTACAGGCAGTCGTAGCATGACGCGCCAGTTCCGTTCGCCTTCGTGATATGCAATTTGTGAACGTAGGTAATTGAAGTTATGTTTTCCCGGCGCTGTTTTGATAACATCAATTTCGATTAAAAATACTAGATGAATTTTCCGAACACTTTGTTACTATGATTTCTTGTTTATATTAGCGCATATATGCTGTGGTTTGACTATTAGATAGTTTTAAAACACAGATATAGCGTAACCATCTAAGTATTGTGTGTTGCATGCCTACAGACGTTTTACTTTTTTCGTAATAAAGGTAGGAATTAAATCTTCGAAATTTGTCGGTTTTAGGAAGAAAATAAAATAATATTCTACTTCCTTTCGGCATTCTTATAAATAATATGTTTTATCATAACCCTTTGTTAATTCTGCGTTATGAAATTTTATGAAAATTAGGGAGGTAATAGTAATTTTGTCACTGAAATACTGATTATAACGAAAGGTTTCTCTGTAGTAGCAGATATTTGTGCAGTTACAAATTATTCAAACACAAAGAGAATCATCTCACATATTCTTATTAAAACTTGCTATAAATTAAATAAATTTATACACTTACAAAGGCTCATACTGTATCTAGGAATTATTTACATCATATTTAATATTTATGTTTACGACATAATTTTCTCGGATGAATCCCCCATCCTAATTTATTTTGGCATTATCCAGTTTCATCACGTGTAATTATATAGTGAATATATTACTGACCCAGTGGTATTTTAGTCAACTGGAAATGCTACTAAATACTGATGTCTGTATTTAAGTACAAGAAAACCAAGAAGATTCTATGAAATTTTCTTCAATGTCGATAATCAACGAACCTGGAATTCTGCATTTACATAACGAGGACAGCAAGAGGTTGAAGGTCCAACAATTCTGAATAAAACTTTTCCGTTTTCATCTCGGACCAGGAAAAGAGGTATATAGAGAGACCACTGCTGTTCGATTAAACCCACAAATCCTGTGATCGGAGAGTAAACTTGTAGTACCTGAAAAATAAATAGTTACCAATTTTGTTAGGAATAATTGTCTTCAGAGAGATAACTACGAGTAACTTATTATTAAAATACATTGTTTTTTATTAGCATAATAAGTGTTAAAATTGTATTTATTAATTTTATAATTCTGTCAAAATTTTTATATTATATAAACGAAAACGTTTTTTTATCTCTTAATCAGAGCAATTCACGTAATATCCTATTATTTTTTGTGCATTGTACTGTCCGTTTATCTTTAATGTCCAGTCTTTAGTTGGCTTTCGTCACACTTAATGATTACTGAACTTGTCATCCCTTTAAGTAGAGTGAAAAAATTCGTCTACACTCCTGTATGAGTATATGACATGTTTACGTCGCCATTAGTAAAAGGAAACATGGTAGTATTTTTCAACACGGAGTACATTTGAGTAGGTTTCTCGTTGGAAGTGTTCACTAAAGTATATGCTTACGTGGTGGAAAGGCCGGATCGGCGATGGTTCTAACCCAGTCTCGAACTTGGCTCTAAAATTTCATAGTACTAAATTGGTGGCCAGGTGGTTAGGAACTCGATAAAATCAGTATTTCCCATCATTTTGCGCTTCTCAACGTAACCATGAAACATTAAACAAAATATTTTCTCTTTGGTACAAACTGTCATGCTTGTTTACTATACCTTATACAAATCCGGATCACCATATTTACTTTTATAAAATTGGTATTAAAAACGATTTTTGAGAGACAAATTTGAAAATGAAAATCAGGCCACAATTGAACATGTTCAAATGTACTTTTTTACTTTGGCTATTCCCTAATACTTTTACTGTATTATTACATAATACGTGAAAAGAACAGCTGAAATATTTCGTGTGTATGCACAAGTAGTTGTCTATTTGTATAGCAGAAAACAAGCCAGACTCAAGCAACAACCTTCGATAAGACAAAGTTCAGCTAAAAACTGCTTAAAAGATAGTTGTTTTTATAATTTTCACGAAACTGAATTGTAGATTGTAGCTGTAGTTCTGAATTAAGTGACTGAATTTGATACAAAGTATCAGTCTATATGTGCTGAACGCGAACAGAGTGATAAAATGTGCGCTGCTATAAGTGCTGACGGTAATTCCATTCATCCAGCGTTTATTTTTCCAAACAAAAGATCAATTACGTGTAAAAGTTTGGAGATTCTTAAGAGTGCCTGGTATTATTTAACAGTCTAACAAGTGGATGGATGAAAAAACGATTATTACTAAATCATTCCACCATATACACAACATTTTCAGTGCTCAAGTGAGAGGAAAATTTTACGATAGAAAGAAAACCCGGAAGCCCAAATTTCTCTAGAAAGTACACACTTCGCTACACTACTTCACCTTTCACTATGCCCACCAAGTAGAGCCATTACATTCTCCAATAATGAAACATTTAAAATCAAAATTACATATTAAGGAGAATGATAAAGGGAAGGTGGTAACGATCTAACAAATATAGCCAAAGAAGCCACTGAGTTATCTTTAGTCACTGTAATGCAATATCACGATTCAAAAAACCTGTTTAATCTCTATGGCGTCATCTGTGTTTCAACGCCTCGGTGGCGTAGCGACTAGATCGCTCGCCTCCCACCGAAGTCAACCGGTTTCGAATCCCGGTGGGGTCATTGGTCAGCGGGTTTTTATCGAGGATCGCCCGTTTCCCCCGCTCTTGCATTCCGGTGCTGCGCAGTACTCGCCTCGCTTCATCGGCTCCCAAGACCTCGCTATTAAGAGCCGCCCAAATAAGAAAGTTAGTTCCCTAGATTCATAAGATAAGTTAATCTATGTTCCAACCCATTCCTTTGATTCTGAAACAAGAAGGGTCAATCCTGACAAGATACATAACTAGGGCACCCATAAATATTTATCTCCAGTATTATAAGTTTCTTCGTTCGGGCATAATTTACATAAAATGAAGCATCCGGAGATGGTGCATCGGAAACTCGGAGCTGTTCATGCTGTCATTCCGGTCGGCTTGCAGCCATCTTGTCTACAATGTTAGATGTTGGTGACCTTGACTTTAAACTTTGACCTTGAAAACCAAAACATCCGAAAACTTTCGTAAATTTAATTTTTAAAAATATGAAAAAAAATTAAAAACGTATTTTTAAAATTATTAAAAGTTTATTATAAAATGTATTAAAAAATATACATACAATTAAAATTTTGATTGTTTGTGCTCAGAGAAAACAGGGAACCAGAGCCATACAGCCACCATGTCATGACGTCAACAGACCATCATGTTGGATCCAATTGACCTTGAGCTTGAACCTGTTACCATTACCTCGAACGATATTAAATCGAAAATATCAAAAATTCTCTAAAAGGCCTAAAAAAACATATAAAAATTTATTAAAAATAACTATAATAGGTTTATAAAATATTAAAATTGAATTAAAGAATTAATTAAAAAAGTAATAAACAAATTAAAATTTCGAGTGTTTGGGCTTAGAGGGGACGGGGGACTGGAGCCGACCAGCAACCATGTTGGATTCAGGTGACCTTGACAATAACCTTTGACCTTGATCCCATACCATTTACCTTGAATCCAAAAAAAAATTTCCACAAAATCTAAAAAAGTTTTAAAAACTAACAAAAAAACTCACATTTACGGAGGTGCCTCAGCACTACGTCCAGCAGATGACTGACCCCCCTCCAGTCAATCACATTGTATTAACATTCTCCTCTCTTACACCCACACCATTGCTCATTCTGTCGAATGTACTCCATCTGACATTCGGTTTTTTTAGTTTGTCATTTGTTTACATTTTCATCACGTACGTGGCGCTAGTATATACATTTCGGATTTAACCCCAAAGGAAGTGCTAAATTCTTGATTTAGCCACTAGACAAGCTGTCGTTCTCTCGCACCTATGCTTGGCAGGCCATCTAGGATTCCACTTTTGCTTAGTCACCTTTCCTAAATGCTTAGTCTTTCCATGTCAGTCATCTTGGATTTTATCCATCATTTGTTATCCCATGTCAGTCATCTTATATTTCACTAGATGTGCCTGTGGCTCTGCTCGCGTGAACTACAGAATTATTGTTTAGGTTTTTTTATAAATAAAGTTGAATTTTACTTAGTGTTAATTATGAGATAAATAATAATTAGAAAATATTTTTTATTTAAAAATACTTCAATTTTTTTTCATTTTAATATTTTGCATGAAGTCATTTGTTTAATTTTTCATTTCTAATCTAAAGACATATATTTTATCGCAGGGCCTATTTTTACACAACATTTCTCGTTTTTTTTTTATTGGGCGCAAGTACATACAAATTGCTACTGCAACTGACAAGCGAACATGCGACATAAGTCCACGTGAAAAGCATGGCTGTCGGAGGTCAACTCCAGCAACTTTCAGGGTTTGGCCTTCTGAGTTTTTTATAGTCATAGCAAAACAAACCCTGATCAGAAATTGGAGACGCTTTAACTGGAAAGGTAAATCCGTTGGAATCATGGGTTTTCTGAGTATTAAGATTTTTTCGCCAGTACCGGTGCCACTCATAATAGTTGCCTCAATAACATAATCCCTCAAACTGTTTACTTTTAGGCGAGTGCCATTGCACAATTTTGGAGGGCTTATGTTCCGTAATAACATGATTGGTGTGCCAATTTGTATTCTTTGTATTAAGACTTTTTCGCCAGTACCAGTCCCACTCATAATAGTTGCCTTAATAACATAATCCCTCAAACTGTTTACTTTTAGGCGAGTGCCATTGCACAATTTTGGAGGGCTAATGTTCCATAATAACATGATTGGTGCACCAAATTTTACAGCAAGATCGTGAACAGCCAAACCTGATGGGTTAAGGGAGTTCATTAATTCAGTCGGTTAGTGGATTGCGTCTTTCTCTTCAACAACAGTGTCCAGAGACGTGTACGTTCGGGAGGGCGATTCAGTCATGTTCAGGATCGTTTTATTTATGTTTTCGACGATTCAATTTTTTTATGTTAAGATAGCACGCCCTGGGAACCATGTCAGAGGCTTGGTTGTGATACTTTGGACGTCTAAGAAATTAAATGGTAGAAACGTTTATTAGTATTTCGCTGTTATAGAAAGATATATGCTGCCACGGAGTTTTTTTTTGTCTTTTTATTCTACACAATTATTTACTAAATTATATTGTTCCTTCTTTAATGGTTTAGACAGCGTATTACAAGAGAGCGCGCTGGTGGCAAACGTTTTTCCGACTTGATTCACTATTATCGTCACCGCTTATTCCATATGTTACTTTACGTAACAAAATATATACTAAAACCTGGCCAGAGAACATACCTACAAATTAAAAAAAAAAAACAC
Organism: Clitarchus hookeri; assembly: GCA_002778355.1. Lineage (NCBI taxonomy): Eukaryota > Metazoa > Arthropoda > Insecta > Phasmatodea > Phasmatidae > Clitarchus > Clitarchus hookeri. Next base: position 1,576,556 of record NQII01000009.1, read on the forward strand.
GTAAATTGGATACGTGGTACTCGAGTGATAAGCGCACTAACATACAGACAGAGAGATGTTGAATTTTATAATATGTATAGATTACTACCACCATAACATCATCACCTTGTTTTGTAATTACGTATGCTCTATCATTTCATGTCAGCCATCTTGGAATTTATTAGTCTAAGCAACAAGGTGGCAGCCATATTTGTTTACGTTTTTAACATGTACTAGTGCTGTCGGTGCCCTCCATATTGGATTCGATTTTCAATGCCCATGTGGTCCTAATTTCTCGATTATGCCGCTTTATATCGAACTGATCTGAATGATGACGAGGTCCATTTCTGTAAAGTATGTAAATTGACATACTTCGTTTTTGTTATATTTTCAAAATAAACATTTTTAATTTTTTAAATATTAAGGTTTTCTTTACAAAACTATGTAGTTTTTATCGTCAATGCGTTAAAAGGAAAATAAACCATAGCAATTCTCCTGCACATGCCCACCTAAATTTTATTTAAAACAGACTTTCACAATCGATTGTATACACCACTGAATTAATAACTCGTTCAGAGAAGCACAAGGGCCCACATAAGAAAATAAACACACATAAATATGCCTACATACATATAATTTATTTACATATTATATACATTCTAACTTTCCAATTATTTTGTAATGTCTGAGTATATCAAAAAGTTCATTAGGGTCTTCGGGAAATATATAACGAACGTTCTTGACTCATTCTGATTTCTTCATACCACTTGCCGAAGGAAACTCGTTGGTGATATTCTTGGGAATGTCTAGAGAATCTTCATCCATCTCATCAGATACTTCATCAATACCGTTATCATAGTCATTATTATCAATGATGTCTTCACGATTGTCTTCACCTCCTGTTTCATCCTCAATATTATTAAGTTTACTTTTCTTCGTAGGAGTCACACGATCATCGTCAGTATTTAGAGCCAACAACCATTTATTTCGAAGTTCATCGACTTCACGTGAACGTCTTGCAATAGTACATTCCACAAACACCGACTCTATCATGCATCGTAGGTCTCTAACGCTATCATTAGCATTAACTGTCTCGTCATAATCGTATGTGGATACAGTACACATCAATGCTGCAGAAGGTATTGGTGACATCACTTGCTAGCTTTCAAAATACGAATTCTTGCTGCTCTAGACGTGTTCCTTCATCGGATCACCTTGCATAAACTGGATGTGGGCATTGTCGTAATACTTCAACAGGCGAGTTCCCTCGTCGTCGTCTGCGTATGTTTGACGCGTAATGTATATTGTAAGTAGAAGCATCACTGACAACCCCCCCACCCCTGCCATTGTGAATCCCCAGCGAGCACCTACAGTTGAAACATGCCATGGAAAACGTGTGCCGCAAAGATAAGCCTGCCCAGAGGACAGATAGGTAGTTTACACGTGCCAAGGTTGCCTCGGACCCCCACCCCACTCCGAGCAAAACCGCGTGAGGTAATTATGACACGTGCCAAGGAGGGCAGATCTGACATATCGCCGAAGAAATACCGAGGTAAGCTGAGTTTCGCCAGTACAACACAAGTTACACGAGAAAAAGGCTGACAGAGCTTGGCAGCTGTGCTACGAGTCCCCACCCTCCCCTAGCACAACATAGGAGAACAGAGACACGCACCATGAAAATGCCGATGAAAGCTAAAGTTGCGCTAATGCAAAGCGAGTTAGCCGAGGGAGAAAGCCTGACAGCATTTGGCAGGGGCCGCTCGCCCACACCACCCCGCCTCCTCCAACAAGAGTCCTGACATGTGGAGGAAGTGGGTCATTGTTCGGCACCTTCCACCCCCCTTCCCCTAACGAGAGACTCACGTTCAAGGAGCTGGGGGATCGAGAAAGTTTAAAATCCAATTTGCGGGACATAGAGGGGATCAGTTGAATCAGGTCAGTTGACTCAGAAGTTCGCAAGAGGAAGTTGGATCGAGAGGTTACCGGAATAAGCATGTCGTGGAGACGTACGTCGACAAGCGAACCTGGAGCTGCAGTCGTGGAGAGACGTCACCGAAGCAGGGCCTTTCAAAGCCCGCCCAGAGCACCAGACCTCAGTCTGCCGCCAACAGACCCAGAACTACAACTATAGCTAAGTATCAAGTCTTCTCTCCAAGAAACCTCCCAGATGCCTAGCGTACCCCTCCCCAAGACATCGGCAATAGTTAGCGAGTACGTTAATCTAGCCCTTAAGGCCCCCAACTCGCAAGGTACCACATCTCGGTGATATGTATTCATTATTATTCCAGACAATATAGCCTAGTACATTTGAAACACCGAGTGACTACATTATTATTCACCTTACTACATATCCAATGCACCTTATAATCTGTGCCTGCTAAAAATATTTCTTACCCTATGACCCTCCCTGTACCTCATATTACAAGGATGCGAGTAGTGTCACATTTAACGTAGTGTATTAACATTAGGTTATGAAGTCATCACATTCTGTTTCTCAGTGGGTGAAAAAGACCCTACATTTATCGGCCTTGATGTGTTTATTTACATTATTATGTCGAGTGAACTCTCAGGAACATTTATTTCAGCTAAGAATTAAAGGAGATGGGTTATTCAAACAGTCGCTCTTCTCATGTCGCCGCGCATTGCAACCTTTGCCGAATGACTTGGCACAGTAACAGCATTGTTTTCCATGTAATTTTTGGGAAGTCGTAGAAAGTATGCGTGTAGTCGTACATGACATACTTGATTTCACATCATCAGTGGCCTGCATCGTCTTCAGGCATACATTAATTGATATAATTTGTTCCTCCCAACTGACTCCTGCCGACTGACTACTGCCGACTGACTCCTGTCAAGATTTTACTTATTTGCTGGTTTAGTAACAACTAACCTATGAGTAATGAATATAGTCATTTATATATGCATATAATTTATCCTGTTAATTAAATGCCATGTCGGGTATCAGCCAATTGTCATATAGTGCATGGCCGATTATAATTTACAAGCTATTGCGAGACTAATTCTCAAGCTAAACGGACAGACGCTCGATAACTCAACATTGATACTGCTCACTCACGAGCATGATCATGATAGTCTGTAGCACCATCCAATCGGGACTCGAACCAACAACACACTCGCCAACATCTTCGATGCCCAGAAGCAAGTCGTCCCTTTGCGAAGCACTTTGCAAAACTTTTCGCAAACCATTCATCCTTGTACGAACTTACCCTCTCGAATCACTTCACGAAACACATTGTGATTGTTCCATCTGAGTGGAGGAACATTTCAGATACTGCTATTTTAAGGACCATGTCGCAATCCCCGAAAAGGCTTTCTACCATACATTTTAAAAGTAAAAACACCTACATTACTCTGAGAAAATGTACATACTCGTTCTCCCCAGAAGAAAAGACTCAGATACTTACATAACAATATATTATTTTAATTTTTTGTAAATGTATATGTATATCTCTGTATATATATATATAGATATATTAAAAAATTTTTTTTTCATAAATGTATATATATATATATATATATATATATGTAGATAAACAAAAAAATTTAATTTTTTTATTTATACTATACATAATTATGTATATTCGTGTATAATATTTCTATATCTATACATACAAACACATATATGAGACTATATATGTGTTTTATTCTTGTGAGAACGATTATATGTGTCTTCTCAGAGTGGTTCCATAATTTTTTACATTTAAAACGTATGGCAGAAGGCCTTCTGGGAGATTAAGACTGGTTCCTTAAAAGAGCAGTACCTAAAATGTTCCTCCAATCTGATGGATAATTCGCAATATCTTTCCTGAAGTAATTCGAGAGGGTAAGTTCGTATAATAGATTAATGGTTCGTGAAACGTTTTGCGAAATGCTTCGGAAAGGGGCGACTTGCTTGTGGGCATCGAAGATGTTAGCGGGTGTTTTGTTGGTTCGAGTTCCGATCGGATGGTGCTACATCGACTATCATGGACATTCTCGTGAGTGAGCAGTATCGATGTTGAGTTATCCAGCGTCTGTTCGTTTAGTTCGAGAATTAGTCTTGCAATAGCTTGTAAATCAGCATCGGCAATGTGCCATATAACAAATGGCTGACACCCGACATGGCATTTAATTAACAGGATAAATTACATGCATATATAAATGAATATATTCATGCCTCATATGTTAATCTTCATTAAACCAGCAAATAAGTTACATCATGACAGGATTCAGTCTGCAGGAGTCAGTCGGCAGGAGTCACTCTGCACCGAGTCAGTATGCAGGAGTCAGTTGGCAGGAGTCAGTTGGCAGGAGTCAGTTGGCCGGAGTCAGTTGGTAGGAATAAATTATATGAATTCATATATGCTTAAAGACGATGCAGGCCACTGATCATGTGAAATCAAGTATGTCATGTACGACTACACGCATACCTTCTACGACTTCCCAAAAATTACATGGAAAACAATGCTGTTACTGTGCCAAGTCATTCGGCAAAGGTTGCAATGCGCGGCGACATGAGAAGAGTGACTGTTTGAATAACCCATCTCCTTTAATTATTTGCTGAAATAAATGTTCCTGAGAGTTTACTTGACATAGTTACGTAAATAAACACATCAAGCCCGATACATGTAGTGTTTTTTTCACCCACTGAGAAACAGCGTGTGATGACTTCATTACCTAATGTGAATACACTACATTAAACGTACGCAGATGGCGAGGGAATCCGCATGTTAAAGTATAACGACAATGCCCACATCCAGTTTATGCAAGGTGATACGATGAAGGAACACATCTAGAGCAGCAAGCATTCGTCTTTTGAGAGCTAGCAAGTGATGTCGCCAATACCTTCTGCAGCATTGATGTGTACTGTATCCACATACGATTATGACGAGACAGTTAATGCTAATGATAGCATTAGAGACCTACGATGCATGATAGAGTCGGTGTTTGTGGAATGTACTATTGCAAGACGTTCGCGTGAAGTCGATGAACTTCGAAATAAATGGTTGTTGGCTCTAAATACTGACGATGATCGTGTGACTCCTACGAAGAAAAGTAAACTTAATAATATTGAGGATGAAACAGGAGGTGAAGACAATCGTGAAGACATCATTGATCATAATGACTATGACGACAGTAATGATGAAGTATCTGATGAAAAGGATGAAGATTCTCTCGACATTCCAATCATATCATCAACGAGTTTCCTTCGATAAGCGGCGTGAAGAAGGCAGAAGGAGTCAAGAACGCTCGTTATATACAGAATGAGTATAAAAGAATGCCCCAACTTTGAAGGTTTGTAATATTAAAATAAAACAACCTACAGCCTTGATTGACCAATCAAATGAATCGTGAAACCATGAAGATTGTTTAATATATCTTCATTGATGTTCAATGTGACTAGCATTTAGCAGCCCGAACGATATCTATGCGATAATCAAACTCGATCCACACTCTTGTCAGCATGTCTGGTGTTATGGTTTGGATGGCGTCCATAATTCTGGTTTTGAGGTCGTCTATGTTAGCCGGCAATGGTGAATGAAACATTTGATACTTTATGTACTTCCATAGAAAAAAAACGCTCGGGGTAAGATCCGGCTTCTTGGGGGCCAGTGATGAAGAGCCTGGTCACCAGCTGCTTCTCGAACAATCCAGTGTTGCGGCAAAGTCTAGTTCAGGTATCTGCGAACAGCTAGGTGCCAATGGGGTGGCGCACCATCCTGCTGGAAAATGAATTCCCCTGCCACCTCTTCTAACTGAGGAATCAACCACTCTGTAAGCATGTCCAAATAAGGTATCCCATTAACAGCACACTCGTGAAAAAATAAAGGGCTGAAAACATGGTATTTGGATACATACGTGATGCAAATACAGTAGCCTCTCGGCCACTATACTTTTATATTTTAACGCAGATCTCTTAGCTATGAGCCATCCCGCGATTCGGCTGCCTACTCGGCAGGGAAGAGGGATCACGCCCTCTCAACGCTGGTGTCCCAACCATGCACCTGAGGTAACCAAATCCATAGCCCCGACTTGATACACGAGTACGGCAAAAAAACACCCTCCCACAAGGTTCTGAGACCCTGATACTCAGACACCAAGCGTGTTGTCTGGCCGGGGCACTACCAGGCCCCCTCGTGTCTTTCCAAGACAAAACCAGAGCAGGTTGCCGCTCACCGCTCGGTCCTTCTTTAGGAGGGGGGATCTCTCCAGACCTCCTCCAGCACACAGAGTTAACTACTGCCAGCACGAGTCCAACCTCTAGTGATCGGTACACCAGAGAGAACCTCTGGTGGGGCCAACCCAATCAGCCCGTGTTCCCACTTATTTTCCATGGAACAAGTGAGTTTTTAGTTACCCGACTGCACCACCAATACTCTGCATGCTCACTGGAAGGGCAGAGTACCATTTGCTCGGATAGACATATATCCTCGATTTATCGGGAATGCCGGAGTCGGGGATAGCAGCTCTCGCTCTGAATTGGAAGGAATTTTCATCGTTTTCACTCAAATGTCTTACTGCTGTCATCACAGCCTCCAAGCCTTCGCCACCACTTCCTACCACTAGCAGTACAGTTGGAGGAGCCGTCATCGGGTACTGACCATTATCATACATGGGAATTTCTTCCCACAGGAAATTCCTGTCTTGGACTCCATCGGCCTGAATGCCAAGTGGTTCAACACCCCGCCAAATTGTCGGGCCTTGGTACTATCTATCGGCCCAAACCATCACGGCAGATACTCCTTACCAGCCACGAGGAAAATAGTACTGCCACATCACCTCAAAAGCCCGGAAACCTTCCTCCGTAAGGAGTCACCGACCCGTAACCCCCTGTCTTTGGATACAGTGAAAAATATGTTCACTTTGGGGGAAGCGCGCTCGTGTTCGGTGGTTCCATGTGGAGGCTCCGACCCCATATCTGCATGTTGTGCCGGTTAATCTTACTATTTGTATGGAACGTCACTTCATCGCTAAAAACCAGCATAGACATGAAGGCATCGTCTTCCTCGTTCTGGGCAAGGAAACGTCAGACCGTCCCCTTCACATTGACGAGTCGAATGCGAGCACGCTACTCCCTCACCACATAAAACCGAGAGTCACGAAAGCCATCCCAACCTTAACACCAGATATGCTGACCAGAGCGTGGAACGAGTTTGATTATCGCGTAGATGTCGTTCGGGCCGCTCGTGGTGGTCACATTAAACATTTATAAATGTATGGTAAACAAACTTCACAGTTCCACAGTTCATTTGATTGGTTAATGAAGGTTGTAGGTTGTTTGATTTTGACATAATAGACCTTCAAATTTGGGGTATTCTTTCATACTCACTCTGTATTTCCCGAAGACTCTAATGAACTGGTTGAGATAGCTTCAATCATCGATGAACTGAAGGATCGGGGTTATATCAGTTCAGACTGTTGGCTACTATCCATGATATGCAAAGATCTGAGAAATGTAAAAATCGAATCTACAAAATAATTAGGAAGTTAGAATGTATATAATAAGTAAATCAATTTTATATATATGTGTGCGTAGTTATGTGTGTTTAGTTTCTTATATGGACCCTTCTGCTCATCTGAAAGACTTATTAATTCAGTTGTGTAAACAATCGATTGTGAAAGTCTGTTTTAAATAAAATTTATGTGGGCATGTGCAGGAGAAGTGCTATGGTTAATTTTTCTTTAAGCGCATTGACGATAAAAACATCGTGCTTTTATAGAAGATATGTATATTTAATAAATAAAAAAATACTTATGGTGAAAATAAAACAAAAGCTTAATATGTTAATTTACATTATTTGAGGGTATGGACATCGTCTTCATTCAGTACAGGCCGATAGCAGGCGGCATAAAAATATGTCTGCCACCTGGTGGCATAGATAAATGAAGTCCCAGATGGCTAACATGGAATGATAGAGCATAATTAATTGGGAAACAAGGTGATGCTGTTATGGTGGTGGTAATGAAATCTAAGACGACTGGCATGGAATATCAAAGGACGGATAAAATCCAAATGGTTGACTTTGAAAGACTGATCATGAAGGAAAGGTGACTAAGCACATGTGGTAGCCAAGATGTTCTGCTGAGTATAGTTGAGAGAGAACGACAGCTCGCCTGGTGGCTAAATCGAGAAATTAGAACTGCCTGTGGGGTAAATCTGTAAATTATACAAGCATCACCTAGGTGATGAAAATGTAAACAAATTACAAACAAATAACAATATGATAGGTGGAGTGCATTAGACAAAATTAGCATGTTGGAGGGTGCAGGGGAGGGGAACGTTAGTAAAATGTGATTGACTGGAGGGGGGTCAGTCGTCTGCTGGATGTGATGCTGAGGGGACCTCCGCAAATCAATTTTTTTAAGTAAACTTATTTATACATTTTTATAATTTTTTAAATAAATTTTCGGGAGTTCTTAAAATTTGTTTTGGTTGTTTGGAGATTTTTGCCCATTTTTTGGGTTTAATTTTAATGGTTTGGTGTCAAGGTTATATTCAAGGTCACCTGGATCCAATGTGGAAGTTGGGGAGGACATAACATGGTGGCTGATCGGCTTCAGTCTCCCGTCCCCCCTAAGCCCAAACATTCGAAATTTGAATTCTTTTGCAGTTTTATTAATAGATTTTGAATATAATTTCTTGTGTGTTTTTTATAAACCTTTTATAGTTAATAAATGTTTACATGTTTTTTAGAACTTTTCAGATAATTTTTTTATATTTTCGGTTTAAGATCTTTCAAGGTAATGGTCACAGGGTCAATGTCAAGATCATTTAGACCCAATTTGATGGTCGAATGATGCCATAACGTGGTGGCTGGTAGGCTCTGGTTATCTGTCCCCTCTAGCAGAAATATTAAAAAATTTAATTTTATATATTTTTAAATACATATTTTAACATAATATGAAATTCATTTGAAATTAATTTTTTATAAAAATTTTGGGAATTGTTTAGGATATTTGAGTTTTCAAGGTCAAAGGTCACCAAGTCAAGGTCAGTGGTAATGTTCATGGTCACCGACATCCAACATGGTGGACAAGATTGCTGCCGGCCGACCGGAATGACATAGTATGAACGGCTCCTAGCCTCCGATCCCCCACCCCCTTATGCTCCATTTAAAACACATGATGTCTGAAAATAGAAAATTATAATACTTTCATTGTTTCATTTATAGTTAAAAAAAAAAGCTAGCAATAGCAATATCGGGACATTAAAATATTGTTTGAAATTAACTTTTCAATATTTATTTATAGTAACTGGCCCTTATTTATAAGTAAAAAGGTTATTTTAGTTAGGAACAGGATAACGTTCAATTTACTTCAAAAGTGTTAAAATTAATCCCAACGATTTGGTTTATTTATAATTTGATTCCTGCGAGTCTAAGTTTATCAACAAATATATTTTATGTAAAATTAATTTTTTTAAAGTTTTTTTAAATTTTAGTTTAAACTAGGAAAGTGCATGTTTAAACATGCTCCATAAAATGACAGAGTAATATATTTTAGTCAAAATATACGGCTGTTTTTAATGTATTAAAAGTTGAAGGACACCGAACACATAGCATGCCTCGTAGATACGTTAGGCAGCATTGCCATTGCTTGACGGAGTTTGATAGGGGTCACATTTTAAGTATACGTGAATGCACGTACATTATTATAAGTAAATTAATAACTATGATATATAGCACTTTTACAATGGGAAGTTAAAATATAATTATAGGTTTTAATTTTAAATAAATTTTAGAACTAGTCAGTTAAAGAAAAAAATATTGTAAAACTTATGAACAATTGGGTGGTACTAAAACAGGCCCACTTAAAAAAAAATTACAACATTTATTAATGAGTTAGTAGTTTTCGTTCGAGACAGAAATAAACGAAAGACAAATCGATTTAAATTGTAAGATAAATATACATATAAATAAAAAAAATCATGAAATAAAAACAATAAAGTTTTTTAAGATATTTTTTTTATTTTTTAACATACTCATTAAAAAAATAGCAAAATGAATTATTATTTAAATGTACCAAACATTTTTCAGCTTATACACATATTTACATTTAATATTTTTCGAATAATTTGTTGACATATCCAAATTTTGAGGCTATTGTGCTATTAAAATTTATGGAATATCTTCTATTACAAATTGTTTATAGATTTAATAATTTTACAATTACTACAACATCTAATGTTCTCTATGTAAACAGTAATATTTTAATCGATATTTTAACACAATAATCTAACACCAAAGACACAGTTGTGGGCTGTTTTCCTTGTTTGTATTTTCTGTAAAGAATAAACTTTTTTTTTTAAATATGTTATAAAAATTATAATAACACAATAACTTCTTATATATAATTGTTATTGCTATATCCTTTACAAGTGAGATAATGTAGTGAATTTTCAATATTTATAGGGAGTGTTTGAGTGATACCTCCTGTATTTTCATAATGAATAAAGCATAAAATATCAATTATTCATTCAAATAATTGCTACAACATCGAAACGAAAAGCTAATGTAACAAAATAAATACGTTTATTAAAATTTTTATAATAAATTTTTTTATTTATAAAATAACAATTAATATTATATAAAGTATTCGATAATTATTTGGTGATATTGTAAAATAATGTAATAATGTAAACTTAATTTTTAATGGGGAAAAATTCAGTTATATATTTTATACCTTAAATGGAGAAGGAAAAGCTATTCAGAAGATAATATAGATTACTTTATTAAAACGAAGGAACAAAACACATATTTAAATTACCTAGATTTTAAAGAATGGATAATCTATATAGAGGAGTTTCTAAATGGAGAGTAAAAATGTTGGGTGAGTATGTAGATAAACAATATTATAAAAAAGGTAAATTACTTAATAATGTTGTATGTTATCATATGTTTATACCTTATTAAATGTATGTTTTATATCTATATAGTTTCACCTTTACAATTATTCTGATTGTATATATTAAAGTTTTTATATTTGTGTTATTTATTAACTACATTTACTGTATATATATTATGCATCTGCTTTATCTTTATATACATATTGTATTGAATCAATTTTATATTCCAAAATTATTATTTTATCATGTTCAAAATTTAATGCCATGTTATCCATTTGAACTGTATGGGCTCCATGTTTATATGATCATATTAGATTAGTTTTTCTGAATATTATCTTTTCTTCAAAGAGAGAGTTCCTATAATCGTAAAATGTTATTTCATTTTTAACAACACAATTCTTAACTCCTTTTGATTTCTTTCTTTCTTTATGAGCATTTTTCAATACATACATCTTTGATTCTAATCAACAAATTCGGTCATAACTTTATCATTGTTTTCATCTTACACTTTATCAATAATCTTTTTATTCTCTTGTGGTATAATGTATTTATTGTCTTTTGAATAATCTCTTGTATTAAACTCATTTATCATTTGTTTCATATCTGAGTAAAATTTTCAGTTTTTATGTTATACGAACCGGCCCGGCTTCGCCCGGTAACAATTTTGTTTTTACAACGGTACTTTGAAAGACAAAAATTGTTACTGTGGGCCATCCTTAAAAGATAAACATATACTATTGCTGACTTTTCTTTAGACCTTTAGACAGCTACAATTCTATTTTACATTAATTTGATAAGCGCCCTATAACCTGTTTTTTAAGACTTGATTACAGACGGTTCGACATTTCTCTACTATCCTTACATTAAATATAAATGTATTATAAACCAAAACCTTTCTCAAGAAATTCTCTAAAATTGTTGAAAACCGCATCAAAATCCATCAAGTAATTTAGAAGTACTAAGCGAATACACAGACAGACGCGGATAAGAGACTTTCTTTTATACTATTTAGAGATACCAAAGAATCGGTGTCTTGATCACGCAATTCAATATTGCCATCATATGCCAGTTTCATTATTTTATACTGGAAGTTATACATCAACTCTTTTGATAACTCTTAGCTCGACATGTCAACATATAAAGGTTTGTTAAACTTTACTTTAGTTTTATTCACATGAAGAGCTACTAAATTTTCAGTAAAACTAGTTCCTCTATAATAGTTTGGTTTACAGATTAATTTCTCAAGTTTTATTTTATTGTTCACTTATTTAACATCCACGGTATTTCTTATATTTTCCATTGTCTTGCGATAAACTGATTTATTCATCAATTGATGAGTATCCTTTCCTAATCGATTGCTGGTTTGGTTCTCAATTGTGTATTATAATTAATATATTTTTGAAACCAGTTTTTTTGTTTAAACTTGAACTCTTTGTGAATATGTGTTAACTTTAATCCCTGTTCGAGACATATATTAAATGTTCTATATTGTAAAATATATTTCTGTTTTTTTTTTCATACAACTGTTAATAGTTTATCTCTGGCTTCTAGAGGTAAAGAAAAATGTTTATGTAAATTACATAGTTTTTGTGGAAATTTCAAATCAATCTTTAATAAATATCCATAATCTCAATCATCCTTCAAATTCGATATTTTTTTCCACCAATAATTTTAATTAAACTGTGCATAGTTTAAGCATTCAAAATCACCATATGGTAAATATTGGGACATTGCCCATCCAAATAAATTATTTGCATCTAGATTTATTAAATAGTTTGTTTCTTTATTTTTATCATAATCCTCTAAATATTTATTATTCGCTTTAACATATATTTTACAACATTGGGAAATCTTGCCTCTTATACCTTTTTATATGTATAATATTTGGTTGTAATAAACAAATAGATCTATTTTAATTTCAGTGACTTTTAACATTGAATCCCAAGATAATACTAGAGCAGTATAATACTAAGCCGGATCTCTATTATATGTTTTTCAAAAATCTCTAAAATCTTCGACTATATCAGCTAAAATTAATACATAATATATATTGTATAATTGTTTATATTCTCATAAATGTTTATATTAAACGTTTCCCAAACATTTTTGGCATGATTATAATCTTCATCAGAAATATTATTTTTACCTAATTTTGAATAAAATTTACCTTTTGATGGCAATTTCGTTTCTTTATATTTTCATCTGAGTCCATATATTTGTAAGGATGAACACCTTTATTATGTAATTGATTTAATTGTTAATCTTTGAAATATTTTAGTGTTTCCCTAAATTGATATTTTTTAATATTTTGACTCAATTTATAAATACTTGAACACATGAATGTGAAATTATCAATTAATCTTAATTCTAAACTACCTTTTACTTTTTTAATGAACGATATGTATTTATATTCATTATTAGGTATTAAAGGCTGTTCGTGGTAAACTGAGCACTTTTGAAAGCCCTTGCTTAAGATCTACTTGTATGCACATTGTGTATCCTTCCACCATATGAATAATTAACTTTGACATGAGCCTGAACACTTTATTCATGCACCGGTCAAGCGAAACCGTGAAAATTATTTTAAAAGTAAATATTTAACAAATTTTCTCATTGTTACACTTATCTGCTTTTAAAAGAAAGAAAGAAAATGAATTAATATTAATATTCTAAAATTTGTACTTTAAAACTTTTAATTGAACATTACGACGTGGAACTATCTTTATCCGTCGCTATCAACTTTACAGGGCGGACACCACTCAGTGTGTCCATTGAAATTTATGTAGGTAGGGGCAGTGAATTTTCTCAGAGGTTAATTTCAAAAGTGCTTACTTTACCATAAACCGCCTATAAAGATATATCTTCATCATCATCTTTTCCAAACTCTTTGATAAATAAATGCGCATCCATAGCCTGATATATTGTGAATGTAAATCGGTTTAAATGTTGGATTTTGATAATTTATATTACAATATGAATGTGCTGCTCCACTTTTGCTCCCAGTTAAGTGATTGTTTCTAACTTTTTGTATATTGTCTTAAAGGAAATCTATTGAATTTAGTAATTTATCTCTATAATTATTAAAAAATATTTTATCATTTTCATATAAGTTATTTTCATTATCAAGTATTGATAATAACACTATTTAGCAGTTTTATATAATAAATAGCTTTCTAAATTTTTAGGAACACTTTCAAGAGTTTCCTCAGATATACGACATACTGTTTCATTACCAATCTGCTCTTTTTCTTTCTTAATTAACATTTTTATTTTAATGGATTAACATATATTTTAAATTATCTGTGACTATTTTTTATCATAAAATACAATGTTATATTAAATATAATAACAAAAGCATTCGGGTTCACGCTTTTGATATTTCATTATATAAGATTTTTCTGTAATTGTTTTACAAGAGTTCATATTTATTAACAAGCTTTCGAAATCAGTATATATGACAAAATGAACTCTAAATGAATGTTAATAGATTTTGAAAAATATTTTCTCAAAATAATTTGGTATTTAGATTGTAACAGTTTCATTTGTTGAGCAATTTTCTTCTTGATCAATTAACATCTTTCTACAGTAAAATTTTCTTAAACATCTATCATAAGGGAAAGTTTTACCATTATGTTTACTATTCTAGGATGATATTAACTTTGACAAATCATTGATCCAATAAAAAATGACTATTCGTATAATTTGAGAAGTAAATTTATGTGATTAACTTTTTTATTATTTGTTAAGAGTATTTTTAGCGGATAAGCACACAGTTTTGTTTTCAAGAGAATACATAATTATAGGAAAATTAACTTCTTTCTCAAGTTTGGGCATGTCATTCATTTTCATTGGCATTTCATAATTTTCTATGATAATATCAATATCCTGACAAACATTTTTTTATTTCGATACCCGTTGAGAATCTTCGTATATAGTATATTAAGGATGATTTAATAAAATAAATTAAGAATTTTCCCTATTATTTTTCACATTTGCGCAAGTTTTTTTATTCAGAATTTTTTATGGTAATTCGATATATGATGAACCATTCAATGGATTATATTTTTTAACACCTACTTCTATATTATCTATTGTATGTAATGACCAGCCTGAACCCTGATTTTCAAATGTAGTTATTTTTGTTACATATCATTGAATAAATTAGTTAAGGTTTCCTATAAATTTGTTGATCTATATATTATTACATTTCCAGTTCTAAGAGGTATATCTTATACATCAACCCGGTTTCAAATGTATGTACAATTGAATATAATATTAACTTTTAGTTTGTTAATTCTCCTTGAATTCAATACTCTTAATATTTTTGGTATAAACTTTCCTCTAATTCAAGAAAATCATTATGATTTATATAACCCTCAACATTTTCGATTACATTATTGTGTATTCTTGATTTAAAATCAGTTCGTTTTCCTCTAATATTTCTTCTTTTTAGTTCGTTTAAATAAGTAAGCACTTTATTATCTGTTGTTGAAAATGGCATATAAAATATTTCATCATTCTGCTCTTTATTATTAAGAATGAGGATATCATCAATTTCATCATTATGTTTATTATTATTAATATGAATGAGGATATTAACTATTTCATAATTTATTTTATTATTAGGAATGCGAAATATTAAAAATTTCATCATTATTTATAAAAAATTATTATAGTCATTTATTATTTTTTTAAATATCTTTGAAAGGGTGTTTCAATATCTCTAAAATAAATGTTATTGATAAAATAACTGGGTTTATTATTGGGTTGTTTATATTTATAAGATTTATTTGAATTCACAATATTTCTTGTCTTATTTTGCTTATATAAATGGTTATATTTTTATTATAAAAAAGTGTATATCAGGTTTTCATAGTTATTAATCTCATTATTCTTTGCTTTTTTTTAATAAAAGAATTGGGCTTATCAGACAGTTAATGTTTAATAGATTCCTTTGAATTTATGTTTAGTTTTTTGTTGCTCTATTTAGATATTGGAAAATTTCATAATCTTTTAAATAACTGATTATGTTATTTTTTTATAATATATCATTTGTTTTCGATTGCACATTATTTAAATAAATATGTGTGTTTATCTAATGTAAGTTGGTGATAATGAAATTAATTAATAGCTTTTATTTCTTCACATATTTTGCATTATTTGGTTAAATTATATTTTGTTTTGTTTTTTGTGTAACTTTTTTAATGGTTTTCAAGATATTCTCATTTAATATATTTTCCATGTTCACATAACAATATTTCTGTCCTTTTCTCACGTATTTTACAATAACAATCATTGCTATATTCAGCATTTGCATATATGACGATGTTTATCTGTTGCAGTATGATGAGCTAAAAATAAGTTAATATATTTTATTTATTCACATTTGTTACATTTTTTGGTATTGTTCTGTTTATTGTATACTGTTTGATCATGATTAGGTAATTTTAAACCACACACACTGCATCAGATAAATAGTTAAAGATATAATGATTTTGTCATTTAAAAAACATTTCAATTCCCTTTGTTATGTCAAAATAATATTTAGTGTGTATATGATAATTTAACATGCAAATGTTACTGCATTAATTGCTATACAATTTTAAAAACTTTAAAACTAGCTCATAAGTAGCTTTAAGATTTCGTGTTAGAGATTTAATGAGTAACATCACTTTCCACTCCAAGGATAACAAGCTCATATAATTTCCTTACTGAAAAGATTTGGTCTAATTATTAATAAGTTGTTTCTACTGTTCGGATGTATTATTTAGTAAGGCGGTAATTAAATGATAGGTCTGGCAATAAAATATAATATATAAAAAACAACATAGTTTCATTACCTGTAAGCAGCAACCACAAATGAAAGAACTACACCGCAACTTTCTGCTGAAATAGAATGCTTGCTGTCTACTCTGATCGTAGAAGTCGATTTGAAAACTTCTGTACGAGCCAACCAAATGACGTTCAAATGAAGAAGATTTTTCTGCAGCAACAAACAAGGTTTCACCTCCTTGTGGTACCTTCAGTAAGTAACGGTTTTCCGACTCGATGTATGATAACACTGTGAACACATCAAAATGTGTGTGAACATTCGCAATAATTTCTTATTAGTCAACAATTAAATTAACTAAACTAAAACTGGGGAACCAAATACAAAATGCATGCCTACGGTTTCCTTTCAAACTAAAGAAAAAACGGTGACATTATTCAACATCTTGCGCGAACCAACTAGTAAAATATGGACCGCAGATGGTTGTACAGTTCATTACCCAAACAAAGTAACTTTTGTTGAAGGGAAACCCGTCATATTTAAGGGAAAAGCTAAATCAAGAGACCAAACATCATCAGCACAATGCCAGTAACGAAAGCAAATTTATAATAACGTGTCACACTACTAGTAATTACAAAAGTCCATTAGATTTTGTTCCTCCGCCTTGTAGAATGACCTGCTAGAGGATATAAAAAACTTAAGTGATCTGAAGTTTTCAGTAGGAAATATAAGTCCACACTATTGGAAACACAGGTTGCTTGGTTTATCGGACTAAATTAAGTGTCACTGTTAGTTCTACAATGTGGATGCACTTGAGTGGACTAAATAATAAATTTTTGGTTTGTAATTAATTTTATTATTATTTAAGAAGTTGTCTCCTATATCTTTTACTATAGACCAAAATGATTATTGCCGTCAGTTTGAGTTAACTATATCAGCGAAGCTCGTTCTTTCTTTACTTCAGCTGGTTATAAATTGGTCTTTCCTTTGTACCGTACTCGTAATGTAAATATAACTATAGCTTTAATTATATTTTGTAAAGAATTTTTTTTAAGTTTCATAGTTGCAATGAGTAGTGTGTAAGATGACATGTATTATTTTTAATAGACCAGTGACTGAATATAAAATGTATAAATAAATAAAAGCGTTAGGCATACAATTAGTCTGACTGACTTCCTGCTAATAGCGTATAATTAGTTCCTCTGTTCCACGTATGGTTTGGCATTGGTAACATGTCCATGTCCCATACCTGATATATGTAGGTAAATGAGTGCGTTAGCAGTTTTCCCGGCGAAGTCAGTTATTGGTACATGGATTCCGACGTCACTTTTGTAAAAGAAAGAAAGCATATTTAATCAGCTTAAAACTCGTGTTATTGTAATGGTAACTTAGACAGACAATAAGCAAGCAATTATGATAAATGATGGGGTTAAGTGATTGGTAAAAGATTGGGACTCAGTCAACTGAAAAAAAAAAACCATTTTGTTTTATTTATTGTCATAAGTGCTGCCTATCTCGTGCTTGCTTAGATATGTGTCGAAGTGAGGGAGAACATGTGACGAGGATCTCTAACGAAAATAAAGGCCAACTACGCCCCTGTCTTTCTAGCACACTTTGACTGAAGCCATAAAGAAACAAAATAATCCATTGTGTTATGTAACTTTATTTTACAGATTACTTGGTATCGATTTTATGTTTTAAAATAATGTATCACACTGGAGATATATGAATGACACCTTATATTTATCCATGAGCTAAAAATTATATTATAATTATTTATGATTTAAATATCAATGATTTTAAAAGACTCAAATTAAATTTTAATAACTCTGAAGGTGGCAAAAATATAACACGGGTGTCTTCTAATTGAAAACACATGCGCCAAAACTTTATTAATAGGCTAGAATTGTATTGGAACTTTTTGATGATTGGAAGAACAGAAACCAATTGAATCGGTCCATACGGAAAGGGCCTCAGTCACTGTTTTACAAAAATTGATTTATCACAAGATATATGCTTCTAGAGGATATACCCACGTTCTATGATGGAGGGAACTCACTCCTATGCTCTGAAAGTGGTCAAACGACGCATCATTCTCGCAGCTCCATAGAGAAAGCGACTAAGTCCGTGGCTGAGGCCCTTTCCGTGTATACCATTGGCAGCATTGCGCCAGTCAACTAGCGAAATGCATTTCGTTTTTGTTCCCGCCGAAGCTCAGCTGATATTAATACGTTTGCCATTTGTTAGTAAAAGGTTACTATTATATTGCTTCACATTGTAAGAAGATGGTGTCAGGTGTAAGAAGAGACGAAGGGATACGTCACCAAGAAGAAACAACAAAATTAAGCGCGCAAGAGTCAAGGTGCAGGAATACGTTAATAACACATGAGTTGTACTCCCGGCAAGGGGAACAGGACCCCGCAGGTAAATGAATTGCTATTCGAAATAAAGTTACGTGGTTACATGTTTCTATCACATTTACTGTATATGCATTTACAGCACTGTACTCAAAGCCCTAAAAACCGCACATTATTGACATTAACTAGTCTTTGTGATTGTGTGCTTCAGGAAATTTGATGTGTTTTCGTGATGTTCATATTAAACAAACAGGTTTGGTTTTTCTCTGTTCTTATAGCTGCAAGAGGAGAAACTGTTGTTCTGCAGTTGCAGACAATGATTTTCAGCACATTATTGTACGTTTTTATGACCTAGCGACTAAATATGATCAAGATATCTACACTGAAGAGTAAAAAAAACTGGTACACCTGCCTAATATCGTGTAGCCCCCCCCCCCCCNATGGACTCGACTAATGTCTGAAGGTATGCAGGAGGCATTGAAATCTGCGCCAATTTGAGAAAGGGTTGCACGTCTGTCACGTTTAATGATTCTCGTCAGTCGTCGTTTGTCCCGTTCGTTCACGATCTTTTTCCGGCCGCAGCGATGTCAAAGATATGATATTTTACCGGATTCCCGATATTCACGGTACGCTCGTGAAATGGTCGTACGCAAAAATCCAAATTTTATCGCTACCTCGGAGATGCTATGTCCCATCTCTCGTGCGCCGACTATAACACCACGTTCAAAATCACTTAAATCTTGATAACCTGCCATTGTAGCAGCAACCGATCTAGCAACTTTACCAGACGCTTGTAGTCTTATATAGGCGCTGCCGACAGCATCGCGTTACTCTGATTGGTTTCTATACCTCTGTTATTTGCATACGCACGCCTATACCAGTTTTTTTGGCTCTCCAGTGTACCTGCAGTCCCTCATGGACGCCTACTATGTAAAACTCCGTGACCAAGCAAAGGAGATGAAGCTAAGATGAATGCAAAGTCCTTCAGGTACCATGCCATAGTAGGTGATTCCAGAACTGAGGTATGCCTCAAAGCATGTCTTGTACTACATGTTGTAACTATTAAGCGCATCAAGAGAATTAAAATTTTGATGCTACATGGAAAACGTCCAAAGGAAATGCAAGCGTGAATGCCCTTCCATCCAGTTGCAACTATAAAGCTAATCAGAGAGCATATCCAAAATTTTCCGACTACGGAAAGACGCTACATAGGAAAAGTATTGACATATTTGAATTTTAAACTGAATGTCAAATCCATGTACCAGATGCATACTGGTAAGTTACCAGTTATATCATGAGTTTATCACATTAAACCTTCACCTGTTATTCGGAAGGCCAAAAATTGACTGTTGTTCACTTTGTGAGAAGTTAGAAGTAAATATTCGCAGTCCTCACCTGAATGATGCTGAGAAGAGATGTGCAGCTACTGATCTTTTGGTACACAAATTAAGATCTAAATAATTATATTCCAAACTACAGGAACAAACACAACAGACAGATAAACCATACATGGTAGCAGTATTGTTTAAATTAATGTAAAATGTGCACAATCCACAAACCCCAATTCAAGAGACGTACTATTTGCGGCAGTTAACTGTAAACACTTTCTTTATACATAACATGACGACAAACACATGTAAGGTGTGTCTTTTCCCTGACGGGCAGTGCAAGAAAGGACCTAATGAGGTCTGCTCTTTTATTTTTGGCTACATTACTAATTACATTCTTTCAAAAGTTGATGAATTATATATTTTCTCAGACAAGCGGTGTCCAAAATAAAAGTCATTGTTTGGCTAGAATGTTCATCGCCCTGACTGAAGTTGGTCGCTTTCAGAAGGTAGAACACTACTTCCCTGGTAGGTGTCATTCTTTTCTCCCTTGCGACAGGGACTTCCGTATCATCAAACCATCTCTAAAGAAGTATGACCGAATATACAGCATACATAAGACAACAGAGATTATTGTAACCAGCAGCAAAACCAGTTTCGCGTCAAAGAAGTAAAACCATAAGAGATCTTTGATTTTAAAACATGTTGGCAAACTTTCTACAAGAGTTCTTACTTATCAGAAGAAACTGCCAAGAGAACCGTCCCCATAGACCATAAAATGCAATTTAACATTAGAACCTTCATGCATTTTATCTATGACGCTGAATTGCCTAGCTGCATTGTAGCTAGACCTTTTATTGACAGTTTGGTCGAACATTGGTTCCATCTGTCCCAGCCAGGAAATCTAGTGCCACAATCTTTGCATACCCGAAAGGACGTGTCCCAATGAAATTAGTTCTGTTCAATGACGTAAAGAAAGAGCTCTATTATACCTATACCTGAATAATGTGAATAATTTTACCAAGATATTTGTGAATGGCTAGTGTGCGAAAACGCAGGCCAATAGTATGTTATTACAATAAGAGTGCGTTTTATATCACAAAATCGTTATGAATTATTCGCTGTTATAAGTGATTCGCCTGCATTTCAGGTGGTTTAAGTGACAAATAATATGTATTTTTAATACATACTACATTAAGAATATGTCGGGAATACCTCTTATTATGAAATACGTGTTGTAATGCAATCAGTATTATATGTTTCCAGTAACTTGTAGCAAGACATGATCCTTTGCTTTCCTTATGCATTGGTTTTTTGCTATATATTGCCTTATTTTGTTTCCTCTATAGTGTGTTTGTTGAATAATTGTGCGAGTATAAACAAACATAATGCATCTGGAATATGTAGGGAATACTTCGTATTGTCAATTAGGTGCTGTTATGAAATCAGTTTTCTGTTTCAAGTAACTTCTAGCAGCACATGGTTCTTCAATTTCATTTGTATGTTTTTATTAAATATTTTACATAATTTTATTCCTTTTATATTGTATTTTTGTTGATTTATTGTATAAACAAGGGAGGAAATAAACCAATTATTCCAATAAAACGTCATTGCATTCAGAAAGGGCCTTAGTCCAGCAGCTTTGCTTAAAATTGCAAAATGGTGGATCAAAAAGAGATCACATTTAGTCACGAAGAACCATTGCAAATGTTGGGAATTATGATATAAGTCGGTTTTCTGCTATACCGTTATATTAATTTTTTTTCGAAAGTGGGGTACTAGGAGTGAGGCCGTTTAGTAGGGGCCGATTCAATTCTCATCTCTCTTCAGTCACGAGAGTACGCAAACTTCCCATTCGTAAGTACTTATGAAATATCTCCGTTTCACGCCGGAGTCATGGTGTATCGGGTGAGATGAAGGGAAGCTGGTATTTCTAGGAGCAGGTTGCGCTATTCGAGAGACAGAACTGTTGTTCCTGGATAGCCTAGAAAAAAAAGCGAAAGTATAGTGCAACAATGGTGGAGCGAGGAGGGGAGGAAGTGGGGCCTCCAGTTAGTGTCATTCACATTAGCTACGTAAAGGTGCCCACACATTTAGGTGAAGCACACATCAGCGAAGTGCAACGTCACGATCCGGTATCTCGAGGTGAACAGCACTAAGGTTAATTCTATTCAGATTAGGAACAAAACGGGATTTCTTATGGGAAGGTTTGGCGTAGGGGAAATTTCCGCCGATAGCTGCGCAGTGTTCCAAAACGTAATATTTAATCGAAATTTTAAGATACATGAATTATAAAAGAGAAAGGTTTTACTTAGTTACGAAGTTATTTTATATTTGGTTTATGATTATTGCAATTATTTTGTTTTTCACCGTAGAAAATAGAGAAAATCCAGTACACATGCTACACCAGCGTTTAACCAGTGGCGAAAATTTTCCCTTTGCCCAACTTTTAACATTGATCTCCCCCAACCCGTAGTACACTGTTAAAAATCGTCTTATATTTACGTAAATTTCTACGGAAATGTACACTTTATATACGGAAACGCAATCCGTAATGACAAAAAACGGAGTTAGGTCCGTAGATACAAAATACGGAAAGTCTCCGTATTTCCTATAGCTTCGGGTTTCGGAGACGAACAATGCCGAGTCTACACGAAGCTTTCTTCACCGCCGTAACCAGAAAATTACCATTTCTGCGTTAAGTTATCCACGCCACTAAGACCTATTCTTTCATACATTAAAACGTAGCATCAGGCGCGTCTGTAACATTTAACAACACTTAAAATTCACTAAATTTTAGTAGAAACTGAAATAGTTGCTGTTATAACTGTAATACAAATACAAAAGTTATACCACCGACGACATTTAAGAGTTTTAGGTGAATGGTTAGAGTAATGAATATGAATTTTTTTGACTCGGGTTCAAATCTTGCTCAAGTATAAAATATTTTAACTTTTCAAAATATCTTTTTTATGCACAGAACACCCACATAACCAAAATTAAAGACTTTTTCAATATAAACTTTTATATTATACTAGAAATGCAGACAACGAACTAGGGAATAACAGAGAGGTTCCGTGAATTCACGGAAAGTTTTGTGAAAGTTATGGAAATTCCGTTTCTGAAAGTTAATTTGTCCGTAATTTTACGCAGAGTTTACGGACACCTCTGGATAAATTTTTTACCAGCACTTTTCGTAAAATTAAAAGGGAATATTTTTAACAGTGTAGAAAAACCTGACCCGCACTCTTGGGGGAAGAGACGCATTACGAATCACCCCCTCACAACAATCTCGCCCTTCGTCATTACAATCTTTGTGAACTGCCACTCCGCCATTTGATAGCTTTGTTTTTACAGTCCAGAGACGTGCAGTTGTGAGAAGCCCATATGATGGGTACAGTAGAATCTGGGGGGTGGGGGAGACAAAATTTATGGGTTCACGATAAAAAGAAATATGTGTTTGGAGAATTTCGTCATACTTAATGACCTTGAACAGACAGGAAGAAATGTTTCCAGTACTATGTTGTTAAAAATTAATAACTGTTAATAACTGCAAAATTAACACGTAAACTGGCCTGGAAGATTCCTACCTTAGTTCTCAAACCTTTGTGTTGCGTGTCAACGCCACGCAGGCTGGGGGCACCCTTAACAGATGCGAGAGGTGACGAAGGATTCGCCCGTGGGCAGCGCTTCGCCTAAGTGTTTCGGCTCCCATTAATATTTGCATTCACCTTTTATTCAGGGGGGAAAAATATCTTTCCTTCATCACGTTGCACTTCGCACTGTCTTCTTGTACAGTGATACCACTTATGTTAGTAAACATTTAGTCAGATGATTCAAAATTTTAGTTTCTATAAGTAGAAACTTTTAGGATCGCAAGTCCCATGCTCGTCTTATTCACATGCCTACGTATGTAATAAATACGCTGAATCTAGAAAACCTTATACTATTACACTTTTAAATGCCCTATAATAAAGTTCATATAAAGTTCTGTTCTTTATTTCATCAGTGTTCAGACTGCTGAATTGCTCGTTCTTTAAAGTGAAAAAAAAATATTTTCTGAGTTTTAAGCAAAACTATTTTTTACGTACCAACCCTACATGTCCTATCATGACACACTTTATGAAATCCGCAGAGCTATTTAAAAAGTACTTATTACCAATGATTTTTATTTAGTAGCCCCGGTATTATAATGGCATCCTTTACTTTCTTAAAGTAAATTTCTTTAAATGACAGGCAACTGTTCATTCAAAATACTAATCCTGAAATATTTTGATCTGTAGTAAAGTTACTGGAATTTTTCTATGAAAAGCTTATATGTAAATTTCACCATCGTTCCACATATGTGTAATGCGTATCGCGTGTAGGCAGTTGGCATTTACAATTGTATATGAGTATTAGTTAAGTTATTGCTTTACTTTGTTACTCAATTTAATAAATGTTAATTATTTTGAACTTTTAGTTTTTAACATTTTTAATACATCAGTAAGTCGCATATTTATATCGTATCCCTCGGCGAGGTTGGCCTCCATATAATAAACGTTACTCTTTTGTTTGGAAGGAAATAGGCGGTCATCATTCCAGAAGATGTAGCTGAAAGTTATTCCCCAAGACAGAACAACAAAGGAATCCACATGCAAAGGTGGACTTGAGTTGGTAAGGGATAGAATTAGGATTCCCGTGTTACGAATTCAGCGAACATATCGCACGTTCACCGAGGACTAGTAATAAAATTCTTAAGTTTGAAGTTATCATTTCTCTAACTGTCATGGTAAGATATTGATAATTTAATCAAACATTTGTGGAAAACTGACATATTATACAATGCTATAGAAAATAACTTTGCTCACCTCCAGATTAAATATAACACATAAATATATCGTTAATTACTTAAAAAATAATTATTCACGCAATAGTAAGATTAAGTATGTATGCAAAGAAAACAAATATTATGACAAAAACTTACAGTCTGTCAGTTCTACTGTCTGTTGAATATATATTTGTTGAATACCATCAAGGAATTCCAATCCAGATAGTGGGATGACGTGACTGACATTCGTCGTACGCCAGTCAACTGTAAACAAAAAAATATGTATAAAATTTTTACATGTATTTATTGAAATGGATGAAATTGAGGTTGACATAATAACTGTGTAAACTAAAGTTAGAAACTGCGGTGGTAAAGAACATTTCCTCCCGGCCAACTGAAAAATGGCGTGTATACATCCACGTAAATGTTTCCATAAAGTACCGAAAAACCGTTAGCATTTTCGTGCACATTCAGCACACCAAATATATTTAAACGTCGTTATTTTACTGCACATGAGGGGGCCGTGGTGATGTAGTAGTCAGAACATTCACCTCCCACCTAGGCGAACCGGGTTTGATTACCGATGGGGTCCTCCCTGATTTTCGCATGTGGGAATCGTGCCGGACGATATCGCTGGTCGGTGGGTTTTCTCGGGAATCTCTCGTTTCCCCCACCCTTGCATTACGGCGCTGCTTCATACTCACCTCGGTTCACCCTCATTGGATCTCAAGACCTCGATGTTAAGAGCCGCCCAATTCTCTTTAATGCATTATACTGCACGTGAAAACATTTTACATTGATATTTAATCTTCTTGCATGGACACATCTGTGTAAAATAAACTGTTGCCTGCTGGAAAGACGTGGATTCAAATTCAGTATCAGGAGTTGGATGTCTAATTTTAACGACGGTTCATATAAATACCGACTTTAACTCACATGAACATGGATTACATGAAATAAACATCCGCAGTAATGTTCTACGTAAATTCGGAACATTTTTGTAAACAAATTATTTAACATTTTATTATATTAGAATATATTGCTTCACTTCACTGTAAATATACTAAAAAAGCTGTTTCGTCAAAATTTAATTTTTTTCAATTGGTAGTACCAGGTGATTTATTAATTACTTGGTAGTACGATATTTGCCCTCGCCAAATATTATATTGTTAATAAGGAATATGTTAAAGGACGTGTCCTTGATGTTCTATTTTGTTTTTTGCATGTTTCATTTTAGGTAAAACAAATACACTTCCAGAAAATAATAATAAAAGAACGACGTGAATACCTTACGAAATGAAATACCTATATATTTTATTCACACACTATAAGTAGTGTACCGTACACAGTCATTCGCATGAATCCATGATCGCATGTACAGGAAATAGTCCGCAGGTCATATCGAAAGTCCATTACTCGGTGTGCCCATCCTCTAGTAGTAATGCACGTTGTAGCTCTTGTATGGAACATAATTATGAAAAATGGATTTTCAATGCATTTGCCACCTGGAAGCGCAGTTGGGTAAAGGTTGTCGACGGTGTCAAAGATTTGATCAGAGAAAGTTCTGTTCAGTCACTTTCATGTTCAATGGAGGTGATGTTTGTTGATCGTATTGGCAAGGGGATTTTATGAACGCCTTGGATAACACATCTGGTTGTACGAGCAGTATATGGGCAGGCACTGTCTCGTTGCAACAGCGCATCTCCTTGTTATTGCACGAATGACAGCTGAACAGGTTGAACGATGTTATCGCAATACCGTACGATGTTATTGTACAGACGCCAGACGCAAACGGACATTTTATGCTTTGGCGCCTAAGTGTGCAGATGTTGACTCAATGTCACTTCCATACACTTTGCGGAAGGCGCCACTCGACTGGTCGACGTCGTGCGCCGCACACACAAACGACCAACCTTTATCACCAAGTCAGGATGTGCTCTCGACGATAAATTAGACGACTCGTCAACACTTATCGACAACACTTAATGCGAACTGCACGGTGGCGCAGCGTGGGTGGAATTCTGACTAACGGCGCTTGTGATCGTACACCAGATTCAAGCGGATGACTGCTGATGATGATTGACGATCCTAGTCGAGACTCCTGGTGCGACATTACCTCTAATCTCTTCTGCGGTCGCTGTAAGGCATGCTATGAGCGCTCGTACGATGCGAGGGTCTGGGCATACATGTCGCAGCTGTCTAAAGCTATGCCTATGAAAATGTGCACGTTCATCTGACCAACAGCACCAGAATCGTTTCAATGCTGCCACTGCTCGTCCGGAGCGTTGCACGAGTCTCCAGTACAACCACGCCGATTAAAATGTTTTGTTGAATCAAACAATGTTTGTTTGGTGGAACCATATTAACGGTTTGTATAGGAGCAATTGAACGCTTTGTTGTCGAAACCAAATTATGTCGTTGTTGTTATTTGGTTGCCTAAACAAAGATACGTATATTTAAAAGTTTGGGTTAACATATAAAGGTGCGTAAACCCGACCGAGACTCGAACCTATATCATCTGCGCCCGAGTGCTACACCTTAGCAACCTCTGCTTAAGTGACCATTAATGAATACGGAATGTTTTTAAATTTAAATAGATACAACTCAAATACTGGACAACGAGCACAAACTTTCAAGTTTTAGAGCTTTCCTTTTTAGTTTCCTGTTAGTATGTTAGGATGTTAGCATACTGCATTAGGATTAAGCATGCAAAGATGCACAAACAAACACTGTTACTATCCTAATTGTCACAAAAATGCAAACAAACGCTCGAGCTGTATTTTTTAACGAAGCCAATCAAATGAGTGCCTAAATAAACATGCACAGGTTATTCAACAAAATATTTTGTTGGCAGAGTACTTTCTTTTGGCCCAACACAGAGGTTTTGTTAATTAAAACGTGTAATTTGTTAGATGAACAAAATTGCATTTGTTGGTTTTCAGTTTTGATTACTCAACAATATATGTGTGTATATATACATATATATACACACACATACACACAGGTGAATCGCCTAAATCTTGCACCGCAAGTATTTCGGAAAAGAAAGGTACTATTGATGTGCTGGTTTCACATAATTGAAGTTTAGACAAGGGATCATAACTGCAGCCCAGGCACAGATTTGAATAAGTATTAGAATGTGTATTTCTTGAACAAAGTTACTTTTTTTAATGGAACAATGCCTATTCACATCAAGGGAATAAAACTAGAGGAACTTAGAGTGGCATTGTTTTTTTTTGTAGGATTCTTGTGCAAGTAGTTTACGTGCTATCGTAATATGAAAATTTTAAACACCTATCGTTGTCTGCTCCATTTAAGTCCAACGTGTGTTAAATTGTCTGTATTAGTTTGTATGGCTTTCTTCTGAATATGCAAGAAAACACATGTTACATCTTGTACATTTATGTGGTTTTACTGTCCCATGTAGCAGCACTCTCCTAAGAAATACACAAGTGAATAAATAAATGCTGTGAATTCTGAAGAAGTAAAAGAAAGCTGTCCTTCACAGTATGTGTTCATAATGAAGACCACCAGCTATAGTAAAAGCTTCCAGTCTGTCTTGTACAGATTACTTCACGTGTTGTAGCATTTCAGCAGAAATTTCCAAACAGGCACCTGTAATACATTGTTTCATATCTTCTGGTGTAGTCAGTATCTCCATTCCCCACAGAAAAACATCTAAAGGGGTCCGGTCTGGTGAATAGGCAGGCCAATGTACCTACACCCCTATGATATTCGACACACAATACTCAATTTCTGATTCTTCTATCACTTGGTCATGTAATGTACTGCCATTTTGAAGGCCAGCGTATACAAATTAACTTTCCCATTAACTTCCTACACAGCTAGTTTTTTATTTTTTTGGAAGTAACTTAGAATGTGTACTCTAAATTGTGACATACTTATGCTACCTTACACTTGTCGTGTGCTGGTTTAGGGATTATAGCACGATATTGGCTCACATCCATCACCCCCTCACCCCACGCCTCCGCCTAGCGCACTTCGCTGGCGCCTACGAGACGGCACGTGGGACCACAGGCAGGTGGAAAATT
This sequence comes from Clitarchus hookeri, assembly GCA_002778355.1. Lineage (NCBI taxonomy): Eukaryota > Metazoa > Arthropoda > Insecta > Phasmatodea > Phasmatidae > Clitarchus > Clitarchus hookeri. The sequence continues at coordinate 1,605,698 of NQII01000009.1, forward strand.
TCGGTACACGTGGAGCTGAAGCGTAGGCCTTCCCCCTTCACCCCCTTCTCCCCGGACACCTCTCGCCCACCGCGAGATCTGTGGAGTGCAGG
>NQII01000009.1:1611052-1705264 GCA_002778355.1 Clitarchus hookeri
GGAAATATGCATAAGGTGCCACGGAACCAGATGCGCCCTATACCCGAACCCTACCCCAATAGTCCCACAGGAAGTGCAACTAACAGCCCAGGAGAATCCCGCAGTGTGTCACTAGGTCACCGAATTGTGAGCCAGGGCGCGGGGATAGAGGGGCAAAACGATAAGCCGGCCATTGCCCCTCCGCGCTATCGCAGTGTCTCAAGGGCGCAGGGGCCGAGAGGACACCTGCCGAGAGGCGAGCGGGAAACCACAGCCACTTATCAGCCGGAAAATACCCAGGCGCCAGAGGCAACAAGGGAAAGCCGACAGACGAGGCAGGGAGAAGATACGCGCGAAGAACGAGTAAGCGGGAGCGAACAGACGAGGGAGGGAGAAGAATGTACGAGCGAAGGAGAAGTGGGCTAAAGCGAACAGGCGAGCGGGAGAAAGGCAGAAATAAACTAGGAAGAGAAAGAAAACGCGAGTGAAGGAACAGGAAAAACGGAGCTACCCCAAGACGGATCTGCGCCAGCCGAGCAACGAACCCGACACCAAACTCTACAGGCGAGGAAGTACGGGATGCCCGCAGCCGAGCCAGGTACGAGGTCCGAGACGACAGCTTCAAGCCTGCTGGGCGAGAGGATGACGACGCAGACTTCCCCGCACGCTGTCAGGGATCCAGTGCGGGGCGAACCGCCCCCTAGTCCGACGGGGGGAGAAGTCAGGCGTGTGCAACCTTGGCGCATCTGCAGAGACAGGGAGGAGCCAGGCTTCTATAGAGAGCGTCGCAAGTACCGACCTCGTGAACCAAGCCGACTACAATAAATAGACTCTGTGTGGCATGAGGGAAGCCTGTTTTTCTCATGTCACCTGCTGTGAGAGGAAGGTAAGGGGCGAGCACTACCTACCCACGGAACTAAAAGTGCGACGAAGTGTTAATTATTTATCTGTGTAACCTTACAATGTGTGAGAAGCCACATCGGTGCGGTGAAAAATAAGTGCAGGACGTCCTAGGTAAAAAGAAATGCCAGATGCCTGTATCTAAGTGTACTAACTTAAGATAAGAATAGGGTGTGTATTTTTCTAGTATCTACAATACGGNAGTATCTACAATACTGTTGTTTTTCAACACCGCCTGCATAAGAGGGAGGTGGCAGAAATAGTAAGATAAAAGGGTAGTTTTTCTTTTTTTGTCACGGCCTGTGAAGCCGTCGTAACAGTAACAATACCATGTACAAATTAGGATATATTAAGTGTGTGTAGGTTTTTGTAAAAACTGGCCAAATTACCAGACTAGATTTAAGAGTGCTTATTCTTTTCACGAACTATGTGTCATCGTAAAGTAAAAACGTAACATTTGTCAGAGTGCTTTGTTTTTTTCGTCAGACATTTGTTAAAAAAAAAAAAAAACTGGCCGAGTGCCAGCCAGTAGTGTGAACCATTGAACAGTTGCCAACCTAGAAAGTAAGAGTGTATTTTCTTTGGACGACCTGTGGAAGTCGTACGTAACGTAAAATGAATTAATTCCTGTCACCAAAACGAAAAACAATTGCCAGTTGGGCAATATATACAGGCTTTCAGCCCACTGTTTGTTTGCATTATCAAGAAGGTATTCCGATTTACGAGGAAACCGAAACCAGAAGAACCAATAAGGTAGCAGGTAATTGTGAAGGTCATGTTGTGTAACCATGTCATTTGTACCATGTAAATTGGTAAGTAACTATGTAAGAAAGTGAATGTATCATGTACTGTGTCCGAGGTGTGGTACTAGAGAAGTTTAAATTAGTCCAGAATTGTATCGCCCTAGATATTTTGCGAGTCAAATAGTTAGCCAGCAGTTAGAAATGTACAGTAACAGGCAGTCGATGGTAGGAAGAAAACCCCGGAAGAAATGCGTCAGTTTGGTGAATAGAAAACTTTAGGTATTACAACCTGCCAAGACCCGGAGAGTTAGGCCATTCTTACACGCAAAACCACGCCTGTCAAACTTTACAGCCGCGCGCGCCGATAGCCGGGCAGCCGGCTGTCACACCACGCCACCTAGGACCGCCCCGGAGAAATACACGCAAGCCATGAGCATAGAGTAGGTCACCTTTCAGAAGCGAAACTTCGCAGAAACCCGCGATTTTTGGTACAGAGTGAGCAAAAGTAGAAGAGATAAGGGGGGATTGTCGCGTGCCGGTTTAGGGATTATAGCACGACATTGGCTCACATCCATCACCCCCTCNCCTGAACGCAGAAAATACGCACCACGGCAGAAATACCTGACGAGATGTATTAGTGCCGAGGTATTACCCCCGCCCTGCCCCCCCAAACCTTCAGATACGAGGACATGTGTGGTGGAAGGCTTTGTTCGGCGTACTTCCACTTCACCCCCTCACCCCTTCCCTCCCCTAAAATGCGCCACGTGCCGCCAATTCAGGGCAGCGGCTGGCANACTTCCACTTCACCCCCTCACCCCTTCCCTCCCCTAAAATGCGCCACGTGCCGCCAATTCAGGGCAGCGGCTGGCATGTATAAAAACCCCTTTCCAAGAATAGGAGTCAGTCAGTAATATCGGGTATGTCAGGCAGTCATATCGGGGCAGATGTTAGTTCATCTTCACCGCCGAGAGACGTCAGTTCGAGCAGAGAGTAAGTTAGTACAACAGTTACTAAGGCCGGGATATCGGAACCCGGCCACGTCCGTCAGCCGCATCATTAAGGGGTCAGTCATATAAAGACAGTTGATCATCACCGAGCCAAGGGAAGAGTTGCGGGAAGAAATCGCGAGAAGACGTGAGTACGAGTCCGAACAGCAGCCCAGGGAGAATCAGCACCGGCGGGCCGGCTTCCACGGCCTACCACTTCGCTGGAACTCATTCCCAGATGACAGCCTACCCACACTCACCGATGAGTTAAGTATAGAATTCGTCGTCCAAAGAAGCCCCACTCAACCACGAATTCGCCCCGTGAATACGAGTAAACAAACTATGACAGTACCGCACCTCTAAAGTTTTTATGTTGTGTATTTGTGAATATAGACACGAGACAATATATTCGTACTTCAAAATACCACAGTCATAGTCTACCTCATTATAATACCCGCAACCTCCAAGCACTTTTTAGTCGGTACCTGGAGGACATTAACTCTGACCAGATAAGCCACCATGTCCTCGACAGTGGCGGTACCTGCGGCACACTGCAAACAAATTTTTAATCTGTATATGTTATTAATACAAAATTTTATTACATTTTAAGATATTTTACTTAAAAATAGTTAATGAGATACGTGAAATTAATGTTTAGCCTTAAAGTTTCGATACAATACAAAAAACAAAACTGCAGTAAAATAAAGTGCCCACACAAAAAAATTTTTTAGTGCGTGTGACGTCTTGTAGTCACCATTCGCGCCCATAAAACTGCGATACAAATAAACAATTGATGTGGAGTTTAGAAATCTTGTTTTTTTTTTGTGTGAGACCACATGCTATGTGAAATAAAAAATATTAAGTGATGATTTGTTGTATATGAATATTTATTTTGTAATGTTTTAAACGCACTTAACCCATTTCCCTTATTTTTAGTGTAGCAACTCATATGCTGCACATTCTATCGTCTCTCCTTCTTCACATGTTAAATATGGCCGGCATGTGTAAAGTACATGAAGCTGATTCTCTTGATTGAAGGTAAATTGAAGTGTTGCTTCGTAAATTTCGAGTTAAGAGCAGTATTGCTAATCTTCTCAGTATCATATTGCACTGGTAGCGCATGAATGCATGCAGGTCTCTTATGTTACGTGTGTAGACTAAATGCGCTTTAAGTGATGACGTGTTTGTTGAAACAGACACATGTCCATGTGTGAGTGTATGTTACAGCATGCTTATAAGGAACAAATTACATAAACATACTTATTTTTTTAGGGCTTAGTGTATTATAATTTTTGTGCTGTACTTGAGTCCCGTAAGAATCAACACACCTGACATTGCTATTGAGTGAATGCTGTTTTAATATAAGCCAACATTTCAGAACTACAAATAAACAAAAAGTTAAAATTAAAAGAAAATTTGGTACGTTAGGAACTTCAGTGGTGTACCATGAGTCATGTCGGACGTCATGAGCACTGTTTTACCATGCGGAATTATGAGTGTAAGGTGGGCAAAAATCTGTCTGTGAACATCCCCGGATGTACTGTTGAACTAGACTGGCACAGTTTGTTTTTATGTCGATGGTACAGCTTAACTTACACTTTCCTTAATTTTTTTCACATGATGTGAAATATTCCCACTTTTTTAATTTTTCGCATGGTATACCGTAAGCCGGGAAATTTGAGCGATTTACGCTCTAAATTTCAGTTGAGATGACACAGAAATAAGTAATAAAGGGACAAACCTTATACCACATTTAAAATAAACTATCACCTCTGAAATAAACGTTGTTTGTGTACTTAATATGCGACATAATTGATAAATGTTCATTGGCATATAAATGTACATAAAAGCATAAAACAATTTTTATATATTTGGAATTAAAGAAAAACTTTAAAGGCTATGTAGTTAATTTTAAATTATTTTTAAAAATAATGCTGTGGCAGCAAACCCAAAACTTTTATCGCTTCAAGACGTATCGAGATAGTGACCAAGATATGATTATCGAAAATGAAAGTAAAAGTAGCTTATGAGAATTTGTACATGTTATTTTAACAAGTAGACATTGTTCTATAGAAAAGTAATGTGACATTTAGCAAGGTTTGTTGCTGTTGGGTTGTAATAAAATTTTACGTTCTACAAGATTACTGTAAGATATATATTATGCTTATAAAAAGACCTTGCAACACTGAATGAAACGTACTGTGAAGTTAGGCATGGTGTAATAAAAATACATGTACTGTAAGATATGAACGGGAGTAATAAAAAGAAATGCACTATAATATATAAGTTGGTTTTACAGAAAAATTAACTGGAGCTAGACCATAAGTAGGTTAATATATATTAAGCTTGCAGATCAAATAAACTATAAATATACGTTTAGTAACGTAGGCGTACATAAAATATTGAATGTTTTAGCCTATTATGGCTTAGCATGTACCATTTCGTTATTGAAGTTATACTATATTTAGAAACAAACATTTGAAAACTATGTTATATTGTTTCCATTAGAACGTTTTTTGTCACTAATAAATAAACTATCACTTTTAATATTTTGTTTCAGATTTTTGGTTATTTTATTGTTTATAGCGTCAAAATGCAGTGATAGCAGCAAAAAAATAGTTACAAAAATTTACTTTACGTGAGCTTAATCTAGCTTAAAACAGATGGCACAGTGCTGTTGCGTGTATGTAAAAATTCTTGGACAGGAACCTAACGACATATTTTCTGTATCAGAGTGGAGATACATCGAGCATAAACAGACAAGAAAATACAACGCAAGTTTTGCAGTCATATTTATTTTGATTTTTGCGACAGGCAGAGGATTGGCGAGGTAAGAGCATTAAAACTTTTAGAAATTGAAGATTGATACGGTTTCAGTCTATAAATGTATATCCTAATAAATGGAGGCAAATTTAATAGAATAAAGCGAAATATTTTATCAGTAACATATAACTAGATATTAGAATTAACAACTATTACAAAGGATTATTCAGAGGAGCTTTTTCTAATATTATAATTTAGCTAACCTCAAAGTTTATGGAGCCACGTTAATGTTCTACTAATTAACAGAGTTTCACCGTAAAATTTATGCCAAATGTTGATGTAAGTTGATTGGATATCGGCGGTCGGCTCATAATAGTCAGCTTCAAAATATATGTATCTTGAAAAGGATATTTTATGTTTCTGACAGTCAATGTTATGAATATTGAAATCACTGAAACGTGAACACAGCCACACTGATCAGGAAAAAGTCAAGATGATTTCCGTAGCACTGCAGAAACCAGTGAGTGAAGTATGCTTGCAATTCTACGTCAAACGGCACAATTTATGACCCATGTTAGCGATGCATTGAGAGGATTGGTCTCTGAGCATAATTTTGCTGACATTACGATGATTATAAGTAACACATTTCGCGAACAACTGCACATATGACAGTTTGTGTAATATATCACCGAAGTTATTCATAGAATAATTTTGGCTTGAATGGCACTGAAGTTATTTTCTTTCTTGTAAAGGTCCAGTCGGACATAAATGCTAGTCCACAGCACGAACATTCTTCGCTGAAGAATTGTGTGATGAGGAAGTCACTTAGGTATGTTAATATATTTAGATTCATTTACATTGCGTCCAGTTTAGCTGTGCACTAAGCACACATCTTTCAGTGCTGTTAATGTGTAGTTGTTGCCCACGTTTATAATTTAGACATGTATTTTATGTAGGGTAGTCACATTAGAGCTTTGCAAGATGAAGTGTTAGAGACTTTTGTCATGTTTGTGTGTGGTAATTCAACACAGTGTTTGATGTCTTACCTACATTGCAATGTATTCCACCAATATAAATATTCCATAGTGCCCAAAATTTCTGCTGCACCATACAATTCTTATTATATTCCTTTAAAATAAAACATAATTAATTATGGTCATGCTGATAATTACTATCACACCAAAACGCCATATTCAAAAATTCAAAAATAATGGTTGGTGATAATTCTAATATTTTGAAAAAAATTTTGTATCGTGAACTTTAATTTTTTAATAATACAGACGAACTAAGTTTATATTCCATTCCACGAAAAGGTTTCACTGCCACTGGTCAAATTTTAGGTAGATAAAAGTATCATTGACTATAGTTTTCTGAAGAGTAGGGAACGAATGTTATGTCTGGCTAACACATACCCCATTACCAACAAATCTACTGACTCGATATATCACTTTGTTTTTCGCTTAAACAAAAAACAAGACACACATACGTTTTTGACATTTGTTAGAATGATGCTGAAAACCTGGGTATTTACTGAGAAGAAATATGTCAAATTTGTTGTTTTCAAGTACGGAAGCAGTTAAAGCACGAAATCGAGAAGTGGTATAAATGTTGCACTTATAATTGCAGCAGTGAATTAACATACTAGATATCATACACAATAAAACCATTTTATTTAAAACTCACTAACCTATAGTGTAGAGTTTTACTACTTAACTTTTTCGTTTCCTGTTGAACTTGTTTTACTGGGATTTTTATACTATTATAAAGCATCAATTAACGCACTAAAAACACTGTCACTGTCCTAGTTGACACAAAAATTTAAAACAAGTTCTCGAGCTGTTGTTTAAGGACGAAGGTATTCAAATGAGACGCTAAGAAAATATATGCAGTCAAGTTAATGTAATGTTTTGTTGGAAGCCTTTTTTTGTCTCAACACAGAGGTTTTGTTTATTCAAGCGTGTAAATTGTTATAACAACAAAATAAATCTGGTTACTTTACAAGTTTTGTTTACTAAACAAAATGTTTTGTTGTGGCTACTAAATATACGTTTGGCCATATACAAATAAGTATTATGTTGGTTGAAACAAACCTTTTTCTCAGTGACCCAACTTAAAATACTGCGCAGGCCAAAATGAACTACAAGTATCCATTGGCCCAAAATCCCCATAAAACAGGGTCGTGTATCTCATTCTACACAATTTGACGTATCTGGGCCAAATTTTACAGGGATGTTCTTCAGTACACAATTTCCAATATTTTGAAGTCCAAAATTTGTTCCAGCTCCTCAATGGACCAGAAATCCCCAAATAACCCTAAAACGAAGTTGTCTATCTCAATTCTACACTATTCAAATGATCTGTACCAAATTTGGCAGGGACGCCCTACCCTTCAGTACACACAATTTACAATACTGTGTAGACCGAAATAGTCTCCAGACTTTAATGGACACGAAATCCCCAAAACCCCTAAAACGGGGTCTTATATTTCAGTTCTACAACTTTTGACTGGTCTGGACCAAATTTTTCAGGGATGCTCTTCAGTATCTAACTTAAAATACTATATATGCAAATATAATAGCCCCTCCTTCCCATTGGACTGGAAATCCCTAAAATGGGGTCGTGTATCTCCGGACCCACATTTGGCCCAAAATCCTTAAAACGTGGTAGTTTAGGTCTCATTGTTCTCTTTATACCCGGCCAAGGCCGAGTAATTCGGCTAGTGTTCTATAATTTATAGAGAGTAGGTTGATCTAAAACGCAAGAAACCAGTTTTGATTTATAATTATTGTCATAAAGAGTCACTATTTAGACATAAAAAAAGCAATTATGAATAGTAAGCTACTACTACTTGCGTGCTCACAGTTGTATGTTTTACTTAATTTTAGTATCGCAAATAGTTGTTTTTTTATTTGTGCTAAGGAACCGGAGGCTTTCCAATGGATGAGCTTAAAATTGTATTTTTATCTTTTTTCTTTCGTTTTTATTCATATTCGTAAAATTGTACATATTTTTGTTATTTTGTACTATATTTTGTTCTTTTTAATTTCGCAATGATTTGATTGTTTTCGTTTTTTTAAACTCTATTTAGTTCGTTTTCAAGATTTTTATTACTTCGCATTATTTTGTTGTTCATTATATTTCGTTTTATTTTACTGAGTTTCATTCAATTTTCCATACCACTTCATATCATTTGTATTCATTCAATATTTTAAATTTTTTGCATTCGTTATTTTTCGCTCTATTTCATCGATTTTTACTCAATTTTTGATAGAAATACATATTTTCTTTGCGTTTTTTGTTCTTTCTCAATAAATATTGCTTAAATTATCTAAGTTCCATTATTTTTTATTTAATAATATAGTTTTTTTTTCAATCCATGTCTTTCGTTTTTATTCATATCCGTAAGATTTTACTTATTTTAAAGACATCACCGTAGTCGAAGGGATTACAATTTTAAGTCAATCCGTTGGAAGGTGTCCGACTCCGTATAAATAAAATAACGTCTTACAGTGACGTTTCTGCGATGCAACTATAAGCATTCGCACTGCGCAATTGGTACTGTTTGTAGTCTTGATTTAATTGCAAATTAATGGCACCATATGGGAGTAGCGATTTCCATGTCCAGCAATATATATATATATTCCTCCTAATTTTTTGTGAGGAATCACCTCCCGTAGTTTGTCTGTGATTTTTAGAAACACGTATATTGGTGTTCATTAGTTCCACTCTAGGGCCGACTAGAGCCGAGACATATATATATATATATATATATATATATATATATATAATACACACACAAAATCACACGCAACCTACAGCCTTAAGGAATTTTACTTAAGGGTGTACACGGCCTTAAAATGTAGAGGTAAAACCCATGTTTATTGCTATTAAAACGTGCAGTATGAGCTTAATCTCATAGTTTCGGTATAGTGGGCTATATACTATGATGTGCTATCCATGATAATTTGGTTTGCAGATATCAACCCCGTCCATGAGTATATAAGTGTGGCACCCCATTTGTGCATGAAATAATGCGACCCTCCATGCTACCTAAACATCACGTATATGTTAAGTGTTACCTATGTCGTAGGCATAACACATTCACTGTTTAGATCATTAAACCTCTATTTCTCGAAAACCGTGGGGTGTAGCGTAATAATCCAAGGCAGCAGTTTTTCTCTCTAAATCAAACATACTGCTTATGTCGGCAGATAAATCCTCACGTGTTCTGGAAGGTCACATTTTTTTCATGCACAAATAGGATGCCAGCCCTTATTTTCTCATGGAGTCCAGTTCGCCTCGGTGATAGACGAGCAGTCTGTGACTACTACACCACCACATCCCCAGCTGCAGTGAAATTAAGTAAATAGCATTGGGAAATCCGGCGGGGAAAGCATGATATGAAAAACCTAGCTGACGAATACATGCAAATGCGAACGTTTCCAGTGCTGTAATTTTGGACAAAAGAACCCATATAACAATATGACAATAACAAAATATAGCACACTCAATATATTAACTTACTTGTTGAAACTGGCATTGGTCGCCGAATCCCAGGATGATCTAGAAGAAAAATACACTTTGGTGATTAACTGATTCGCAGAGATAACTGCCAGCATTAAAAATAAATATTTAACTAACTATAGGTTTAATGTCTAAGGAATGGCAAATGCACGAAAATAATATACTACTGTAGGAAAATCCAGTACTAAGAACTATTCAATTTAGAGATATTACAACTTAAATTTTATTGTACCCTGGAACAACAGTAACTAATTATTTTACAATACGTTCATTTATTACCTTTACAGTTCTCTAAATGTAAAAAAACAAACAAACTAGAACATGCATGCACTATAAAATTATGCAATATTACACAAATATATGTGGCAGCAGAATACGCAACTAAGTAGGTGTATTTTTACAACTGCATATGTCAATGTTTTTTAACTCTGCGTAAATTCATCCTAAAAATTAGTCAAATAACATGTGCACTGGACTAGTTATTTACAAACAATACTGTTAATCTGTCATTACTATGTAACAGATAGTAAACTATAATATTAACGTATTTTTTCTCCGCGGCAAGTTTATTTACACAGATATCGCATTTGTAATTTCACCACACGGTATGTCTCTTTTTTCACTTACACAGAAGTAAAATCACAGATTTACTGTTATTTTAAATATAAAAATTCTGTACATTTTTACTGTTTTACCATACAATTTCACTTCTCTTGAAACTGCGTAATATTAATCCACATACTGTGTACGGTATGTTTAATTCTACATTTTTCACATAACTGTACTCCATTCTATAACGTGGAAACTAAATTATCTTCAAAATTCTTTTTCAGATATAGAATACGTAGTTATGCAAAAAGAAAGCTCATCCAATCAGTGGAGTTAAACAGTTTTCGTTTTGCACACACAAATGGAGTTCGAAGTAATTCGAATCCATACCGCTAGAGCACATTGTTTTAAACAAATACGTGTAGTCATCTTTAAATTATTTGGAGCATTAGTGTAACATTAAAAACACTGTATTCGTGTTATCAAATTACACATAAAGATGTAAATTTACTGAAAATTTATCTGCGTAACTATACGCTCACAAATTCTTCAGGATGTAATGAAAGTTTACACATACATGGTAATTGTAAAATTACACGCACTGGAAGATATAAATCTTTTTTTTTCTAACCTACCTTAAAATGAAAGGAAGATACGCTGATATTGAGTGTTTATACAATAAGTCTATGATGGTAAAAATACATAATTTCAGATTTTAGTACATACTTCAAAATGTGTAAATTAATACCAACATTATGTTTATTTTATTATATTCTTATATTTTCACCATAGACTTGCAGTACTCTGAATACTTAATAACATTTGTGCAGAATTACATGCTGATATTAAAATGTACTGTTTAATTCTCCTTCTACTCTGTCAAATAGTAACACTTTCCCACCCTTGCCTGCCGTTTTCTTGCAAGCCAATCACATTTATTTTTATTTCAAAAGGAAATTTTCTCAAAAATCAAACACATTAGGGAAAATTATTAATCATTTTCTCATATTTATAAAGCAGCCATTTTGATAATGAATGTCTGAGCTATCAAAGCCATGTCAATTGATTTAGCCAACCAAAGCACTTTTTTGACGTCGCCCCTCTTAACCCCATTACTGACAGAATCTCACTGTAATTTCGTGACCAAGTTGCGCAGCAGAGTATGTGCGCCTAAGCGCACCGGTCACTAGATACGGACCAGTTTCGGGTATTACCATGCGTTCATGTGGGAGAAGGTCCCACGGTCCATGAATGACTGACGTGTCGGAAGTGTCATGCATCGGTGCAATATCATTTTATTGTCCGCGTATGTTCTCCCGCAGTATAATTCAGTTTTATGTTTTAATTATGTGTCCGCAGAGTTAACTAAACATAAAATATGGAAATGTTTGCAACACTAGACATTTGACCAAAAAACACATAAAATTGCTTATAAATGTGTTTTGCTAATTCAACAATTTTGAGTAGAATTAGTTGCTTTGAAAACAAATGGTGGAATTTTTAGCAAATGTGACAATAGGTTTTGTGCTACGTTATTTAAATTACAAGTGTTTGGGAAATTATATTCGGAATGCACCGATATAGTTAAAGCATTTTTGGCACGGCCGGCATCCGTAAAAATTAACTTCTCATTTAAAATATATGCAAATATTTCACTCTAACGCTAAAAGGAAAATATCCAATGTAAAATTATTTTATGAATTGCCAATAATTTTTTTTGTTTGCTTTATATTACTTTTATAATGCTCGTTGCTAAGGAAATTAACTTGGCTAAATTTGAGACGAATACAATATAACTTAAACTGATGTGTTAGCTTAGAGATTAATAAATATTTTATTGTTAGAGCTTGCCATATAAATGTGCATAAAAAAAATTATGTTAAGGCACATGGCGACCGACATCTAAGCACTCGGTGACTGAGGCCCCTAGGGTGTCTTCATATCTTCGCCTCCAGTCGCTGTTAGTTTCATTAGTTAACATGTGATTTCGTACCTTTTCCTTATTTTCACTAATACTCCAAGAGCAGCTTTCCAACTCTGACAACTTATCTAACCCCTGGAGCATAAACATACACTCACAACTCAATTGTGGAGGAAATTTTTTACACAAAATACTAACATGTTCAGTTTCAGAGCAATGGAACAACCTTACTTGCAACAAATTAAAACTTTGTAAAGCCCTCACCAGCTGCAATTAGATATGTTACATGTCATAACATCGAATTAAACAGGCCTCAGATGTATTCTGGGAAATCGCCTGCCAGACTGCATCTACCCGAGTCCACAGTTTATCGACATTAGCTGCTAGATGAGATGACGGGCTATTTGCAAAGTGAACATACGTGACACGTTTGTCTCATGCAACATATTTCGCCCACATTTGAACTTCTTGTAAAAAAGCGTAGTCCGCCTATCCTGCCCGACATCACCGTAGAAAATCTACATAACCGATGGGCTGTTCGCTACGTCGAACACCGCCGATAACGGAGGCGACGAGGTAGAATGCTCCCCGCCTAAATGCGGAAGACTGGCCCGCATACGTCTGCACTCAACCTGAAGTATATCGACAACTGACTTCTGTTTCGGCCCGCTAGGGTCGCCGTATTTCCTAAGAGCACTACTGTGCTCATGACGTCACAAGGCATTTTCGTTTCCCGGCGATGACGCTGCACAGCTCTCTGGAAATTCCTGAAAATGAACTTTAGTGCATGAGCGCATTCTATACTGTGACGAGAAAATTTGTCATTGGCCAGCGTGACCTGAAATGTAAAATAAATTTAGTTTGTTCGTATTTGATTGTATCGCTAGGGCTTGTGTTGTAGATTTTTTTTGTATATATATATATATATATATATATATATATATATATATATAAATGTAAACAGAGAAAGCAATATTTTTGATAATTTTATTGGTATTTTCCCCCTTTGCATCTCCTGTAAAGGAAATATTTACAATAAATGATAAACGCTTTCATTGACCGTATTTTTGAATGTGTTTGCTCCTTATACGTTTTCATAACCCTATATTTAACAGTAATTAACTCTTGCTGCGCTTTCAGGTAATGTTTATAGGAAATTATTGGCAATCTGTAAATTGATGATTTCCGTAGCACTGAGTGAAGTATATTTGCGATTCTACGTCAAACGGCACAATTTATGACCCATGTTAGCGATGCATTGAGAGGATTGGTCTCTGAGCATAATTTTGCTGACATTGCGATGATTATAAGTAACACATTTCGCGAACAACTGCACATATGAGTTTGTATGTATGTTCCTTATACAATTCTACACCGTTCGACGGATCTTAACCAAATTTGGTAGGTTTTCCCTTTAGTAACGAACTTAAAATACCGCGGAGATCGAAATAGGCTCCGGCCCCCATTGGGTCCGAAAACCCCAAAACCCCAAAACCCTTAAAAAGGGTAGCATCCCAAGTGGCAAACAACAAGCAGTTAACAGTACTGTTGGCAGTGGTGGCAAACGTCCAAATTTATGACTTTAAGCATTTCTTGTAATATGGTTGACAATTGGGTCATATAAATAAGTGATATTTCCTATTTTTTAAATGATCCTAATGTGAGCCAATGTTCTCAGAATGATTGTTAGAATTCAACAGAAGTTCCACACGCAGACAACAGACAAAATTCTAACTGTTACTTACTGCTGGATAAATATTAGCAGTAAGCTGATTGGCCATGTATGGCATGTCAGCTGTTGCTTACTACTGCGGACGTATTAGTAGCATGCTAATGGGCCAATGATGGCATGCCAACTGTTTCTTACTGCTGGGGTCATAATATCAGCAAGCTTAGGGGCCATTTGTGGAAAGCCAACTGTTGCTTACTACTGAAGAAATATTATCAGCAAACTTATAGGCTATTTATAGCATGTCAACTGTTGCTGGGGACGTAGTGGCATCAATTTCATGAGGTATTTACGGCATACCAACTAAATGTTGAGTAATAGCAAATATCATACACAAATTACCTTAAATTATTTATTTCATGGATATGTGAAGTAAAATTATCATATGGCATTGCTAGTAATAGGAAAAAAATACTTTCTAGACTAAAAATCTGCAAAGCACATTATGTTAAAAAAAAATTCTATTTGCATTTTAAATACCATCTGAAAGTAGCCCGAAAATAAAAGACTAGTCTTTTAAACAAAATACATACATCCCAGTTTTAAATTGTGATACTACCATAAAATGTGTATATAACAATGTAAATAATGCAACTTTATTATGTGTTAAGTATTCAGATTTACTTAAAATGTTCTACAAGAATATATAGTATAAACATTGGTAGCATTGTAGACTGCAAACTCAAGGGTTGTGAATTCGATTCCATGTTCTTCCAAAGAAGTTTGCTGATTGTAAATTAATACCAAAACTATTATATACGGAGATGGGAAAAGTATATTTCTTATTTGGGCGAAAAATAATTACTTTTTGTTGTTTTGAATGTGCATGGCGAGCTACTTTTAAGTGGACTACATGTGGCCAATAGCTGGGTTGTATGTGGCAAATCGTTGGGCTACGAGTTGTCAATAGCTGGACCACAAGTGGTATGCCAACAGTTGGCTGACGATAGTTGGTTAATGTGTGGCAGGCCATTAGGCCACTGCTGCCACTCATGGCCCACTGATAGCGCTGGCATGCTTAGGGTGCAGTTGGCTATGAAGAATCGGGCTGCTAATAGGCAGATTGTATTTTGTTACATGGAAGTTATCTGAACAGTGGCCAGCTGTGGCCAACTGCACACGACAGTCAAGATGCAACATGTAGGCTGCGTAAATATGTGGGTGCATTACGGAGGTTGACTGTTTATAGAAATCGTGGACTGCTCTTGTGCAAGCAGATTCGCCCAAGTGGGCCAATCACTCACTGCATGACAAATCTGGACCAAATTTGGCAAGTATGTCCATCAGTACCCAACTTAAAATACTTTGTGGACAAAAACTGGTTCCGACCCCTGCTCGACTAGAACCTCCCCCCCCCCCCNCGGGGTCGTATACCTCAATCCTACAACATTCGATGGATCTGAACCAAATTTGGCAGGGATGCCTTTCAGTACACATTTTAAAACACTGTGTAGGCCAAAATTGGCTCCGGATCTCATTCAGTCATAACCTTCCGAAATCAGTCAAACAGGTCATATATCTCAATTTCATACCATTACATGGATTTGGACCAAATGTGGCAGCGATGCCCTTCAGTTACCAACTTATAATACTGTGTGTGCCCAAATGGGTTACGGCCCCTTTTTGGGCCCTCAAACTAGTTCGTGGATCTCCGAACTCCTATTGGGTCCGAAACCCCTGAAATAAGGTACTGTGTGTCTTATTGTATTATTATAACAGGGCAATGCCGGGTAGTTATACTAGCGATCGATAAAAAGTGCCTTCCAGGCTGGAAACTGGCTGCAGTTGAACATCAACTGGGAAATTATAGCTCTATAACATTGCAGGAGAACATCTTTACCAGCGGTTAGATTTGATGAGCCCAATTGCATATCGCACCTGAACTGCCTGCAGTTGAGATAGAGGTTTCTGATGTACAAAATAAGCTGAAACAAATATATACTTTACGGTTCTTTTATTAACTGTATCACGCCCTACTGAGGTACCAGAAACCCTTAATATTATGCTCCAGACATTCGGCTAACGAACATGTTTAACATTCTGTGAACAAAGGCTCATGGGTAACTGTAAGTTTAAATGCACAGATACAGGACTAAGCAGACTGTGTAGATGGCATGCCTTATGCAGAGGGCAGGAACTTTGTGGACAGTGCGCACTGTGTAATTTGAGCAGATGATACAGACATGGTGTGGTATGTTTGTGATGTGCAGTATACATTTTGGTATGTAGGATATGATTTATGGTATGGTTAAAAGGATGTTTGTAATGTCTGTGGTTGTCTCCAGTAAACCTTTTGGTGCAAGTGATATTATGTACGGTATGATTAGTAGAATATGCCATATAGTTTGTGTTGCTTGTAATTTTTTTTCCGGTATATTTTTCGTATGTGGGATTTGATTTATGGTAAGTTTATGATACATGTAGTATGGTTTTTGTGGTATGTGTTGTATGTTTTAATTATATTTGGCATTTTGTTTTACCTGGAGATTCTGATATGTCTGATGATGCAGATACCAGGTGTACATATTCAGATTATGCAAGAAAATAATGTCTAAAACATTTTGGTGATCACACACGGAAATAAGGCATGTCTCCGTAATGGTGCCTTGCAACACACAAAATAAATGTGTTATGTGAATAATTTTCTGGACGAAGACGTATCATTTTATTCGTGTAGACGTGATATACGGTACTTCGCAGAATTAAAGAGCTGTTTTTTTTATTAATCAGGTGTTTTATTTTGAGCAAAATTGAGTGTAAAAATCTTGCAATTTAAATAGCGTCATTGATAAATCATTTACCTGAAACAAGTATTTTAAAAAGAAAAAAAATACCGTTTTATTAAACTATATGTACAAATACATAATTTTCAAGAAAATTTAAAAATCTGTTTAAAATGCAGATTATTATGCCAGATGATATGCAAATCTCTATGCTTTGTTTCATTGAGGCAAAAGGAGCGCAGACATTAGTGGCATTGGCATTGGACCTGACCTTGAGCTCAATTAATACTTAAATAACCCTCAGTTCATCATTTGCATCAAATCCCTCATTCCATAAAAATATAATATTGCAGTGCATTAATTATCACATTAATATAGGTCTACTTGAATGCCAGCGAATTGAGATATTGATCTTAGTAACTTTAAACCTGACCTTGGCATTGGAAACGTTATGCAGCTGAGCATAGATGATGGAAATACGAGAAATGTCCAAGAAAATTGTAGGAATAATTCCTCACCCCCAACCTTTATTCCAGTCCAACCAATCAGTCCCATTGGCGCTACAGAACATGTTGAAATATGCTTATATACTCGCCATTTTTGCTTAAATTCTATTTTTACAAAACAACAAAAATTCATTTTAATAAATTTAAAATAAAAATTTTTAAAGACCCAGCCAATGTTTGCTGTCCAGTTCTATGTGTGATAAATACTATTTCCTTCGTCATTCCCTACATATGTATATAGCGAGAGATATCAGCTATCTGAGGGCCAAGATACTGCGAATAAATGAAGGGGTGTGAGAAGGGACCTATGAAGTAATAGTGTGGGGGTTGAGTTGGTGAAGTTCGAGTTGGTGGAGTGGAAAACTACTACAATAGTAATTGAATTGTAAGGGGGATATATATTTGACACTTAGTGGGTGGAGATAAGGAGGCAATGACTATATAGTGACATGTCAGTTGCCCTTATGGTACCATCCACGACGAGTGAGGGTACTGTGAATAAATAATTTCATTAGTTGAGCACATTCATGTCAGTTGGGGAGTATCATGAAGGAGAATAAATAGTGTCCTAGTTGATTTCTGAATATATGGAGTAACCAGCTGCTAAAATATTCACAGTCGAGTGGTTGGAGAGATGAGCGATTACACAAGTAAGATTGAAAATCTTGGAAAGGTTGTTGAGTGCAGACGAGTAGCTGGACAACAAATATTGGCTGAATTTCGAAAAGTTTTTATTTTATATTTATTAAAATTAATTTTTCTTGAGTTTTAAAAATAGAATTTTAGGAAAAGTGCCAAGTACATAAACATATTTTAACATGCCTGTAGGGAAAATGGGAATGATATGGTTGCAGTGAAATTGGGGTTGTGAAATCATAAACAACCTTGCCCTCTGCCTACTTTTATAATATTTAAAACTTTTTCAGGTACCCATGTAATCAAATTTTTTACTAGTCGTAAATATTAATCTACAGTTCTTTTTGCTAGGAATGAAATAACATCCTGTTCTGTGGAAAGTGTCGAATTAACCGAATAAGAAGTTGCACTATTTTTATTAAATTTTTCACATACAGCCATTCCAAAACTGTAATTAATTTCTTGCTAAAGATATACGTTCTTTAACCAACTGACAACAAAACTCCTTATTATAAAGTTTACGTATTTCAGATAACTATCCTGCTTTGCATATAGTATAATATTAATTTTACTCCAACATGAAAGTAATGCAAATGTGTGAAGTAATATTTAAAAAATAATCGTTCATATCAAAATGCTGCATAATAATAATTTACGTTCTTAATTAAATTCTTTATGATGTATGAGTCGGTAATAAGAAAGAGTACTTTTTTCAATTTAAACACAAACAGAACACAATTTTTTAATGGTACGTTGCTCTATGTACTATTTTGTATGTTTACGTTAATAGAACATTAACTTCTTTATTCCTTTGAAATTAACCTTCAGTGAATAATTCAAATAATATAATTTTAACAAATACAGCTTCTGCTCGTACTTTTATATACTCATTATTAAAAAAATATAAACTCTGGTATACTTCAGATTTAATAGAAAATTGTATAGGTTACTTATTTATGTTAAAAAATGTAAAGTAAAGAAAAATCATTTATGTGGAAAAACTTAACATGTTTTAACAATGACTTTCAAAACATATTACCAAAGTTCATTTTAAAACTAGCAAATCCCATTATTATTAAATTAAGTTTACAAAATTGTAATACGTTTTAAGTGTAAATTACTTATCTATTCACAAAATTCAAGAAGTATCATATTAAGCTCTACATGACATTGTATTGTTCCCTTAAGTTTCTTTTTGTAAAATGGAGGAAAAATGAACTATATTTAAGTCATCAAGCAAGACGAGTTATCCAGAAAATTGTTTATCATTTTGAATTGTGAAAACATATAAATTTAAATATATAGGTATTTTCGAATATCTAACATACTGAAGTACATCCATATTGCTGTTTCACGATTCTCTAATATGGCCTTTGGTTGTAATAGTACTAGCGAACTCCAGAGATTGAAATCCATTGAATTAACACACAATCTAACAAGAATGGTAGGAACTGTAAAAATACATAAATTCTACGTACTAGTTATGATATTTAAGAAGCAAAAGTATACAGTTGTTACTAACCTGTGGGCCGTGGTTGCATTGTAATTGTTGTCCGTTCTCTAAACACAGGCACATTGAATTCTGGAACTGTGGAATAACAGATCAACTTTCTTTTTTGGAAACATTCTGTAACCCTACCCACACAAATTTAAAACGTGATACTGCTTTAAAAACAGTGCGATTTAATTTTAAAAAATATAATAAAATACGCATTTATTCGTTGACATAGAGTATTTAATTCATATTCTCGATACTAATGGTTTATAATTTATTCGCTGCGCACTGTTTACTACTGAAAATAAATCAGCAATGCCACTTAATAAATACTGTTATAAAACGTCTTTCCAGGCTAATATAAAATATATATTTTTTAACCTAAATTCGCTACAAACCTGCAAGTTCAACTCCATTGGGGTCTGAAGTATCGTCTCGAGCAGTTTCCTTAACGTTATTTTCACTCCGCCCAGCTTGAGATGAGTTGACGAAGTCGGACGCCATTTTTAGTTAGCAAGTGTTGCTTTCCGGTGTGAGAAACAACCAAACTCGCGTATTGCAAACGGCAAAGAAATGTCACTAAACTTACCACTGGGAGCAGGAAATCGATCTGATATGACTGATTATAATTCGAGTTATCTCTCCATGGCGGCAGAGTACAACTTATCTTATCTTTGTTGTTGCTGAAAGATTACAAAATTATGGGAGCTATATTAAGAGGCGTGCAAATAATTACAAACGTTACTGAACGCGTATGAATGTTTAAAGAATTTTTTTAGCGTTAAGAATATTTGTTGAATTTTCCAAAGGAAACAGTTTAATGTTGTTATGTATGACATATTATGTAGAGTTACTTGCTATTTTGTAAGAAGCTATTAAAATTAAACCGTTTACTACAATTATTTAATTCCTAGCTGAACTTTGCGACGAAGTAGCGCTTGCACCTTTGAACAAAGTAGTGTCGGGTTCAAATCCTGCGCAAACCTTGGATATTTATCAGTTGGCTCTTAGCTATAAGATTAAGTTAGTTAAGTATGTAAGCCGTTCTCCAGTTAGTCCCCCGGTATAATGCGGGGATGTTAAAATGTAATGTTAAAATAATTGTCTCGTGGATACTGTAAATCGCAAATCTGTCTTACATTAAATTCTTATTTTATTAATATCATAATTTAGGAAGCTAACAAAAAAAAAAAAAATTTGAACTCAATAAGAAAGAAATAAATGTTGTGAGATAAAGAAGTTTCACGTAATTTCCTCTAATGATTTTTTTTTTTTAGTTATAGAAAAATATAGTGTTTACAATTTTATAGATAATTAATTAGGTTTGTTTACACACAATTAGCTTAGTAATGCCAACTACCGAAACGTAGTCTGATGCACGTTGGTTCGATATACGAACGGTTTGTGTTGTGGAGTCCCTTGTTAGATCGAAGCACAAAACACCTTGAATCGTAGGTACTTTAATTCACATAACGTTAGTAGTACAAGTAAGTGGTCCGAGAGTGATAGTAGAGTAGACAATAAATTTGATAAATTTAAGAAATCCAAGAAAATGTGGAATTTATAAAAACACGCTTTGTACCAGAATATACGGGAAATTATATGGGTTCCAGTTCAATCTCTGACAGGTGCAGAATAATAAATTAAGCTCTCATCGTTCAAGGCACAAAGCAGACAAATTCACTTAAACCCCAGCGTTAATTTCGAAAGTCATGCAAAGGCACACTACCTCCCTTATCAAAGCAGTGAATTTAGGAGGTTGTGTACCGACGGAAATGAGACTACGAACCTGTGAGCGTGAGTCGAATGGCAGACGCCTCGCAGTAAACTAAAGGACCCTAAATTTGGCCTTAAGGCGTATCAAATTTACAACTCCATATTATGTTTCATTTTCAAACCGTTCTTCATAAAAGTTTTCGTTAAGTCGTGTAGTAATATAAAAGTATACACATATGAATATGAATATGAAATATGTGTATTATGATTTATCATCTACGCAAAATGCACGACATATATATATATATTTTTTTTATTTATTTATATATTTATATATATAAGGAAGTCGACTTGATTCAACTTCAGGGAAGGGTAATACTTTTTCCCATTATGGCTTCCTTAGATTTAAGCTATTGATACAAAAGCGCTCAATTTAATGCTTGGGGCAAACTTTAATAGTTTATATATACTTAAACGATGTAAATACGTGTAAAATATTTATATAAAATAATATATTCGAAATATTTTTAGCCAGTACCGATTTCGGCATTGCATTTGTATTGTCCATTTCTGTTCGAAAATAATTAAAATTAATAATTATACTAGTAAATGCTTGTGATCATAATTTTTTCCATTTTATGTCACGGAAAGAAGGACTTAATATTTTGCAACTTCTTTGTAGCACATTTAAATTGTTTTGCTTCGTGTGTAGCAAGCATAATATTTGCACACACTGGAAACAACACTCAAATTATTCGCTCTTTCCCTGTTTCTAGAATATTTGCTGACAGAGTGACAAGTGCGCAGCGCTCGTAAAAGAATTAGAGACAATCAGATTATAAATGTTAAGAGAGGAGATCAAAGTGGAAGAGATAGGAATGTACAGATGCCTTTCAGAGACCAAGGAAAAGCGAAACACAGCTGTTGCTATAGATTTTAGCTCAATAATACACTGTGGAGAAATGAGGGAGGAATATTTCCACACAAATCAAATCATGCAAGTTAGGAAGCATGCCTTATGTTAGCTACAGGCTGTGATAAAGTAACCAACAAAATATAAATTAGCATCCCAGCGTCCATTTAGTACTAAAAAAAATGTGAGAAAAAATTTGCCCTTTCCTTGGCCTCCTCCAGCCAACCTTCTGTAGCGCAGTCGGTGGGTGCGCCGCCGGTCTGTGGTGCGGGAGGTTTTGGATTCGAATCCAAGGTAAGGCATGAGTTTAAATTATATCGTAAGTTATTTTGTAAGCTGTCCCCTGATAAGCCTTCAGGCACAACACCGGGGGACGTTAATAAGCCCTTTCCAATTTAATCTTTGCCCCCTTCAGCCAATCACTTGGGTTGGGCAATACCCCTACCCACCCTGCTCACCCCAGTGACAATGTCAATAAATACATACACTTTCGTAAAATGAAACTAGAATAAAATGATGTGGTGCACCATTCTCACGCCCTTATTTTCGGCCATCACCGTAGCTCCTCAGTTGGTAAGGTGATTTATGCTACCTTACATGGGCAAGGCCTATTTTCACCTCATTGATACGATATATATTGTAATGTTGTGTCCATGCAATAGCAGCAGGCATACTAATGTTTGTCCAATGAACTTTCCGGCGCACCTGTATCAACCAGTTGGAAGGATAATAACAAGTCTGCTTTGATGCATTGTTCAAAATGCTACAACAAATAGTCTGCATTTATTTGGTTATTTATTTAGACCTTTATCAAAATTTCTATTTAATTTGAGAACAATCAGTTAGCCATACCTATTCATGAGGATATGTTTTCAATAGATAAGCAAACAAGTTTGCTCACATCCTAGGTACATTAATTTAGGCGGACCAAAATAACCTGGTTCCTGTACATTGAATTAATTTTATATGAATTGGAAATGTTATTCACTTAACAGTATATACTATTTCGCACACAATAATTCGCGCTAGGCCATACTCGAGTTTATAGACACCACAGGTTACATGGAAATACATTTTCCGTAGCAGCATCGCAGGCTGCAACTCACTCATGAAAACAATCGTAAATGTGAACGATATCATCTTGCGGAATAAAGCTTCATGAACGTTTCACCCAGTAGAGAAGTTGGACAAGGGTTTTCGCAGGTGACGAAGACCGGTCCAGAGGACGTCAAGCACAGTTCTGTAGATGTTCAGTATGGAACAGGGCTAGTGATCGTGCTAGCAAAAGGAATCGACGAACAGCTTGGTAGTGTTCTGTTATGCACGAGTAGTCTATCTGCGGGAATTTTAGTGTTGCAATAGCACATCTCGCTGATTCTGCTCGAATAGCAGATGAATAGGTTGGATGATGTTATGTATGTACCATGCAATGTTATATATTTCCTGTACAGATACCAAAAATGAAACGGACATTGTAAGTAATGGCTTCCCACGTTAGGATCCCAGGCAAAGGTCCAGTATGTCGGTGTCATATACACTGTAAGAAATATAGCTCACCTGGTCGACCCAACACATGCAAACGAATATTATCATCACAGAGGCAGAATCTTCTGTCATCACTGAACACAATGTTTCACCATTCGTTCCTTCAAATGCTCTTTTCTTGACACCTCAGGGGGTGAGCTGCGCAGTGGTGAGATGTGAGTAGAAATCTGACCAATGACACCCCTGATCATTGCCGAGCTTCAAGGAAATGGCTGTGCATTGTCCTAGACGAGACGCACCTAATGCAACACTTACTCTGCTATCTTATTTTGGGTCACTGTACGGTTTGCTATGGTTACTCATACATACGACGCGATTGCCTTGGTTTGTATGTCGCTCCTGTCCAGAACTATTTGAATGCATATGTGCACCTTCCTCTGTCTGACAGCGCCAGCGATGCATTGCTGACACTTCTTGTCCAACGTGTTGATCTCGAGCATGGTGACCCGGCCTCACATAGATCACCTGCATGGCCTCGCGCAAACTACACAGTCTATTGATACGCCGTTCTGTAGTGTCAGAAACGTTAAGCTCAAATTCAGAGCACACAAACATGCTGAAAACTACTGGCAACTCCGCTTACAGGTGGGCAACTGTTGAATCGCCCTCATATATTTTGTGAACAATGCTCAATACCTGATTCTTCCAAATCGCTGCATTCTTGATCATCTCATCTACTGTCTTATAATAATGTTATATGGACTTATGGTCTTCCTTAATCACTTAGTTCACGGTATTATTTTTTCATTTTTCGAAAGTGCAGCATAAACCACCTTTTCACCAGCTGTCTTGCAACNCACTTAGTTCACGGTATTATTTTTTCATTTTTCGAAAGTGCAGCATAAACCACCTTTTCACCAGCTGTCTTGCAATCAAGAAATTAAAACACATTTTTAATTATGTGATCGCAGATCGTGGTAACCTGTGTTATGACTGTAGCCCCTCTTCATGACGCTAGGATTAGTCTCAGCTAAGGTAAATTTCGAAGTATAAATAGATTATAATTGAAACTCTATACTTTTTGAATAATCAAATCAAAATCTCTAATGGTATTACGGAATTAAGGATTTGCTTGTGAAATTTGCTGGTATGTAAGTAAGAGCGGCGTAGCTATTATGCAAATACATATAACAATACACAAAATCACAAATGTGCAACGAAGTATGTAAGGGTGCATGAGCGGCCACAATTTCGCAAGTACGCAAAAACGCCATCAGAAGAGAAATAATCATAGGCCCGCAAGTTTCCAAGTTTGCATTGTTATTTGTAGCACACAAGTGCTCATTGGCTTGGTTACCATGTTAATATAAATGTGCTTAGGATCTGTTCTACATTGCTTTTGAATTAGAAGTGTTANCACTTAGTTCACGGTATTATTTTTTCATTTTTCGAAAGTGCAGCATAAACCACCTTTTCACCAGCTGTCTTGCAACCAAGAAATTAAAACACATTTTTAATTATGTGATCGCAGATCGTGGTAACCTGTGTTATGACTGTAGCCCCTCTTCATGACGCTAGGATTAGTCTCAGCTAAGGTAAATTTCGAAGTATAAATATATTATAATTGAAACTCTATACTTTTTGAATAATCAAATCAAAATCTCTAATGGTATTACGGAATTAAGGATTGGCTTGTGAAATTTGCTGGTATGTAAGTAAGAGCGGTGTAGCTATTATGCAAATACATATAACAATACACAAAATCACAAATGTGCAACGAAGTATGTAAGGGTGCATGAGCGGCCACAATTTCGCAAGTACGCAAAAACGCCACCAGAAGAGAAATAATCATAGGCCCGCAAGTTTCCAAGTTTGCATTGTTATTTGTAGCACACAAGTACTCATTGGCTTGGTTACCATGTTAATATAAATGTGCTTAGGATCTGTTCTACATTGCTTTTGAATTAGAAGTGTTAATCGAATCGTGAGCCACGAATCAATCGTTGTGAATAGCGAGGCGATTTGTGAACTGCGAAGAGGTAGGGTTACAAGTAGGTTGTGAGACACGAGGCGAACTGCGAACTGAGCTGCGAGGCAGTTCGCGGGATAAAAAGGTTCCCCCATGCAAGTCGTGAATTTATCTGACAGGTTGCGTAGAGGCTCGTGAAGATTATTGCAAATTGCGAGACGAGTTGTGCAAAATGAATAGAAAAACATTCTGNCAGGTTGCGTAGAGGCTCGTGAAGATTATTGCAAATTGCGAGACGAGTTGTGCAAAATGAATAGAAAAACATTCTGTATATTACAAATCCTGTCGAGAAGGATGTCAGGAGTCGTGATGCAAAACACGAGTCACACAGTAGGTGTTCATGCATTTAATGGATCAGGAGGTGGGTCGTGATGACATTCGCGCATTGCTGCTGAATATGAAAATTCTAAATGCATTAAATCGGATAAAATATTTTAAGAATGATGAATGAACAAAGAATAAGGGATGCCTGAAAATCGCGACACTTTTGAAGAATTGTGAACGAAGTGAGACAAGAATTGAAAGAAAGTCGTAAGTAACGATACCAAGGAAGAGTTTAAGGTCTTGGTGATTGCTTCCCTGCGGAGCGAAACCAGCGGATACCACCTAACAGAAATAAATTACGTATATAAGGAGCTAATAAAATTCCTGATCTGGATTCTAGCCCTTAGTCAGAAGGTCTTCAGATTTTGACCTAGTAATCGCAGCGATAAATTGAATATCTCATAAGAAGAATTAACATGTGGCATTTAAATTAAAACTAAATAAGGCAACTACAAAAACTGGCTCCTCATTTCCTGCACAAAACATGCTTTGACACTTCTAAAGTCATAAGGTGACATGTGACAAAGTATAATATCTAGTGATCTGTAAGTGGTAGACAGTAATTGACTAGTAATTTAATCTGTTCAGGGTAATTGAGTACTATCGGTCGTATTCATGCTTTAAAAACACNAGACAGTAATTGACTAGTAATTTAATCTGTTCAGGGTAATTGAGTACTATCGGTCGTATTCATGCTTTAAAAACACCCCCACTGCTAAATAAAAAAATAATAAAAAAAATCGGATAGCAGTATGTCTGCAAACCATATACCCACATTTAGGTACTTTTATTTTTGTGTGGCAGCAGGAAGCTAACTGTTGCACACATGAGAGAGAAGTAAATCATTTTTATTTACTTCAAGAAGATCAGAACAACAATATTTGGTAATGGCCTACGATGTCTCTGCTGAGCAGGAAAAAACTGTTGGTGGCATTTATATTTTTTAATAATAGTAGTCTTTAGAAGGCAGATATGCATGCTGACATGAATGTGAGGACATATATACAGAATGTATCCAAATTTGACCGACAAACTTTGGTAGCAGGTTAGTCACGAAAAAATAAGTCGGAAGAATATATACGACATATTGTTTAAAGTGAATGCAAAGGGTGGTACACATCTTTGAAGTTGGATCTGAAACACGGGTTTATTGCAAATTTTGGGGAAAACATTTAAGATGGAAAACTCAGTGTCCGGATAAGGGGTAAGTGAACAAAGATCTGGAAACACCAAAACACCTGTCGATGTCATCAAATTATTTAATGTAAATAATCATGGTTACTACCCTTATTTGGATTTAATCTCCATTACGCCATAGCATATTTGGGATTTAAATAATGTATTATTAATCCTAATTTTAAATCAAAGGAAGGACTTCCGGGAGAACTGATAAGAACTTCCGGGAGAACTTCCGGGAGCAGTGCTGCACGCCCCATCTTGCAACTGACATTCAAGGTCAAACCTGTTTTCGAAAGTGTTAAAGGGATCTGGGGTATGCAAATAAAATACATATTACATCTTACAANTTCAAGGTCAAACCTGTTTTCGAAAGTGTTAAAGGGATCTGGGGTATGCAAATAAAATACATATTACATCTTACAATTTATTTACCAAAATATTCATACTGCACATGACCTAATCCTCGCCGTTTTTGAGTAATTCCTATTGTATTTCCAAAATAGCATTAACCAATACCGGGCAGGTAGGGCACGCACAGGACCCCATAAAACATAGGCCTACTGTTGCTTATATTAAAGGGAAGGGATTAATTCCGAAGAGAGGTACATAACAGTGGCACTGTAATAAATTAATTATTCAGTTCCCACTTAAAAAAATGTATATCTCTCTTATAATTCATCTTAGCCTATGAGGGTTTTCTCAGAAGGCTATATTATGTTTTTACATTAAAAATGTATAGCAGAAGTCATTATGTGAGAATAGAACGGGATCCTTAAAAGCACAGCACATAAAATGTTTCTCCTATTAGATGGGTCATTCACGTGTTTCGCGAAGTGATTCGAGAGAGTAAGTTCGTACAATGAATGAAGGTTTTGCGAATTTCTTCGCAAAGGGCGACTTGCTTCTGGGCATCGAAGATGTTGGCGAGTGTCTCGCCGGTTCGAGTCCCGATCAGATGGTGCTACATCGACTATCATAGGCATACTCACAAGTGAGTGGTATCGACTGTCAGTTATCCAGCATATGTTAGTTTAGTTTGTGAATTTGTCGGGCAATAGCTTGTAAAACAGCATCGGCNTCGACTGTCAGTTATCCAGCATATGTTAGTTTAGTTTGTGAATTTGTCGGGCAATAGCTTGTAAAACAGCATCGGCAATGCACCATATGACAAATGGCTTATACCCGACACAACATGCAATGAAGGCTATGAATTATCTGCATATATATGATTATATTCATGACTCGTAAGTTTTTTTATTAAACCAGCAAATCTGGACAGGATTCAGTCGGCAGGAGTCAGTCAGCAGAAGCCAGTTGGCAGAAGTCAGTCGGCAAGAGTCAGTTGGCGGGAGTCAGTCTGCAAGAGTCAGTCGACAGGAGTAAAGTGTAAAATGTATGCTTTAAGATAAAATGTGCGGGTACATGAAAAGAGCGACTGTTTGAAGAACCCATGTAATGTTTTCTTAGCTGCTATAAATGTTCCAGACAGTTCACTCGAAGTGATAACCTAAATAAACACACCAAGGCCGACAAATGCATTGTTTTTTGTGGCCCACTGATAAACACCATGTGATGACTTCATTACATCATTTTAATACACTACGGAAAAATGTTCGCAGATTCTAAGGGATCTCACATTATGAAGCATTAAGACAATGACAATCTGCAGTTTATGCAAGGTGATACAAAGAAGGAACAGATCAAGACCTGCAAGTGTTCGTCTACTGGGAGCCAGCAAGTGATGTGGCCAATACCCCTGCTGCATCGATGGGTACTGATACCACAGACGATTATGACGAGACAGTTAATGCTAGTGACGGAATGAGAGACCTACGAGGCATGTTAGATTCGGTATGTGTGGAATGCACTCTTGCAAGACGTTTGCATAAAGTCGACGAACTTCAAAATAAACTGTTTTCGGCTCTAAATACTGATGATGACCATGCGACTCCCACAAAGAAAAGTAAACTTGATGTTAAGGATGAAACAGGAGGCGAAGACTATCGTGAAGGCAGCATTGATTATAATGACTATGAATACAGTGTTGCTGAAGTACCTGATGAGACGGATGATGATTATCGTGACTTTCCCACACATTTCAATAAGGAGTTTTCTTGTACAAGTGATGTGAAGAAGGCAGACGGCGTCAATAACGCTTGTTACATATTTCCCGAATACCCGAATGAACATGTTGATAGACATTTGATTCACCTGCAAAAACGCTGCTGGGATCTCTCACGTATTGTTGAGATAGCTTCCACCATTCATGAGCTGAAGGATCGGGGTTATATCAGATGAGACTGTTGGTTACTGTACATAAACTACAACATCTGCGAAATGTAAAGATAGAATCTACAAAAAAATTAGAAAGACAGAATATATATAACAATTAAATACATTTTAAACTTANATTAGAAAGACAGAATATATATAACAATTAAATACATTTTAAACTTATTTATACATAGTAATGTGTGTTTATTTTCTTATACAGTCACATCTGCATCTCTGAAAGCCATATTAATTCAGTGGTGTAAACCATCGATTGCGAGAGTCTATTTTCGATCAAATTTATTTTAGCGTGTGCAGAAGGAGGGGTATGGCTTATTTTCCTTTAAAGGATTAACGATAAAAACTACCTCCTTTTATAAAATAGTTCAACNTCGACTGTCAGTTATCCAGCATATGTTAGTTTAGTTTGTGAATTTGTCGGGCAATAGCTTGTAAAACAGCATCGGTAATGCACCATATGACAAATGGCTTATACCCGACACAACATGCAATGAAGGCTATGAATTATCTGCATATATATGATTATATTCATGACTCGTAAGTTTTTTTTATTAAACCAGCAAATCTGGACAGGATTCAGTCGGCAGGAGTCAGTCAGCAGAAGCCAGTTGGCAGAAGTCAGTCGGCAAGAGTCAGTTGGCGGGAGTCAGTCTGCAAGAGTCAGTCGACAGGAGTAAAGTGTAAAATGTATGCTTTAAGATAAAATGTGCGGGTACATGAAAAGAGCGACTGTTTGAAGAACCCATGTAATGTTTTCTTAGCTGCTATAAATGTTCCAGACAGTTCACTCGAAGTGATAACCTAAATAAACACACCAAGGCCGACAAATGCATTGTTTTTTGTGGCCCACTGATAAACACCATGTGATGACTTCATTACATCCTTTTAATACACTACGGAAAAATGTTCTCAGATTCTAAGGGATCTCACATTATGAAGCATTAAGACAATGACAATCTGCAGTTTATGCAAGGTGATACAAAGAAGGAACAGATCAAGACCTGCAAGTGTTCGTCTACTGGGAGCCAGCAAGTGATGTGGCCAATACCCCTGCTGCATCGATGGGTACTGATACCACAGACGATTATGACGAGACAGTTAATGCTAGTGACGGAATGAGAGACCTACGAGGCATGTTAGATTCGGTATGTGTGGAATGCACTCTTGCAAGACGTTTGCATAAAGTCGACGAACTTCAAAATAAACTGTTTTCAGCTCTAAATACTGATGATGACCATGCGACTCCCACAAAGAAAAGTAAACTTGATGTTAAGGATGAAACAGGAGGCGAAGACTATCGTGAAGGCAGCATTGATTATAATGACTATGAATACAGTGTTGCTGAAGTATCTGATGAGACGGATGATGATTATCGTGACTTTCCCACACATTTCAATAAGGAGTTTTCTTGTACAAGTGATGTGAAGAAGGCAGACGGCGTCAATAACGCTTGTTACATATTTCCCGAATACCCGAATGAACATGTTGATAGACATTTGATTCACCTGCAAAAACGCTGCTGGGATCTCTCACGTATTGTTGAGATAGCTTCCATCATTCATGAGCTGAAGGATCGGGGTTATATCAGATGAGACTGTTGGTTACTGTACATAAACTACAACATCTGCGAAATGTAAAGATAGAATCTACAAAAAATTAGAAAGACAGAATATATATAACAATTAAATACATTTTAAACTTATTTATATATAGTAATGTGCGTTTATTTTCTTATACAGTCACATCTGCATCTCTGAAAGCCATATTAATTCAGTGGTGTAAACCATCGATTGCGAGAGTCTATTTTCGATCAAATTTATTTTAGCGTGTCAGAAGGAGGGGTATGGCTTATTTTCCTTTAAAGGATTAACGATAAAAACTACCTCCTTTTATAAAATAGTTCAACNCAGAAGGAGGGGTATGGCTTATTTTCCTTTAAAGGATTAACGATAAAAACTACCTCCTTTTATAAAATAGTTCAACAAATTAAAAAAATTAAAAAATACTTATGTTGAAAATAAAACCAATACTAAATATGTAAATTTACATACTTGACGGGTATGGACCTCGTCGCCATTCGGTACAGGCCGTTAGCAGGTGGCATAATTGAGAAATTAGTGCCACCTAGGCATGGAAAAAAGAATCCAATATGGAGGGTAATGACATCACCAACTATATATTAAAAACATAAACAATTATGGCTGTCATCTGGTAGCTTAGACAAATGAAATCCCAGATGTCTGACTTGGAATGACAGAGAATACGTAATTGGGAAACAAGGTGATGATATTATGGTGGTAGTCCTGAAATATAAGATGACAAAACAACAAAGCATGGATAAAATTTAATATGGTTGATATGGAAAGACTGAGATTGAAGGAAAGATGACTAAGTAAAAGTGGAATCCAAGATGGTCTGCTGAGCATAGATAAGAGAGAACGACAGCTCGCCTGGCGGCTAAATCGAGAACTTAGCACTCCCTGTGGGGTAAATCGGGAATTAATACAGTGGCGTCACCTAGTTGATGAAAATATAAACAGGTGATAAACGAAAAAAATACTATATGGCAAGTGGAATGCATTCGACAGAGTGAGAAAAGTTTGCAGGAAGGGGACGTGAATGTTAATATAATGTGATTGATTGGAGGGGTGTCAGTCGTCTGCTGGATGTGGTGCTAAGGGACCTCTATAAATGTAAGTTTTAAATAAACTTTTTGTAAATATTTTATAATAATTTTTTATTACTTTTGAAATAAATTTTTGGGAGATTTAAATTTTTCTTTAATTTTCAGAGAATTTTGGGATTTTTTGGGGTTGAAGGTTAAGGGCACAGGGTCAATGTTATAGGTCAAGTTCAAGGTTACTTGTATGCAATAGGGCAGTCTGGTGACGACATAACATGGTGGCGCGTCTTTTATGGTCCCCCATCCCCTCTATGCCCAAACATTCAAAACTTTAATTTTATAATTTCTTGAAATAATTTTTATAAATATTTTAAACAAATTTTTGGAATTTTTATAAATTATTTTGGAATTGTATGGAATTTTTGGAACTTTCTGTGGTTTTCAAAGTCAAAAGTCAATGGGTCAATGTCAAAGGTCAAAGTCAAGTTTACCAACATCCAAAACGGCAAACAAAATGGCCGTCGGCAGAACGGAATGACAGAGCATGAACAGCTTCGCGCTCCAACGCCAGACCACATCTGTGCCAAACTTATCTTTTTTCCTCTACTAACGTTTGCAAAGTCCCCAATTTTTTAACTGGCACACTGACAGTAAAGTTAGGATGTCTTAACACTAAATATAAATTATTATGTAACCATTTGTGAATGCTGTAATTATTTATTTTGCTAACTGGTTTTTTATTACACGTAAGTGTAACAACTTGCATATTTGTTAAATATTTACTTTTATAATAATTTAACAATTTCATTCGACGNTATTACACGTAAGTGTAACAACTTGCATATTTGTTAAATATTTACTTTTATAATAATTTAACAATTTCATTCGACGGAGACATTAATAAAGTGACCAGGCCCATGGAAATGTTTATTTTCACGTAGTGGCAGACTACACAATGTATCTACAAGTATATCTTAGCAGGGCTTTCAAAAGTACTCAGTTTACTGTGAACAGCCTACAAGAAGTCAATAGTAATGTCTATTCGCGGTTGCTTCACACTTTTTAACCTTTGAAAAATCACCCCATGTATTACGTGTTTGTTTGTTTACTAAGTATGTTATGTATCANCTTCACACTTTTTAACCTTTGAAAAATCACCCCATGTATTACGTGTTTGTTTGTTTACTAAGTATGTTATGTATCACAAGCGTTTTATACTTATGTTAGCATTAAATTACTTTGTTTTTGGTTAAATTGAACTTATACTTTAATTTTATCTATAACTTTCATTTATAGCTAATTATAATAAAGACAGTGAGAAGATGGGTGTGTTGATAATGCCTAATAAGGAAAAGTTCTTATGCAAAATAACGTTACAACGAGGGCGCACAAATGCGATGCGTTGACCCTCTGGTGTAATTTTCTAAGCGGAGGAATATCCTGGAAGTATAACTTTAGCAGTGCTACAAAAAAGTTGGAAGTAATCGTGAGTGAGTTATAACAACAAAACTCTTGTCTTTGGAGTGTACGTTCCCGGCGAAGCGCCGAGCTACAACCGGACGAAGAACACCCACGCCGGTGGTGAGCGCTGTAATTACACAGCAGTTTGGAGGGCTCGAAATGGAACTCAGTGATTCGTCAAAGCAGGCGTCGCAGCGCGCGGGCGGCGGCCAGGGTTAAGCCGGGGAAGACGAGGCGAGTGCGGAATTGTTTGACGCCCCCGGAGCGATCTTCGAGCGCGCGCGGCCGCCGCCGGTTCAATCTCTCGCGGGAAGATGAGGCGAGAGGTGGCGGCTGTTGCCGTTCTTCTGCTGGTTCTGGCGCAGGCCTGCGGCTTCAACGTGGACACGCACCACCCCTTGGTGTGGCCGGACCGCCATCCGGGCAGCTACTTCGGCTACACAGTGGCGCTGCGACGCGTCGGCGGCCAAGCCAGGTACAGTGCCACAAAATATTTCAGTGAAATCACGGAGTGGAGTGGAGAGCCTTGGGCGGCTCATATATTCACATAAATTTACTACTTTATATTTATACGAAACACTGTTTCAACTTGTAGACATTACTTGCAAGTACTAATTATTCGCATGAAAAATTCTAAACCACATAATTTTTGCAGAATGTCATCAACAAATAACAATCTTGGTGTTTCTGGGACCTACATAAATAAACAAGAATTTACTGATATAACTAATGAGACTACTTTCCTCAGCATGGGTGAAATTAGTTTTTTAATAATTTCTTAAAAGTTGAGTTGGTACGAAGGCCATGGCTTCTCATTGAAAGCAATAACTTTATAAATTGAACCAGAAACTGATGTAACAGTAGAGAGAATATTACAAATACACACGTGCCTTACCCGGGACTTGAACCCAGAAAAACTCATACTATAAGCTAACGTGCAATCGAATGCATTACGGAGGCCAGATTCTGAGCATAAACTTCGGATTTAATTAGTCNCATTACGGAGGCCAGATTCTGAGCATAAACTTCGGATTTAATTAGTCATGTGTTTCGAATGATAGTGTTTACTATCCTAAAATATTTACAAGGCCTTTATTTTGAAAATAAGTAACTGAGCTACATAAAACATGCACATATACATGATCTACCGTAGCGCTATTTGTGTAAAGAATTTCATGAAGTTGGTTGTCTGGTCCCTGAGATATGACAGAAAAAAACTTTATTTTCTTATTTGACGCTATCGTACACAATTACCAGAAAAGGGCCTCTATATACGATGCTTCCAATGTACACAGTCTACATAAATATTTCGATTAAAATAAGTTAAATAGTTATATATGTATGTAAAACTTACCTAAATGATTTGTGAAGCTGCATTTTGAAAACTGTTGTCTGACCCATTTAAATCATGAAAATTTATACTGCCTTATGCAGCATTTATGGTGTGCACAATTTGGTACAAATTTATTTGAAATATTCCAGTGTTAAATTGGGTGGGATAGGTTGATTGGTTATCGAGACATGGCATAATACTTCCATAATTTAGTATGGTGGTCTTCATAAATGGTGGGAAAAAAAGGTAATGCAGTAGCAATTTAGATGACTGTATACTGCCAATGGACAAAGTTAAGTTAAAATAGATTATATACAGCGCATGGACAAAATAATATGAACACCATACAATATGGTACATTTTGTTGCATGTAGGCAACACTGCTTCCTTGTAAATAATGCGACCCGTATGTATTGCACAGTTTACTTGCCAAGTCTTGCAGGTTATATTTCAGTGTATTATATGCTTTGTTCCGCAAAGGTTAAAACAAGCGATCTGTGAAATGTGTAATCTCTCAGACTTCGAAAGAGGGTAAATCGCTGGTGCTCGGTTAGCGGGAGCGTCTGTGACGAAAACAGCTGAATTGTTTAACGTTTCACGAGCGACAGTATCCACGGTAATGACAGCATACACAAAACATGGTAAAACATCATCGGCGAAGAGGAATAGTGGGCGAAACCTAAAGTTAACTGACAGAGACCGACGAACATTAAAAAGAATTGTAGCCAGACAACATAAAACTACCGCGGCAAAAGTGCCAGCAGAACTCAACACTCACTTGAGTAATACTGTTTCTACAAAAACAGTACCGCGGGAGCTCCACAATGCTAACATTCATGGAAGGGCTGCAATTGCGAAATCCTTTTTAACGGAAGCCAACGCTCAGCTGCGAAAGAAGTGGTGCCACGATCTATAAACCTCGACACTTGATGATCGGAAGAATGTGGTATGGTTCGATGAATCATCGTTTACATTGTTTCCTACAAACAGCCGGGTTTATGTATGGAGAACCCCAAAAGAAGCCTACGATCCGGACTGCCTGCTTCCTACAGTCAAGCATGGGGGAGGTTACGTTGTGATTTGGGCGGCTATATCGTGGTATTCAGCTGGTCATCTCGTTCACTTCACTGGCCGGATTACTGCGAATGAATATCTCGACATCCTCAATGATGAAGTTCTTACTATGACTAGCATATTGCTGCCAAACACTGCCATATTCCAAGATGATAATGCGCCCATACACACAGCCAAAAAGGTTCAGTCTTGGTTTGAGGAGCATCAGAATATCATCAAACATCTTCCCTGGCCAGACCTCAACATAATTGAACCGTTATGGGGAGTTTTAGAGCAGAGAGTGAGGAGCAGATTTCCATCTCCAACATCATTGAAGCAATTGGCGGATGTTTTGGTACAAGAATGGGACAACATTCCGTTGGAAACTATTCAGACACTCTACGAATCTATTCCGCGAAGAATTGCAGCTGTTCGAAAAGCAAATGGTGGCCCAACACCTTATTAATAAATAAATATTGTGTATATGTCAGGTGTTCATATTATTTTGTCCATCCCCTGTAGTTTCGTAGATATTGGCCAAAATAAAATTATTTTACAGCCGGCATTCGGAAAATAAGTGTGTCCTACTTAATAAAATGCATTTTTTATTATGACCTACCTCTGTAAACACCTTCATCAAATTTTGTAAGAATTTGTTGATTGTTTCCCGTGAAACGAGATAGTCATTTTTTTATTGGTAGGGCTATCTTACAAAATGCCAGGGAAATGATGCTCTGGATAGACAATTTCGATGGTTGTAATAGTTACTGCCAGCATACAAAATTAAGTAGGAATTTGTTTCGTTAGTAAAATATATTGAACTAAAATATTTATATCGCCACCATTTTTAAAATAAGTGCCTGATCTACATGAAACATACCAGTTTACACCACCTGCTGCAGTTCTATTTGTCTGCCAAATCTGGAATTGTTTCCCGAGATATGATAAAACCTTTATTTACTCGCATGGCTCTATCTCACAATATGATGGACAAAAATACTATATGTACATAGTTGATAGTTGTAATATCTACTGCCAGCATACAAAGTTTATTTAAAATTGTTAATATTGTTTAGACGATATAGAATTCTAAGCTATTTTGAAAATAATTGTCTGGCATGCTTATAACATACCACTTAAAATCACCTGCCTCAGTACTACTTTTTTGCCAAATTTGATATGAATTATTCAACTCTTTCGCGTGATATGACATAAAAACTTCATTTTATTCACATAGCGCTCTCTTACAAAATGGCTGACAAAATATGCTCCATGCAGATACAGTTGATAGTTGCAATGTCTACTGCCAGCATACAAAGTTATGTTGGAATTGATTACATAGTTTCGACGATATAGCATTCGAAGCTAAAATTTCCATATGGCCGCCATTTAGAAAATAACTGTCTGACATGCTTAAAACACAACATTTAACATAATCTGCATCAGTACTAATTGTATGCCAAATTTATAGGTACCGATTAATTACTTACCGAGTTATGACACAATAACTTCATTTATTCGTATGACGCTATCTTCCAAAATGTCAGAAAAATATAAAAGTGGTTATTTGTTGGTATATGTGATGCTTGAAATAGAAAAATTCAGTATACAAAATTTGGTCGAAATTGGTTGAATGATATGGCATATATACCAAATAAACTGAAATTCTTTAAAGCCGCCATTTTAAAGATAAGTAAATAATCAAGTTCAATCACTTACCTTTACATGGCCTACCATAGTATTACTTACATGCAACATTGGGTGAGAATTGGTTAAATAGTTTTCGAGATATAATGTAAAATCTTTATTTTAATAATCAGCACTGTCTTACAAAATGGAGGACCAACATCAATATACATCTCAAAATTGTATGCTTACACAATGGTCTATCAGCATACAAACTTTGGATTAAATCGGTTTAATTGTTCCTGAGATATGACGTATCNTACTTACATGCAACATTGGGTGAGAATTGGTTAAATAGTTTTCGAGATATAATGTAAAATCTTTATTTTAATAATTAGCACTGTCTTACAAAATGGAGGACCAACAACAATATCCATCTCAAAATTTTATGCTTACACAATGGTCTATCAGCATACAAACTTTGGATTAAATCGGTTTAATTGTTCCTGAGATATGACGTATCACCCAAAATTTTAAAACAGCCACCATTTTGAAACTAAGTCCCCGAAGTGGTTGAAAACTATAATAGTCAGGTGTCCTTACTAAGTTTCATATGTTTACCAAGTTTTGTGAAATTCGGTTGAAGCGTTCAAAAATTGAAAAGGAGGGGGACACACAAGCACAGACACACACACATATATATACATACATACACACACAGACAGGAAAGTGATCTCAAAAGCGTTTCTTTCCTTCAGAAAGCAGTCTAAAACTAATTTATATAAAGAAATGGAAATAATTCACTTTGAATTAACATAACATTAGCTACTACAAGAAATATTTAAAATCACGCTACAAAATTTTTTGCATTAAAAAAAAGCTTAAAATAATNATAATTCACTTAGAATTATCATAACATTAGCTACTACAAGAAATATTTAAAATCACGCTACAAAATTTTTTGCATTAAAAAAAAGCTTAAAATAATAAATTGTTGCATATTATAAATTTGTAGTAGTCTATGATTTTGTGTAAAATAAATTTTGCAAAGTAAACCATAAACTTAATTAAGACACTACATTTCCGTCACCCATGTTAAATATTCTGTAAGCTGTTTCGTTTATTTTATTTGTACATACTAAAAACACTAATAAAATGTTTTAGATTTGCCTTTATGCCAAACTAATGCGGTCTAAAAATATTTTATGCAAGGAAAGAGTACTTAAAATAATGGCTACAATTAACAATAAATATACATAAGTGGATTTTTGGGTGACCAGCACCCGATCCCCTAACGTCGACGTCTTGCGAGCCGATGAGGGTGAAGCGAGGTGAGTATGGAGCAGTGCTGGAATGCAAGGGCGGGGTGAAAAGGAGATCCCCAAGAAAACCCGCCGACCAGCGGTGTCATCTAGCACGTTTTCCACTTGCGAAAGACCGGCAGCGACCCCGCCGGGAATCGAACCCAGTTCGCCTTGGTGGGAGGTGGGCGCTCTAGCTGCTCCGCCACCGTGACCCCGAGAAGGTATGGAAATGTACAGTTATAGGGGGTAATCTTACGAGCCAGGGTAACGCAGTGAAACATGCAGTATTACAATTTCAAATGAAAGCACGAATATTCCTTCACATTAAATCGTTCTTTATAAATAAATATTTAACCATGAAGTGTACGTCAAGATTGGGGTTGCTGTAATCAAAAATTTGTTCCCAGATATTTTCTTAAATTCCAGAATTTTTCAAATCTTTCATTTGCTTATAATTTTAATGCACTAAAACGAAACTGTAAAGTTCAATATATTTTACAATCGTAGCATTTTACACAATAAATAATACTGTCAGAAGTTGGTAGGAATAAATATGAATACGGAAAACAAAACAAAATAAGTGTCTCTTGAATTTCCTCGGTCAAAACTACGTTAACTTCACGCTATGTTGAAGTTGAGCCAACTTCTTGCGTGGAAATATTACATTTGCGTCGCTCTTAGCTCAGTGTTAAATACACTACTGCGCTATCTAAACTTTAACATAATGACAAAGCAAAGTTAGCGCAAAGTGCTCCACAATAACTTGAATGTGAATTGGCCTTAAGGGCGCCGTCTACCTGGAGGTAGACTTTTATTGTCACTCTCCACATGGATCAATACCGTGTGCGACCTCCTCAAGAACTCACTANCAATACCGTGTGCGACCTCCTCAAGAACTCACTAGATTTCTGCCGCGTCGAGGCATACTGAGAATGAGGTTACCCAGTCGCTCTTGTGGCAAGTTGTCCCATCCTGTCTGTGCGGCCCATATCAGCTCCTGCATATTGTTGGGTTGTTGATCACGTGCTTGAAAACAGTTTTCAGAAGGTCCCAAGCATGCTCTATGTNCAGCTCCTGCATATTGTTGGGTTGTTGATCACGTGCTTGAAAACAGTTTTCAGAAGGTCCCAAGCATGCTCTATGCAGTTCGCGCCTGGACTTACTGCTGGCCAATTCTTGTTTTGAATATCGACGTGCTGACAGTATGGACACGGTGTGCGCGGGAATTATTATCCACCAGCACAAACATTTCACCAAATACCGATGTTGTCTGTTACGATAAGGACGTATCATGGCTTCCTAGCACGTAGGCCTCCCTCTCGAAGACGGCCATGCACAGTCTGTTCAGAGGTTTGTACACCCGAGGCTGCTCGGAGAAGATCTCGTATCTCCCTTGCTCTTAAGGAATTGTTTCGCGATGCATTAATTCTCACATAGCTGTCCTGAGCAGGTGTTGTGACTCCCGGGCGACCATATCGTAGTCGATCATTAACATTACCAGTCTCTATGTATCGCCTCCTGATCCTAGACACATCACTTTGTGACACACCCACAGTTTCAGGAAACTCACGTTGTACAACACCACTTTGTACGAGAGAAACGATCCTTACACGTTGCACCTTTGTTATTGTGTGCCGTGGCATGATCCGATCACTTCTGCTGTCATGCTCTCAATAACAGTCTCCACATCGCTGAATGAAAACAAACTGGCATTCGTCTGTCACAGAGATGGAGCACAAAAAGTGAACAACAGTCAAGTGGAACACATACATAAAAAAACAAACTGCTAGAGAATTGCGTAAACATTATTGTAGACATGCATTCCTAGTAATAAAGTTGGAACATTCCCTTTTCGTTCGGAGCCCGAGCTAGAAATAAACATAGGCGCCGTGCCGCCGACTTGATGAATAAAACCCAGTATGTCAGGGTGCTTGCTATTAACGTTGTACTACCTAAAACAGCGAGTTCTTGGAACCTCGGTCCCGGGTCTTGCGACAGCACGCCAATCCAGTGGGATACGAGAGTTCGGCGGCAGCAGGAGGAAATGCGAACAAGATGGCTGGAATACATTTTTTTAAATTAATTTATTAATCATTATTATTATTTCGTGGGCCGGCGATCAGCTTCTCCTAACACCAGCTGATTAAATGTACGATGTTTTGATAACGGAACATAGCGCGAGGAAGATGTGAATTTTTGGTTTTTGTTTCATAGAGCAACGTGATTTGAAGAGGTTGTAAAAGTATTTTCCCACTGTAACAGCAACAAACCAATTTTTATTGAAATTGTACTTAACGAGCTTTTGGTCTCCAGCCAAAATTTTTTAGTTGTGTAGTATAGTCATAATGAGTATTGTTAGCTGTTATTGAAACACTTTCGAAAATGTTATTTAGGATGTAGATTTGCGTCTTATGTAATCTTCCATCGTACGTAAAATTTACATTGCTGTAGACTTGTTCACTATTTTAAAGTTAATCAGCGGAGTGGTTTAAACATTACCTTTTTTTTTCTTTACTCTTATTCGGCGCAAAATATGCCTGGCATTAGGAACTCTGCCTGTAAGCCAGAAATACAATAAACCTCGAATAACAAGGAAAAGCGTGAACAAACATCGCAGCAAAATCTTCAAAACACGAAAAAGCTATTCGAAAGTCCATTAAATTTGCGAAATGGTCAAACGGCACACACACAAAATGACGTCGCAATCCCGATGCCGAGGGCCAAATATCCGAACCGTCACCGACGGCGGCTACAGAATAACTAAAACATCACTATTTCATTACGACGTTAAGCATGGATCTTCTCTCCCAACATTGCTGCCAACCTTACTTGGAACATGCCAGTCAGTGTGTCCGAGAAAGTAAATGCATATATTGTCAATTTATATAAGTGGGATATATTTTGACAGTTATATAAAAGTTCCGCTACCACAATGT
The DNA here is from genome assembly GCA_002778355.1 of Clitarchus hookeri. Taxonomy (NCBI): domain Eukaryota; kingdom Metazoa; phylum Arthropoda; class Insecta; order Phasmatodea; family Phasmatidae; genus Clitarchus; species Clitarchus hookeri. Next base: position 1,652,781 of record NQII01000009.1, read on the forward strand.
ATCCTTCCACCCCAGCTGTTCTGCCAATGAATAAAACGACATTTATAAGCTAATGTAATAATTCCAATGCACACTCTCATTTTCCTCGTGTTTCCTGCCATGGCAGGCACTGAAAGATGAATGTAAGCAAGCTTCTNCAGCTCCTGCATATTGTTGGGTTGTTGATCACGTGCTTGAAAACAGTTTTCAGAAGGTCCCAAGCATGCTCTATGTAGTTCGCGCCTGGACTTACTGCTGGCCAATTCTTGTTTTGAATATCGACGTGCTGACAGTATGGACACGGTGTGCGCGGGAATTATTATCCACCAGCACAAACATTTCACCAAATACCGATGTTGTCTGTTACGATAAGGACGTCTCATGGCTTCCTAGCACGTAGGCCTCCCTCTCGAAGACGGCCATGCACAGTCTGTTCAGAGGTTTGTACACCCGAGGCTGCTCGGAGAAGATCTCGTATCTCCCTTGCTCTTAAGGAATTGTTTCGCGATGCATTAATTCTCACATAGCTGTCCTGAGCAGGTGTTGTGACTCCCGGGCGACCATATCGTAGTCGATCATTAACATTACCAGTCTCTATGTATCGCCTCCTGATCCTAGACACATCACTTTGTGACACACCCACAGTTTCAGGAAACTCACGTTGTACAACACCACTTTGTAAGAGAGAAACTATCCTTACACGTTGCACCTTTGTTATTGTGTGCCGTGGCATGATCGGATCACTTCTGCTGTCATGCTCTCAATAACAGTCTCCACATCGCTGAATGAAAACAAACTGGCATTCGTCTGTCACAGAGATGGAGCACAAAAAGTGAACAACAGTCAAGTGGAACACATACATAAAAAAACAAACTGCTAGAGAATTGCGTAAACATTATTGTAGACATGCATTCCTAGTAATAAAGTTGGAACATTCCCTTTTCGTTCGGAGCCCGAGCTAGAAATAAACATAGGCGCCGTGCCGCCGACTTGATGAATAAAACCCAGTATGTCAGGGTGCTTGCTATTAACGTTGTACTACCTAAAACAGCGAGTTCTTGGAACCTCGGTCCCGGGTCTTGCGACAGCACGCCAATCCAGTGGGATACGAGAGTTCGGCGGCAGCAGGAGGAAATGCGAACAAGATGGCTGGAATACATTTTTTTAAATTAATTTATTAATCATTATTATTATTATTTCGTGGGCCGGCGATCAGCTTCTCCTAACACCAGCTGATTAAATGTACGATGTTTTGATAACGGAACATAGCGCGAGGAAGATGTGAATTTTTGGTTTTTGTTTCATAGAGCAACGTTATTTGAAGAGGTTGTAAAAGTATTTTTACACTGTAACAGCAACAAACCAATTTTTATTGAAATTGTACTTAACGAGCTTTTGGTCTCCAGCCAAAATTTTTTAGTTGTGTAGTATAGTCATAATGAGTATTGTTAGCTGTTATTGAAACACTTTCGAAAATGTTATTTAGGATGTAGATTTGCGTCTTATGTAATCTTCCATCGTACGTAAAATTTACATTGCTGTAGACTTGTTCACTATTTTAAAGTTAATCAGCGGAGTGGTTTAAACATTACCTTTTTTTTTCTTTACTCTTATTCGGCGCAAAATATGCCTGGCATTAGGAACTCTGCCTGTAAGCCAGAAATACAATAAACCTCGAATAACAAGGAAAAGCGTGAACAAACATCGCAGCAAAATCTTCAAAACACGAAAAAGCTATTCGAAAGTCCATTAAATTTGCGAAATGGTCAAACGGCACACACACAAAATGACGTCGCAATCCCGATGCCGAGGGCCAAAAATCCGAACCGTCACCGACGGCGGCTACAGAATAACTAAAACATCACTATTTCATTACGACGTTAAGCATGGATCTTCTCTCCCAACATTGCTGCCAACCTTTCTTGGAACATGCCAGTCAGTGTGTCCGAGAAAGTAAATGCATATATTGTCAATTTATATAAGTGGGATATATTTTGACAGTTATATAAAAGTTCCGCTACCACAATGTATCCTTCCACCCCAGCTGTTCTGCCAATGAAGAAAACGACGTTTATAAGCTAATGTAATCATTCCAATGCACACTCTCATTTTCCTCGTGTTTCCTGCCATGGCAGGCACTGAAAGATGAACGTAAGCAAGCTTCTNATTCCAATGCACACTCTCATTTTCCTCGTGTTTCCTGCCATGGCAGGCACTGAAAGATGAACGTAAGCAAGCTTCTGTCCAGTAATTCATATGAGATATAATAGCTAAGTTGGCATTACAACCTGTTTTACTTTGTAATTGTCAAGTAAGTTTGCTGGGGCCCTGTTTATTTTATTTAGAAGGTAAAAAGGAAACAGTTGTGGGGAGGGGGTGCTTTAGTTTAAAGTATTTCTCGTGAGACGACTATGTTTTGCGGTTATTCTTACGAGTTTGTGTCAATTTGAAGTGCACATTGTTTTGATGGAGCAGTGGAAAATTTTTCTCGTACGGAAATTACTTCAAATTATCATAACTTCAAAAGTTTTAACCTCAATGAAAAAAGAAAACGTGGTACAAGCGGCGCTGTTTGAACAGACTCTGCAATAAACACACTTTGGCCGAAGTTAACCTCACACTTGATGGATTTACGATATAGGCCAAAAATAAAACATTATTTTTTCACACTACAAAAGATTTGAATGTGCGGTTTATTTAAGACACTTGCGTTTCAAACGTTATAGTGCCTGTTTAGAAATACATTATTTACAAAACACGCCAACTCACTGTTTGTAATTGGTAACCTCTTGAACACGTGTTTTTCTATGTAAATCCTTGTACGATTATTTCACTAAAATCGCGTTTGTCCGTCACTGACATAAAATAATTTATTTACACAATCGTTCAGCAAAATGAACAATTCGCACTTTTCCTGAAACCAACACCTTTAAACTTAGAAAAGCAAATTATATTCGTGTCGCTTCATGGCAGACGCCGGTTGTAAAATGGCGGAACGAGCCGTTTTACGAAGCGGTAAACACATGCCGATAATTTTATATTTCACACAAGAAAACGCACTTAAACGGTACCTACAACAAATTATGCTTAATGAAAGCAAGTAAAAAAATATTTAACTTCCAATAAAATATTTCCGACNAAACGGTACCTACAACAAATTATGCTTAATGAAAGCAAGTAAAAAAATATTTAACTTCCAATAAAATATTTCCGATAACACCAACCAGGTACTCGTATAAACACGATGAAAAAAAACAGAACAAGCACAATGATTCACCGGGTTGGAAACGTTTCACAAGTGTCGATATGCTCCGTCACAATTGCTAGACAAGGTTTTAAGGACAGTTCACTAACAGCCAAAAAAAAAATTGAATTTTTCTTTAAAAACATCANCTAGACAAGGTTTTAAGGACAGTTCACTAACAGCCAAAAAAAAAATTGAATTTTTCTTTAAAAACATCATTTAAACCATAAATGTATTAAATATAATTAAAGTTTTAAATTACAACTTTTAGTTCTGAGAACTAATTCCATCCATAGTAATCATCAAAACCGCCAACTTAACATACATCCCGTGGAAATTCATCAGCTGATACAATACTTTGGAAAAGAGAAAATGTACTCTTTACACTCTGTGTAGGTTGGTCACATTATCAGTCAAATTTTACCCCATTTATATGAAATGGACATTAGTGGAAGAAATTATTTGTCAAAGTTTGTTTCCAAAAGTACTTATTTAGACACCAACTAGATATTGTGTTTTTTTTTTTTGCAAAACGTGAGTTGAGAAATTATTGTATTATCATCATAATACACTGATAACATGGGGCAGACAGTTCAGTGTCGCCGATGTTAGTGCCGTAAAGTCAACTGAGATATGATTTAGAGAAATATTTTCCTGGAATGAAGGTATAAAAAAATTAGCGCAACTTCAAACCCTCTTCTTCCATCGTAAGGATCTGAGAGGTCGTTTCTTAATCCACATCATAACGACATTTAGTCCGGTATGGTAACTGGAACACTAAATAGGAGCCGCGGTGGTTTAGTGGTTAGACTATTCGCCTCCCACCAACTGGGTTGGATTCCCGGTGGGGTCGCCCTTGGATTTTCACATGTGGGAATCGAATCGTGCCGGGCGATGTTGCTAGTCGGCGGGTTTTCTCGAGGATTTCCCGTTTACCACGCCCTTGCATTCCGAAGCCGCTCCATACTCACTTCGCTTCACCCTCATCGGCTCTCAAGACCTCGATGTTAAGAGCCGCCCAAATCTCTTCACTCACTCATTAAACACTTGCTAGAGACGCTCCAAAGAGAGAGAGGCAGTAAAGTTGCAAGAAAAGTTGCCTTGTCACCCCGACTTACTCTTGAAATTGTAATATTTATGATTTGCTAAAATAAAAAACCATTATAACTGTAACCCTTCCAGATTTGCAAAACATTAAATTTTCTAGCAACAAACCCGTATTTTTAATAAAATGTGATGAGATCGTGAGATTTTTAAATCGTCCGAAATTTTTTATGCAATGTGGAAATGTAATTGGGCCTGTTCTCAAATAATTGCATTTCANAAACGGTACCTACAACAAATTATGCTTAATGAAAGCAAGTAAAAAAATATTTAACTTCCAATAAAATATTTCCGACAACACCAACCAGGTACTCGTATAAACACGATGAAAAAAAAACAGAACAAGCACAATGATTCACCGGGTTGGAAACGTTTCACAAGTGTCGATATGCTCCGTCACAATTGATAGACAAGGTTTTAAGGACAGTTCACTAACAGCCAAAAAAAAAATTGAATTTTTCTTTAAAAACATAATTTAAACCATAAATGTATTAAATATAATTAAAGTTTTAAATTACAACTTTTAGTTCTGAGAACTAATTCCATCCATAGTAATCATCAAAACCGCCAACTTAACATACATCCCGTGGAAATTCATCAGCTGATACAATACTTTGGAAAAGAGAAAATGTACTCTTTACACTCTGTGTAGGTTGGTCACATTATCAGTCAAATTTTACCCCATTTATATGATATGGACATTAGTGGAAGAAATTATTTGTCAAAGTTTGTTTCCAAAAGTACTTATTTAGACACCAACTAGATATTGTGTTTTTTTTTTTTGCAAAACGTGAGTTGAGAAATTATTGTATTATCATCATAATACACTGATAACATGGGGCAGACAGTTCAGTGTCGCCGATGTTAGTGCCGTAAAGTCAACTGAGATATGATTTAGAGAAATATTTTCCTGGAATGAAGGTATAAAAAAATTAGCGCAACTTCAAACCCTCTTCTTCCATCGTAAGGATCTGAGAGGTCGTTTCTTAATCCACATCATAACGACATTTAGTCCGGTATGGTAACTGGAACACTAAATAGGAGCCGCGGTGGTTTAGTGGTTAGACTATTCGCCTCCCACCAACTGGGTTGGATTCCCGGTGGGGTCGCCCTTGGATTTTCACATGTGGGAATCGAATCGTGCCGGGCGATGTTGCTAGTCGGCGGGTTTTCTCGAGGATTTCCCGTTTACCACGCCCTTGCATTCCGAAGCCGCTCCATACTCACTTCGCTTCACCCTCATCGGCTCTCAAGACCTCGATGTTAAGAGCCGCCCAAATCTCTTCACTCACTCATTAAACACTTGCTAGAGACGCTCCAAAGAGAGAGAGGCAGTAAAGTTGCAAGAAAAGTTGCCTTGTCACCCCGACTTACTCTTGAAATTGTAATATTTATGATTTGCCAAAATAAAAAACCATTATAACTGTAACCCTTCCAGATTTGCAAAACATTAAATTTTCTAGCAACAAAACCGTATTTTTAATAAAATGTGATGAGATCGTCAGATTTTTAAATCGTCCGAAATTTTTTATGCAATGTGGAAATGTAATTGGGCCTGTTCTCAAATAATTGCATTTCANAGATTTTTAAATCGTCCGAAATTTTTTATGCAATGTGGAAATGTAATTGGGCCTGTTCTCAAATAATTGCATTTCACTTCTGTTGCAGGCTGATGGTGGGAGCACCCAGAGGGAACACTGTTTTCAGAACTCGCAGCAGGTGGACAGAGCCGGGAACTGTGTATGAGTGCAGAATGCAAGACACCGTATGCGAACAGCTGTTCCTAGACGAACCCGGTGAGAATTTACAACCATATTTTCTTTTTCCTCGGTGGCCACTTCCACAATGGCACTTCTCTCATAAATTAACCGAGCGAGTTGGCGCATTTATAACGTTATGGAGTGCCCGGGTTCAATTCCCGCTCAGATCACCCTGATTTCACGTTTCCACGGTTTCTCTAAATCGCTCCAGGTGAATTCTGGGATGGTTCGTTTGCACAGGGCTTGGCCGATTCCTTCCCCGTTCCTGCTTCTCTGGACGACTTGCTCCATCTCTAATGACCTCGCTGTCGACGAAACGTTAAGCTCTACCTACATTATCTCGCAATTGGATCGAGACGAGTGGTTCGTAACAATGCGATGCTAGCTGTAAGCTTTTGACAATCATTAAGTGTCTAGTTATTTACTCAGCTCACTAGGTGAGCTGAATCTTCGTGGAAAATAAAAAATAAAAATAACAAGTGATTTGAAAATCATTGCTAGATCATAATTTTTTTTACTGTGTTTCCTTTCTCATTTTGTATGAGGAATCATCGCAGAGCGTTTTATCCTGCACATAAAAAAGTCTAATGTTGTGCCGTCAGTAATAATATTAATAAATATTAATTTTTAGTTAACTGTGAGCCGTCAGTAACTAATGTTGCTGTTACGGTAATATAATGTTAAGATATTAATGTTACTATAACATTAATCACTTTTGTGACAACATATACTCACTACTGTACTGGCAACAAACAGGTGGTGTTTATGTTGCGGCAAAACCAATTTTGTGTTGCGGCAAAACAAATTTTGTGTCGCATTGCTGTTATATGTTTGTTAAAAACGTTCTTGTATTGTTTTTTTGCTTTAAATAATCATTGTAGTGTAAAATAAATTACGTACAATTATTTTGTCACGAAAAGAAATATTACTAACGGAAAAAGAAACTACAGCAGACAGTGGAATGAACCCATGCCCTGCTTGACGCACTGCATTTCACGGAACCCGCCGCTCTACCAACTGCTCTACCATAACACATCTGTTTTTGTTTCATATTGGGCGTATTGAATACAATAGTACGACCAACTGCAGTTCTCTTTCGTTACGTGGAAATACTTTATGCTCTAGAAATATATGCATAATTGACACACGTAAACTGCTTTGAAAGGCTTGAGAGCTGGTATAACCTACATATAGATTTCAAACTATGCTTTAAAATTTGAGTAGAGTGGTTTTATTTTACGAGCTTATCGCTGTTCACTACCATCCGCCATTCAACAACAAGTTATGAATAGAGACCTGAAAAGTTCGCGAGTTCAATGACCTGCAGGCTAGACTCTACAGCTTTATGTACAAATATGCCGATTTCAACTGCACATTGGTTGTCTACTGTCACGGTGGAAGGCGACGATTGGACACCGTTCTCCAGGAGGTGTCACACACCGTGTGGACCAATGGCTAATGTTATATAAAGGCACGTGTTTTGAATTCTAGAATATCCCAAAATTAATCCGCGAATTCTTCAGGTCTCCAGTTATGAGTGTATCCTTATATTGGTTGAAAGTTTCTTTAATGTTGCAGTAACACGAAATATTTTTTTCTTTCTGCTATTTTTAGCGTCATATAACTTTTGGTTGCGGCAACATTACCTAGAGGTTTTGTTAACATTAACACTTCAACAGTATGTTTGCATTACAGTAATATAAAACTTTGTAAATGGTTAACACTAAGTTACTTTGTCACGACATTATTAATGTTACTACAACATAAACGCTTAAATAAATGCCTGAACACTAATTTTTTTGTTGCAACAACATTAGACTTTGTTCTCTGTGGATTTCACAATATTCCAGTATATGAAATCTCTATAACATTAGGTACAAAGTTGTAACATAACACTTGTCCGCCACGTGATTCATTTAATATATTTGGGATCATCAGTAAACTGATTTTAACACATTACGTGCTTGTAAAATCGTGTAACTCTTATGTAGGTTGTTCACACAAAAGTGAGCACTTTTGAGGCCCTAGTTACATTTATTTGCCGTAATTTTTTATCCTTTAACCCCTTTTTTGAATTAATATTGTCACGTAAGTAATAAACATAGTGTGTATATTCTACCAGACTTGAAAGTTAACGTCTAAGGCTTCAATAAAATTAATATATATTGACTATTATTCCAAATGAGAGGGTTTTTAAAAGTGCTCACTTTACCGTGAATAGCCTATACTATATGTATGCCTTAGTTTATATATTCGCCTTAATAACTTTTGAACTAAGTAAATGAATATGATGAAGTTGTATAGAAATACATCTTCTCATGTTGTGGTCCATTTTACGTTTTTTAAGAGGATTGAGTCTGCATTTATAAACCTGTGCATGTGTTGAGGTAGGAGTGATTTTGATAAACAAATACGCTTCTTAAAAATGTTGAGGTTTCAGTCATGCCATATTAATCAAGTCTAGTAAAATACTCGCTTCCACACAGCTATGATAAAAGGAAATTTTCAGCTTTTAAGTCCCAGTAACACGATATAGTGACCAATACTTACGTTGAAGATTGTTTGAATTAAGATTAAAAGGAATTTCGTTCTAGTGATTGTTAAACACAGTTTTATTAAATTTATTTATTTTTGCAGTGGGTTTGGGTATTCATGGACTAGTTTTAAACATGTTCGGTTATCATGATCGGTAACAGTAGGGCTACTTATCTTAACTTTGCGTTAAAAGAAGTATGTAGTAATTGCCATGTCCTTAACTGGAAAACAGTCTGAGTGGTGAAAAAGGGTTGGGGGTGGGGGCAGATAATGTTATTTCCACAGCTAAGAGAAAGCACATATGTTACATATGATTTATAACATATTTTCTTCTGAAATTGAAAGTGAAAGAAAAGTATTCAATCATTAAGATCTACAGAAAGGTCATGCTGTGAATGATTTTTTTAAAATTATTCAAGGACTGAATTAAAACTTATATATATATATATATATATATATATATTTCGATGGGGTTAGTTTTGTTGACTATATATTTCAATTAACAAGATTATCAACAATAGCAATAGTCAATACAAAGTATACTTTTAGAATACATACATTGTTAACGGTTTTTCGAATAATATTGTATTAAACCACAAATTTGGTAAATATGCAAAAGTAAGAGTTAAAAAATAATGCAGTTTTGTACAAAACTCTGCAATAGCGGTTTTTTTTATAAAACTTTAATCTCTTATAACGATTTTTTTATAAAACGTTAATTCTAACAGGATTTTATCTTCTTGAAAACCCCTATTCAATGTTGTTAAAAATACTTTTTCCTTTAAGACGTATAAATTTAATTGTCATAAATGGTTAGATAATAAAAGATATTTTAAAATTTAAAGACAGTTATTTTGGCATATATATTGGTTTTGTGAACAATATTCCAAATTTTTCTCAAAAAGTTGACAACTTTGACATTGGAAACTATCGACTGTATTAATAATTGCTCTAGGCCTATATGATATTTACTACCATTCCAATATATTTTCAATAAATAAAACTCCGTAAAAATATACTGTACCTTATTTTATGTTTAGGGAATTCGTGCACTTGCCCCTTAAGTTCTCGTCAGCAGCATCGTGATAATTTCCCACTTCACAACGTGACTGAAATTCAGTAGTTATGAACAATCGATGTATTTAGAGCAGGTTGGTAAAATTTTAACTAACAAACACACATCAATATTTGTGTGTCCAACGGCAGACCCACACACGTAACTTTCCGTGATTTACTGGGTATCGCGATGATGTTACTTGTGACCTGAAATGTAAGTACCACCTGAAGATACCAACTACCCAATGATCAACACAAATAGGTTGCACAAAAAATTCGCACAGATAATTTTACTAGTGCAGTAGTAAACACAAACTGAGACAATTCTCACAATTTCGTTGCATCAGGACGGTTTTCCGTCCATTTGAGGCACACTATAAGAGCACAATTTTCACCTTGTCCAACATTCTCGCGCTTGGATTTTATGATTCGATACTATCAGGCATACTCTGACAATTTTCCATTAAATTTTATAAGTAAAATAAGCAGGTCTCTTATTAAACATTATTTAATTAGTAGCACCGATGAAGTATTTGTATTTTCAGCTGAAAAGAAAATGTAAAATGGTTATCTAAAAAACAAAATACATTTTTACCAAAATAAGTGTCTAGCATTCCGAAATCTGAGTATACTTAGCTTACTTACTTTTTTTAAAACTTACTCGAGTTATTTAACTAAGCGAGTAGCAGTTCAGTTGTAACTCTATATATAAGAAAACGATGAAATTAACGTAGCCAGTCTTTGTGAGTGTACTAAATATGTTTTTAAAGCAATCATTTAAACAAAATTGTCATTAAATTTTTTCAGAAAAAGTTAAATACATATTTTAAAGAGAATAGACAATTTATTTTCGAATCGCCCTTGTGCATAGCAATCACACACATACACGTAAACAGTGTTGAAATATATGTATAAAATGACATATTTAAAAAAAATGGATGAAATAATGTATGTCCCTAAATAATACCGGCAATGTATTTCAAGTTATAAATTTTGAAGAAAAAAAAAAGTTATTTTTTTTTTATAATTTTATTATTGACAAATTTTCCCTAACCAAATATGTTACATATTTGCACCTTTTGCTTCACATTTACTTTTTTTAATAGAACATTTAAGTGGAGATGCCAAATATTAATGTGACGAACATGGTGGAGTGGAGAATATTAGGAAAACCATCATACTTAAAAGAAATTAAAAGTAATATCAAGATGACTTCATAAAATATGTTTATCGGTTCTTGTTTTTATAATAATTAAAATAGTAAAAAACAGAAAAAAATTGTACATGGTTGCTACTAACTTAACAAAATTTAGATAAAGCCAGAAGGCAACGTCAAAATGTAATAAAAACTTGGCACAGGCAATGTGCAAGATTAATAAAATAACTGATTACAACATCAAGACTAACAGGTCGTTTATTTTGCAAAACTGTACAGTTGAAACGGGCCGTTAGTACATTGTTGCACTACTCCAAGCATGGATTCATTTAGTCCGGCATAGTCGTAAAGACATTTAATGCTATCCTGTGGAGGATTGTCCAGCAGTGGTTGCAAATGCCACTCCGGAAGCTACAGCTCCATTGGCGGCTAAATCTGCCGTCCCCTCTGGCTTCATTCATGTCCTCTAGACGACAAGTCTAGAGACTGGGTTTGACAAGAAAGGGTGTTGGGGTGTCAGCAGCACGAAGGCAGTCCTGGGAAGTCCGTACCTAGGTGGGTATTATCCTGATAGAAAATTGCTCCGCCTGGGTTTCTCACAGATAGCTTTTTGCTGGTCATTAATATTTGACCAGCATCACTGAGCTAGTCTGCTTTCCGGCGTATGCACTCCTCTCGTTCATAGTAGGCGAGCGCATATCAGGTGATGGAGGAGAGTTTTACGGTACCCTTGTGTTTGTTGAAACATCATTTTGCCACATGCTCGGTGGTTTTTGTCAACTGGATGTGGATGTAAATGTGTCTGGCATGGTTGTAGTAGACTGTTCGCTCACGAGCTAGGGGATAATGTGTTCTTTGCCTTAGCGACAGTATTTGTAGCAGGAATGCAAGTGCCTGGGTTGGATCAGGCAGCTACTTCTGGGCACAATGGCACGACATATTCCTCGATCGTATTTAGTGAGTAGAAAAGCACAGAAACAGTAATTAAGCAAATAATTTTTCACATATTTATCACTGCATAGTTATTGTTGCAGACAAATTTTCCAGTTAGTAATAATAAGCACATTTTGCAGTCAACTCTATAGTGCTTCACTAACAACAAAAAGTGACTTATAGCGAAATAGGCTCGAATGAAAAAATATGCTGATGAGTGTGATACGTTATGTAAACAGCTACTTTCTTTCAATCTCAGAAATAAATAAAATATTATGAGGTGAACGTCTTTTCGGATATCCACTCCATGTACAAGCTTTGTGCAGCTCTTTCATTCGCCTCTTCCCCTTATTACACTTAAATGTTGGTATACTACAGGAATGGTACACTTAAACAGTACACTTACATAGGTTCTGCGAGAATATATTTTAAATGGGACAATGAGGCTAGCGTCTGGTCTGCTTGGGACGACTCGAAAGTGCCGGATGTTTTCAGAGGCGGGATAACAGATACGACCGATCTTCTTGTTAACATGTCGTGGTGAAGTTCGAGGGAGAGTGGGATGGTAAGGTCATGGTAGAATTTGTGGGCTTCTGTGCCAAAACTAAATACATATAAGCACAACGAGGAGGTGACTAAAAAGTTAAAACAAATCCAAAAGTTTGTGGTACAGATAAAACCCAATCTGACAATTAAATAGCTGCTTTAGGAGAACTGCAAAGAAAGAATGTGAACGCAAACACAATAAAATCGTGTAAACATGACTTCCGTACATGGCACACAAATGAATTAAATTTGTGTTGCTTGTATGACGAAAGAGTTACATGTAAAATTTACGCACATGCACCTATATATATATATAAACTCAAAGCCCTAGTTTGAGACTAACCGCAGTTGTCTAACATACTGTACATCAATATTTTTCAAATTTTTCATGATAATGCCATTAAACGTGCATTTTTATACACAGTTGAATCGAACTATTATGACCACCTGCTGGAAGTGCCACCTGCAGCGCGTAGCCCATGACGTATGGCCCGTGACGTGGGCTGGTGAAGTTGGTTTATAGTGTGACAGACAGGCTGGCTGTACACAGTGCGCTTCCTGCTGTCATGGGTAAGGGAAGCGATTTAACCAAGTTGCAAAATAGAATGATCATCGGCTTTATGGCCAAGGGGAGCAGCATTTCGGAGACAGCGACGTTTTTGAACTGTTCACGTGCCTCTGTGGTAAAGGTGTATAGTGTGTGGAAGAATGGCACCATTGTGAATAACCGTCGTGGAAACTTCGGAGCTCCACGTGCCATTGGTGTCCGAGGTGAACGTTGGCTACGATGCGTGAAGGCCAACCGACAGGCTACAGTGGAAAAGCTCACCATCCAAATAAACCAGGAAGCATCCAAACACGTGTCTACGCAACATTTAAGCGAACCCTTCTGCGAATGGGGGATCCAGAGTAGACGGAGGGTGACTGCACTCATGCTATCACTGGCGCACCGACGAAAACGACTGGAATTTGCTCGACAGTATGGCGGCTGGACCGCTGCTGATTGGCAACGGGTAGCATTCTCCGACAATTCATGGTTTCAGATGCCTAGAATGGTTTGATTTCAGCATTTCCAGCGAGAAACGTAGGAGAACCGACACCCTGCATCCATTGCTAGACGAACACAAGGCAGTGGGGGTAGTGTTATGGTCTGGGGAATGTTGTCATGGTATTCTCTAGGTTCCATAATCCGTGTGGAAGGCACTATTGATTAATTTGGTTATGAATCGATCCTCGGCGATCACGTCCACCCGTACATGATGATTATCTTTCCTCGGGAGGATGGGATCTTCCAGCACGATAATGCGCCTTGCCACACTGCTAAAAGTGTCCGCACGTGGCTGGAAGAGCACGATCAGGACTTCAAAGTACTTTCCTGGCGCCCAAACAGCCCGAATCTCAATCCAATTGAACATCTGTGGGACCACCTCGTTCGTCGTGTTCGCCGTCTGTCTCCTCGGCCACGCACCTTTCAACAGCTGTGGGATGCACTGCAGACAGCATGGCTCCAGATACCCGTGGAGACCTATCAGCACCCAGTTCGTCTAGCTGCTGTCCGTACTGCGAAGGGCGGTTACTCTGGATACTAGCAGGCGGTCATAATAATGTGATTTGACTGTGTATATGAACCATTTTGGGAAAAATCTAACTTAGCCAAAATGTAGCCAAGCTTTTGTTACGCGTTTTTATTATTGCAATTAAGTCTGACAATGAATATTTTGCTTTCCAGGAAATGATATGGCGTACCCAAGAAAAGGATACCGATATGAAAATAAAAATGATTATGCATGGCTTGGTGGAACCATTATTGTTCAGCAGACTCGGAGTAATCCGATGGTGGTAGGTTTTAATTAAGATATGTTCATTATGATAAGGTAACATTACTAACTTGAAACTAAGAGCCCAGATTTTGTTGGCATAGAATAGTAGTGTCACATATAGTTTAATTTTTATACAAAATGTTATTAGAAAAATATGTTTAATTTTTGTGCTCTCTACAAAATATTGTGCTTTTTACACAATATTGTGCACGAACCATAGGGAAGTTTTTTAAATTGTATATGACTGAGACATCATATGGTAACGATATTTCCTAGAACTTAAAAAATCATCACTTTATAAATTTATGTCACCTACCCATTGCTAAAACATGCTTAACTTCTAAACTGTCGACATATGTACACTACAACTTTCGTCTTGGCACTCACTGAAATTTTGTTTGCTGCAAAAATTATTTGATAAATTTATGTTAACTGAGAGCTTCTGAAGACATCTTCTAAAAAAATTTCATCGTAACTGAAGATAGTTTAATGGATACTCTTACTTGCCTACCTATGGTAATGTTGACATCAAAGTCATCAAAAATTAATTTATGTTTAGACATCTTATTATAAGCGTACAATGTTCAAAAGTGATAGCAAAAAAAAATGTACCTTTTAATTTTGTAAATTTTAAAGAAGTTTTTGGCGGGATGAAGACATATGGTTTATAATAACATCAAAGTGTCAACTGAACAACATACAAATGCTTGTCCTCGGGGTGGATCTTGGCAATGTTTACCTTCATTTGAGGTGGTCGGAAACATAAATGGGCAAAAGAGGAATTTACGCTGACTCCTCAGAGGCGCTCAGTTAAACGCGATAAGCTACAGTTAAAATGTTGTTCACTGTGTGTTTTCTATGCTCGTCCCACCAGGTGTGTGCCCCGCGCTGGAAGAATACTATCTTCCCTGGTCACTACTTGCTGGCAGGAATGTGCTACTTGATGGCGACGGACTTCACGCGAGAATCGAATGTTCGGAAATTAATTCCGTTGAATGACCACCGTGAGTACTGCATATATTCTTGTGGTGTCATCCAAGTCTGAAAGAATTCTGTGCATACTACCTACAACGTTTACGAACACCTACAAGCTGCTTCGAAATTCTCTATAACTTGGTGACAGTGTGAACTGCTGTCCTGAACAGTATAACTTCTGGTATTTAAAAAGCATATCAATAAATTTTAAGGCATTTCAAAAGTAAACTTTTTATTTCTGTATTTTGAGATTATTTTAAGTTTCCGTCACACGTAATAGAATATAACTTACCGTAAGCGGTGGTCACTTTGTGACAGGGTGGTTGACTTAGTGACACTAATGTTTTTCAGTAATATTCACATTTTTTTTTTAGTTTCATAGAGGTGGTTAGAAATTTTCTGTAGTAAAATCGGCACCACTGAACATCTGAAACATCCACCTAAATTAGGGGGGCATTTTAATACTATTTCATGTGACACGAAGTCATCCAACATTTGTCACAAAGTGACCCCGCTTACGGCATTCAAAATACCAAATAATTGAAAGATAATGTTAATGTTTTTTGGCGTTAATATAAAAATTTTAACTTAAAATCTAAATTAGTTTAACTCTCTAAAATGTATTCTAACACAAACTTTGGTTTTAGGCTGAGTGTTTACTGAAGTTATAAGACTGGCATTTTGTAATTTATTTGAAAGCAGACTGTTAGTTGTCTCACCTGTGGTTAGGGTTTAGATTCTGGCTATGTTAACGTTAAATTTTATCCCAAAACTTGAAATTAAAAAAAAAATGGGTGAACAGCGTAACAAATTTCCAAGAAATATTTTTCATGACATTCTAATAACATGTAAATTTATATTGAGCTGTATCTTCACATATAATAGTTTGTTTGATTTTGATGTTTGCACGAAAAAATTAAAAATATTTAAGTTCTATAGCTCGTTTTATAATTTTTTTAAAAATAATTTACCTCCACTGTAATAGTGTTTTTATACTGTTGTTTTATATCACAATGACAAAGAATGTAATATGACAACAATTTAGAAATATTTCTAGACTCCAGGACGCCTTTACCTGTTAACTTTGTGCATGTAAAGGCATAGCAGCAAATTTTGTTACAATCCTAACACTGATACATATCTATATTCGTACAATGTGGATTTTGTATTGATCTTTTCGTGGAAGTCAGCCATAAATGGTGCACTTATTAATAACAATGTGGTTCCCATAAATTCCCGGACAACAGGATCTTTTCTGAAGGTGGAGAAGTAAAATTTAATAGTTAGCCTCCATCATGCAATAGTTCCGATGTTCCTGCAAAATATAGACACCTATAATTTTCCCATTACACAGCCTGAGGCAAAGAAAAACTTATGGTGTTTTTAAATGTTAGTAAGAAAGGCGCTGGTGTATGTTACTGGTGATTTATTTTATAATCGAAATAACATGGAATACAGTTTGTTTTATTGAGGTTTAGAAAATGAGATTTTCTGCTGCTTGGTTTCATTTGCGATGCGCGTTTGTAGTAGATGTCCGAAGATTTGTTTCATATCTGGTCATTTCTGACGGTATTGCGAGAATTGTTTGGAATATGCCAACTTCCATTTCATCAATATTGCTTGCTCAATATTTTATAATACCATTTCTCAAGTATCTATGCATTTCTCTTTGAAGCGAATAAAACATTATTTGAGCCTTCACCAGAGCTTCTGGCGAAACTTGAAATAGTATTCTATCCAGATGACTTCAATTCGATTTACTTGCTAATTGCAGTATGGTTATTACAATATCCGAAGGGCTATGGTGGCCCATTTTGGTTGAAAGCAGTCTCTGTTTTCTAGCCAACAATTCTCTTGTTTGTAGAGACAGTGGCTTCAACGTATCATTTACTCTTGAGTATACAGCCAATATTTACATCTTGCCCCCTTCCTAGTTAATACCACTTTAGCTAATGACGTTTGTGCAGGTTAGAATAATGGAACAAAGGCAAGTATAAACAATAAATGGTAACAGTAGAAGCTGTGAGTAAAACTAGGATGACCAGAGAAATGATAATGTAGGGTGGATTCTGCTTTATTTATAACCCTTGTGCTTGATATAAATATACATGTTTATGCTTATACAAAATGTTCTAGAATTTGTAAATATATCTACTAGAACAATATTATTATTTTTGTGTTTCAAACAAAATACCTATTTCTCATACAATTTACTTAGTGCAAAGTTACACATCATGTGTGAAAAAATAAATGCCGTGAAAGCAAAAGTTAAGCAAAAAATTAACATCAATGAAAAAGTAAAAAATTATTATTCAAAAAAGAGCAAAATGATTAGTTGACGTTATATGAATTTTTATGTGAGTCTGTATAATCTTAATTCTGACTAAATATCAAATAACAAAAATGAAACATTTTCATATGTTTTAGGACAATTAGGACGAGGGAAAAACCTTAAGTACTTGAAGTGTAATAAAAACTTAATGGTTGTTCTCGTTGATAAATATTAATCTATTGAGATGAAATAATATCGTCCAGATGGTGGATTTCATTCGCGACTCATATTTGTAGTCGATGTCCAAATATTTCAATAACTCGGCTAGTTATTCGTGGCACAGTGACCATAAATCCAGTATATGTTTCTGGTATACTCAGAATAAAACAACAATGTGCAAGGTTGGGCTAATGTGTATAATGTATTCACGGTAACTTCAAGATTTTCTGAAGCCCTGCTAAAGATCTACTTTCAGGGACCCGATTATGTATCCTTCCGCAGTATGTAAACAAAACATTGCCATGTGACACCTGTCAAACGTTTTGTAAACAAAAACAGTGCCATGTGTGAAAACTCAAATATTTTATAACAAACAGTGCCATGTGGGAACTGTCAAATATTTTGTTAACAGTATCCATGTGGGAACTACCGAAATTTATTTTTGAAGAGAAACAATGCCATCTAATCTTAACTGTCATATACTTTAATAAAATTCTCCAAATGTCTAAAAAATGCTAATCAATTTAGCAAAATATTGTAATACATACAAAAAGGTAGATTGAAGTATATATCGGAACTGTTAATTATATAATTTAATTAAAGTTTACTTATTGAATTAAGATTTATTTACATATTTGGTGTAAGGAAAAAGTTAAATTTTACATAATAAACTTTTGGAAGTAGCACTCAGGTTAAAGATTTCACTGTAATAAATGATACCGTATTTTATCACATATAAGTCGCACGTTTTAATTAAAAATTTTTATTGAAAACTCGGGGTGCGTATTATAAGTGAGAAAAATTCCTCCAGCCCCGCACTAACGTTTCATTTACTACGAATTCACGGCCCGCGGCTCGATTTCCAAACTCTTCAGCGAACAAAATCACTTTCATTTTGAAACCTGCGGTGTAGGTACATCGCTTTTCCATCAAGAAACTGTCGCACTTCTTCACTGCCACAACATCAAAACAACACTACGTGCGGCGGAAAGACGATATAAGAGAAAGACGTGTAAGTCACGGCTAACATTTGGTACTCAAGAACCAACGCTAATGTGCTGCTATCTCTTAGGCTCCACAAAAAGCTTTAGAAAATAATATATTATCAGTTATTGACCAAAAATCGATTCCTTTTCATTCTTCTAAAATATTTTTTTCTGTTAAGGATTGCGAAGGGAATTACGTAACGGAAATATTCAAATGCCTTTCTATATTTTGCACGTTTATTTGATAAACTGCAGAAATAACAACGCTAATACTAAAATTACATCTTAACCTAGAATTATCTTATAAGTAGAGAGAATATGTTACGTTAGTTTTATAACCACAATTCAGCGCCTCCAATATCCAATATGGCGTGGTTATACTTCTGAAAAAAACGTGCCCAAACGGACAAGATGGAGTGTATGTGTCCGCTGGACAGACACTGAAATGTATTTCATTTCAATTAATAACAGTGAAATCTTTACCCATGAGTGCTACGTAAAAATGTAAATATATAGTTTAACAATATTAACTTTACAATTACGGCATTAAATTTATACATATTAATATTTAACCTACGAACTATTTCTTTTCAGCTATAACCAACATGTCCCTTCAAAATCCGTTGTTAATTCTTACGGACTTTTAACAAATTATTAAAATTTATTGAAAAAATATACTTAAAACTTAAAACAACCAATTTATATAGTGCTTCAGTGCTAAAAGCAAGACAAAACCTTTTTCCATATACCATTTTTTTATAACCAATTGAACATGTAACTCCTAGGGTGATTTTTCAAAGGTTCTTTTCAAAAGTATCGAAGATACCGTGAATGGATTATAAGGTAATCAACATCACTGAGTAACGAGATTAAATGTTGTGTAAATAGTTCTCTCAATACATCCATTGTATTCTTGTCGTCTGAACGATGCTTTCCTCGTGTTTAAACCACAAGTATGGATTATTTGTACGTTCATATAAATTATGTTCCATGAATCACGTGTTTACAAAAGTATATAATGTTCTGTAAAGATCAAATATAAGAACAAGCATTGTAAGTAAAAGTTAGCGAAGAAAACGAAACTTAATTATGATTGGAATGCTTAAAGTGCCCGGTATTACTGAAAAAAAGTGAAAATTAATATTTAATTATAACGACTTATGGTTTATGTAATTATAAATACAAAGCTGCCAAAAACTATAAACCCTGTTAAAAAAATTTATCTAAGAGAATTTACCAGAAAAATTAATATAAGTGAATAAAATTTCTAGTTTATTTTGTTGGATTGGTGATGTTGATAAATGCTATAAAGAAGCAACTTCGCAGAATAAAATTGTTTCGACAGAATTACTTGGTGCTGTAATTCGGAGGATAAACCCTGAATACAGGATTGAGTTTATTAAATGTAAGGCAATAGTTGCATTATAATTTTGCTGGCATTAATGGGATATTGAATGACATTTTTGCGAAGTGTGATGGCAGGCTGGAATGGAGTTATATTATAAAAACTCTTGCATATATTAAACATATTTTATATTCTTTTTAGTACTGTTGGATAGGCGTGTAGTTAAATTTAAACCAAGTGCAGAATTCTGAATAAAAGATTTTCTCCAATATAGTACTTGCATTTTTACATTCTGATTCATATATTTATTGCATTAGCACTCGTGAATTCTAAACAATAGCATTACATTCATTTATCTGAAAATTTATTTTAAAACAAAAATTCCTAACATCGAAAACTAACCTAGTTTAATATAAGCCACTTTCTCTCATCAGACAATATCATCAGCTTATTATTAAACTTTGTATCATACTTGTTTCAGTGATGTATTAAGACACTTAGTCATATAATAAATGTATTTTGGAAATGCTTCTTCTAATGAACTATTAATGGCGGATGTTTCTTAATTTTACAGGACGCCTAAGTTTCCGCGTCCCTTCGAAGCCAGGCCAGAGGCAGTTAGAAGTGCCGTACTACGCATATGGAGAGGCCGGCCTGTCAGCACATTTCACAGAGGTAATAACAACACAAATAATTGTACGGTATGTCCCGACCAAACGAAGCAGCAATGCTTCGTATACTGTATGTTCAGATTGGTTTGTGTCAGCAATGGCTTGTAATGGACGCGTTTGACGAAATATTTCACTTTGTGCCACATTGCGTAAACCCATGATAAATGTGTGTAGTTTTCAAGCATCGTTGCCGTCAGAAACCGACTACATCGCCGTGCTTTCGCTTTCTATTCCTGCGGACTGGCCGCCCACTGAAGAGAAGCGTGGCGGGGCGAAGCGAAGCGTGACATGATGCTCTCATGACGTCATAGTGTACAATACAGATACATTTTCGATAGGTTGTTGTTTCCGAGTTAACGACCAGCACGAGAAGTTACTGGTGTAACCAATAAGCATACCTTCCACATCATGGGTGCAAATCATTTTTAATGAAGTTCTTAAAATCTTAGATTGTACGTAGGCCTTGACGTCTCGTGAACAGAAATATCATCAGGGATGGAACCAGAAACATACGAAACAGTAGTCAAACAATTACAAATACACACGTGTCTTACCCGGGATACGAACCCAGAAAACCTCGTACCATAAGCTAGCGTGCAATCAAATGCATTACTGAAGTAGGATTTGTATCATTAACTTCAGATGTAATCAGTCTAATGTTTTTGTAGATAGAATATACCAACCTTAAATATTTACAAGACTATGATGTTGAAAATAAGTGCCTGGACAATTTAAATGGTACAAGTTTATATGGCCTACCGTAGCGCTATTTGTGTGAATAAATTGGTGTAAATAGGTTGACTGGTTCCCGAGATATGGTATAAAAACTTTATTTTCTTAATTGGTACTATCATACCAAAAGGCTTAAACAAGAGAGACTGTATACAATTCTTTTTAAATGATACTGTCAGCGCACAAATTTTTATTAAATTAGTTTAAATTATTTAATATATACGACAATCTTATCTAAATTATTTATATGGCCACCATGTTGAAAATCACAGTCTGGCGCATTTAAATGGTTCAAGTATACATGCAATTCTATAGCACTATTTGTATTCGAAGTTTGGTGGAAATTAATTTAACTGTTCTGGAAATATTACACAAATTATCCTTTTTCTCACCAGACACTATCTTACAAAAAAAGGCGGCCAAAAGGCTCTCTGTACGCATAACTGATGCTTCTAATGAATACCGTGAGCATACAAAATTTGATTGAATTTTGTTGAATATTTTAATAGATATGACATACTTATCTAAAATATTTATGTAATCGCCATTAAAAAATGGTTTGTCCAATCTGAATGAAAGTTTACATGGCCTACTGTAGCACTACGTGCGGAGAAAAAAGTTTGTGTCTAAGCTCATTGTATACTTCCAGTATACAAAGTTAAGTGGAAATTGTTCCATAGTTCAGTAGATATTGCATACTAAGCTAAAATGTTTAAATGGTTTCCATTTTGAAAATACATGAATGATCCACTTAAAGTATATAGATTATTTGGTTTATTTGGATTAAAATGAGTTTTTATAGAACTGGCACCTTCGCCTGGTGCAGCCAATGCCTTGATACCAATATTTAAGCGGTATAGAATAAGTTGAAATGTTTAGTATAAAATAGCAGGTTCTAACACTGTGTATTTTAAATGGGAGTACAGGAATACCGCGAAAACTAATGTACGATTTATTCGGCAACCTGTCCATGCTCTCATTCTAGTTGATCGCAGGCATGTTCAGCATGATCTTAACCATTAAAACAATATGGTGGCCATTACAGGTGTGACGTAACACTGCTAGTCATTTACACACAATAACGGTAGGCATGTGTATCAAATTATTTCCAATTTGTGCCTTCCTTTCTGGGTGCTTCAACACTTTTCGTCTGTCGGTGTACATAAAGTACCACTGTCACAAAAAGTGGCCATAAAATAAAAACACAATACATTTTCCAGCAGTTGACATTTATATGCCCCACACAGTTACACACTCACTGCCAGATGGCATAACAAACGGCCATTTCATTTGCTCGAGGCCCTTGCACATGGCCCTAGAGTGCGGCTCAACAATCGCCTTTTAATCTGCGTTTATTGATTGACGATCCTTTTGACGGGCTCCCGTGGTTAGGAACGTGGAAAGCGCTATGACGAACATAGTTTCTCATGGCGGCAGGTGTGTTCCATACTGTTGTTGACGCAGCGCTGAACCATGGCGTTCGCGCCGCGTGTTAGCTGTCGACGACCCTTAACTTGCTGTGCGCGCGGAACAACTGGCAAGCTGACGTTCACAAGCGGGGATGAGGGATTGCGTCATATACACTTCTGGCCATTAAAACTGCAACATCAAGAAGAACGTACCTGAAGGGTACCACACTGGAGGAATGCATAGAGCAGGGCAGGACAGTGACGTGATTAGTTGCAGCATGTGCGCCAATGACGTCACTCATAATTGGTATAAAAGTTGAGGGTGGGGAGATTCTGAAAGTTAATGTCATTGTGTTTCCCCGTTCTTAGTGAGCACAGAAGGAGTGAGTATTGTGCCCACGTACAACCGAAAGAACAATAAACAAATAAAATATCTACTTCCAACAAACACAGAATAGTCTCGAGTCCTTGGCACAAACAAAGTAAGACAAATGTCACAATTACCTAACAAACAAAGTGGCATAGTAAAATAAATAAAATTACCAAAGCACCCGGCCAAAATAGAAAGGAAGCGATATACTCGTACAAGAATAAACATACAATTGGGTGATCGTACATGGCACAAAAGAGAGAATCAAAGATATATATATATATGTATATATATATATATATATATATATATATATATACATACACAAGATTTTCTTGTATAGTTAAATCATTTATAGGCCCAGAGGAAGATTTAATTGTCTATACATAAAAAGACGTGACTTGTGGTTGTGCGTTATTAAATTTTTCACTGAATTTATAAATTTTTTAAGAAAAAACTAACACAGTTGTAAATAAATAATGTTGCGTGAAAAAATAATTGACAACATAGCAGATATCACGCAACACAATATTAAAAATTAGTCTTTGCAAAAGAAAACGAATCGTACAAATTATTAGTTTAATCACAACGTGATAATCCAGTAATTAACTTAAATATTAGGACATTAAAGAAAATTTTTTAAATAAATCAAAGTATCTATTAAGACATAAAATTGACAAGCTTTTTGTTACAATAGAAATTAGATTAATTAATCGATTTACAATTACAATTTCTTTCTACTTAACTTTCGTTAAAACAGTAAAGTAAATTAATTGTTTAAAAAGGTTTCAAAAGTTTAAAAAGGTTTTGAAAATGTTTAAAAAAAAGAAGGGGTACCGGAACAAAATATATTAATAAGTTATTTACAAAACACCTGTAGAGGTCGTAATATCAAATGTTCGTAAGTAACCACTTTATTAAAAAAGAAAAAACACGATACTTCAACTTCGAAACAAAAATTCCATAGGTAAAGTTCCGCCGTAACTTAGCTGTATGATGACATCGTCGAATCCACGGGAACAGTTAAGTTATCTTACGGGCAAGATCACATAATGCGCTGGCGGACAGAAGCCTGGGGGAAATTGAGCGACTCGGCTACTTCGCCACCAGAAAGTAAAGGGCAGGCGACGTGCAAACAGGTTATCCCAAGACGCAAAGAAAGAACTTAGCCAGAAAGTGCAGAAATATTAGCCCGATGCGTGCAGTAAAGTTTAGGCTGGAACGTGCAGAAAAGTTACGCTGGCATGTGTACTCTCACGAAAAATTTTTTTTATCTAAAATATCAGTGAGTGCAGGAGAAAACCACTATAAAACTGGAGCGTTACTCACCAAAGACGGAAAATAGAAAATTATCCAACTGGTGCACTACATTATAAAACACCCAACCAAAGTGATTAAAAAAAACACACACGCACAATTTACAAATATTAAATACTAGGTCTATGACCTACTATATGATGGAAACAAAAAATACTACGACATGTTGTAGGCACTTATGTGCCACAAAATGCCATCACGGACGCAGCACAACACGAACAAGACATGTTGGTAGCACGGCGAGATGTACAGTGAGTTAACGAAGCTGTGAGGATAATGCTATAGTGCTAAACAAAAGACGAACGAATAGGTTGGAATGCTGCCGATAGATGTTGCAGGCTGTCCAGAAGAGGCGAATTGCGCCCATACGCACAGGGGGTGGAGGAGAAGTAGTACGTTAACGGAGGCCCATTTTTTTTTGTTGGTAAAATCACGTGTCAAGCGGCAAGGATGCGCCGAGAAAAATCGCCAGAACTGAAGTTGCAGGGAAGTGAGTGGACGGGGTGCCTCAGACTGCAACTGAAAGCATTTGCAACGCTGCAATGCACGTGTGGTCGGTAGAGAAACAAATCTCACGAAACACCTGTCTGCAGGCGACATGGGATTAAAAACATACAGACCAAAACTGAATTGAAGCGAAAGTAACGAGAATACATATTTACACTGTTAAATAGTAATAAACAATGAGTAACTAAAATGAAAAACGTAAATATCTTCCTATATACAAATGGATAAATAATTAAATAAAATGGACAAAAAAATTACTATAATGAAGTATGCCTTAAATAAAATACTGAGAAAATATACTTAATTAATAATTAAGTAAATCTCAGATTGCTCAAATGGAAAGTATATTAATAATTTTTCTAGTTATAAAATATCTGCTAACCTAATTCGCATGGCACTACCATTTATCTTAGCACGCTTAACAAATATAATTAATACGTCATTGTTTATCGGAGAATTTCCGAATATGTGGAAACTGGCTACCGTTAAACCCATAAAACACTATCCCCCAAAACATTTAAGGATTTCAGGCCGATTAGCATTTTACGTATACTTTATATAAAACTATTGAAAACGTAGTTAATCAACTAATAACAAACTATTTGAACAGAAGAGATATGCTGAACGAATACCAGTCGAAATTTCGGCAGGGACATGGTACATCCACAGCACTAATACAAGTGACAGATGACATACGACGCAACATGGACAACATAAATATAACCAAACAAACACTCTTAGACCTCAGCAAAGTTTTTCAATCTGTGGATCATGAAATATTATTTGCGAAAATGAAATCCTTCTTTAACTTCTCGGAAACCATTTTGAAATGGATAAAGAGCTACTTACATGGCAGGAGATAATTTGTAGTTCATGTAAAATGCAAATCAGAGTGGAAAGGAATACGCTCTGATGTCCCCCAGGTTTCTATATTTTGTCCATAACGCTTTTATTTGTTCACTAATGATTTACCGTATCAGTTGGAAAGTTGTCATTGTCATCTCTACTTTCAAATATACGTACCATGTAGTGCATGTGAATTACATTCTGGCATTGAATTAATGAGCAAAAATATGTCGCACATTTGGTCTAATAAGCATCGTCTATTACTAAACGCGCAAAAATCACAGTGCATTATAATTGGCTCCAAACCATTACAGAGTTCCGTTAATAAGGCAAACTTGCCAGATACAATACTTAATAGTACGTTTAAACCTCTCTTAAACAATGTAAAAAATCTAGGTGTCATTGTGGATGATACGCTTTCTTGGAGAGAACAAGTGAAGCATATTTGAAAAAAGTCTTATGCAGTGTTACACACCCTAACAAGAAGCAAATACTCTTTACCCCAGAAGACGATGACAATATTGACGTAATTTCTTGTTGCACCGACTTTTAATTATTCCAACATAGATTACAGTGGTATTTCTAAATAACTAAACATACACTACAAATAATTCAAAACTTTTGCATTAGAGTAATTTTCAACCTAAAACACAAGGGCCACATACGTAAAAGAATATATAAATAAACTTAAGTGGCTTGATTACAAATAAGCCGCCGTACATTTCATGTGTTAATACTGCTGAAGAAAGTCTTGTTGACAGGGCTAACTCGTTATAATTTAAACAGGTCAAGTTTATTTTTCATAGTAATGAACACAATCAAAACTCTAGGTTACAAAATCAAAATAAATTATCATTCCCAGCTCATAAATCATTTTATGATTCATCTTTCACTGTAAAAACGACAAGAATTTGGAACAGGCTGCCTCAATCTGCAAGAGATACCCCATCCACTCGTGTGTTTAGGTCTTTACTTATAAATTACTTCGAAAATAAATAGCTATATTACTACCTTGAAATACTAGGACGCCAGTCAGCGGTGTTACATTGCTGTTGGAAATAACTGTATGCACTCTATCGCATTTGGCTGGTGATCTGTCGAGGTTACGTACATGTATGTGTGTTCGTGTTTTGTATATATGTTCGTATTTGTAGATGTGTGTGCTCCGGTTTTATATGTGTGTGTTTAAATGTGAATCAGTTCATATGAATGTTCTGAATTGTGTGTATAAACCTGCAAAAGTATTTGTTATTCTTTTCAGAATTATTTTCTGAACCACTTGTAAGAGTAGTCATATTTAACTTCATTGTCCAGTGATAATTTGTGTACTTATATGAAGAGTACAGGGGGAAAAGGATGATTGTCCATTTTTACAGAAAATTAGGTTCTGGTGCCATCTGATAGAGAATTGTCAGTATTGTGTGCATGACAAAGCGTAACGATTAGAGATGCGAGTCCGAAATAACAGGCCTCGGAAGTAAAACTTCTATGGGAGGAGTTTATAGTTTCGATTTTATTTTACTCAAAACTAGCAAATATGGACATTCATATTTTTGCCCCTGCACACTTCATATAGTTGATTTAAGTACAATTTTGTACTTTTAAGTGTAAAATGTGGATCTTAATTGTAAAATGTGGTTAAGTGGAAGAGAAGGCATATTGCTTTAACTTGGCCACAATATTACTAAAGATGTTATCTAATCAAATTAAATGCAAAAAGGCAACGAGACAATTAAAATATTACTCGTTATCGTTTCCATATACTTAAATACTAAAAATGAGGTCTCCAAATTATTAAAATAGTACTACAACAGTGACGCAAATGTAAAATAAATGGTGACGTATTTTGAAACGGCACAGCAGGCTGCGTCGAAGAACACGACAACCATACGAACTGGTTTCCATCTTTGACCACCGGAATCGTGGCCTATCTCGATTGTGGATCATCCTATCACTAACCTGGTTCTCGCATCCGAAGAACTGCAACATCTGTAAAGCGGATATGGGATCAGTAGGGCGAGGAGAGATGGGTTGAGCGACGGCCCCGTCGCACCAATAGGCGCGAGGACAGACATTTGGTGCGCATGCCGATTACGCACCTTAAAGCCACATACATCCAACACCCTCGCTCAGGAGTTCAGGCACGTGGCATATCTATCTGTGTCCGCACACACAGTGCGTCGCCGTCTGCAGCATCAGGTCAACGTGCCCAGGCGCCCATCACTGCGGCTGCCACTGCCTGCTCATCACAGGTGCCTGCAGCTGCAGTGGTATATGGAACTTCGGGCCTGGAGGGACGAATGACATGCCAGCGTCTTCTCCATCGGATCCCGCTTCTGTCTGCAGCACCACGATGGTCGCATTCATGCCTGGCAGCACCGTGGCGCACACCTGGCCGAGTCCTGCATGATGCACCGTCATACCAGCCCAGCACCTGGAGTTATGATATGGAGTGCCATCGTAGTCCAGTCTCTCTCGCGGCTACTCCACATTGCGGGTACGCTGACCAGCCACCATTTCATTGCGGAGGTGTTGGAACCTGTTGTCGTATCCATTCTTCAGGGCCAGCATGAGTCCCTGTATGAAGAGGAAAATGCTGAACTGTATGTGGTGCACATCGTCCGACTGTTCCTGGATGACCACCGCGTCGCACTGCTTCCTTGGCCTGTGCGTTCGCCGACTCTCTCGCCCATCGAAAACAAGTGGTCCATGGTCAGACGACGAATGGCCTGTTACAGGAGACCCGCAGCCACAACGGATGAACTTTCGGCACGCATCGAAGCAGCATGGGCAAAGATACCGCAGACAGACATCCAAAGTCTTTTTCTTTCCATGCCACACTGTGTAGCATTGGTTATTGCCACCCGTGGCGGGGCTACACAGTACTGATTTTCCCCTGTTCTGTGCGCCATACCAAGTGGCTAGAGTAATTATATCCCCTGTGTATGATGGGTATTATGCCCTATAAAACTGGTTGTGATACCTAATGTCCTTCTTGGTGTCGCAAATTGATTGACCAGCAGTGTATTTTAAGTATTTGGATTCACTGTTACTGCTGTATTATAATTCTTAAATTTACTTAACAATGTTAGAATAATTCTGGTACAAAGTTACAAAAATAAACAATAGAAAACATAAAATCCTTTATGAGTAAAAGTCCCTGCAGTGTGCACTCAATTTACTCAGTAACAGCTAGAACAGACAGCTATTTTGAAAAGTCCTGCTGAAAAATAGCAGTGTTATATGTTTACATTATCTTATGAACTCCTCTAAAGACTGCTATCCAATATGTAAAAAAAATTTTATGCTTACATTTTTTTAACGCACATTACCCTTCTAAGCCTTTCAGTATATCGTATAATATGCTTGTATTTTATTATAAAATCACCNCAAAGATACAAAAATAAACCATAGAAAACATAAAATCCTTTATGAGTAAAAGTCCCTGCAGTGTGCACTCAATTTACTCAGTAACAGCTAGAACAGACAGCTATTTTGAAAAGTCCTGCCGAAAAATAGCAGTGTTAAATGTTTACATTATCTTATG
This sequence comes from Clitarchus hookeri, assembly GCA_002778355.1. Taxonomy (NCBI): domain Eukaryota; kingdom Metazoa; phylum Arthropoda; class Insecta; order Phasmatodea; family Phasmatidae; genus Clitarchus; species Clitarchus hookeri. Next base: position 1,682,110 of record NQII01000009.1, read on the forward strand.
AACTCCTCTAAAGACTGCTATCCAATATGTAAAAAAAATTTTATGCTTAAATTTTTTTAACGCACATTACCCTTCTAAGCCTTTCAGTATATCGTATAATATGCTTGTATTTTATTATAAAATCACCCTATTTTTCTGGCCAAAACTTGTTTTTAGTGAGGTACAATTTTACTTTAGTCCATTCGTGGTTACTTCAAACTTTTCTGAGGTTTTGCTAAAGTTCTACTTCCAGAATATTCCTCCGCTTCACGCAAACAAAGTTTAACCGAGTTTAGAAAAGAACACCAAAGGGACAACGCACCACACCCGTGTGCACTCAGTTTAATAATACTGTGCATGAGAACTATTTATTAATAGGCGTTGTCAACTCAACTGTTTTATCACTATTTTATTAATATTAATTATTAATAAAATAAAACAATTTATAGATAAAATATAAGTAAACGTTCAATTTAAACAAAAATAAGGTAATTTTATGTTAGCGACGTAAACGACGCTTGTGATACATTGCATATTTATGAAATTACCAAACACGTCATACACGCGTGATTTTTGAAAGTTTTATTCAAAAAGTGTGAAGAATCCGCGAATAGACTATAATTGTGTATCTATGAAGGTTTGGGCTATGACATGATTCTTGTTTATGATATAGTATTTCGGTGTTTTAAGTTCCTTTGAATAATCCATTGTTAATCATCCTTCCCCGCATTTTTACCAAAAATATTTAACGATGTTTACTATTTCCTAATATTTTTTTACTTTAATACTGTTATAGTTTTTGGTGACTTTATTCCAGTTTCTCTTTTTGTACTCCATCTGCTACTGTTCTGTACTGTAGTAATGATTTGTAGTTGGAAATTGCTTGAAAAATTACTTCCTTTGTTCATATGTGCGATCAATGTGTACAAATCAATTAATTTTTACCACAAAATCATTCGTGAATTATTTATACTAGGAAATTAATTGTTATTTAAAAATAATAGATAACTCACTGTAAATGAGACAATGAATATTTTGTTGCAGAATGGTTCGGAATTATTGATTGGTGCTCCTGGAGTATTTGACTGGGCAGGTAAGAGAAGAATGCAGAAGTGATACACTTAACTTAGATAATACTTAGTTTATTAACTAACATAAATAGGAAACACATACGAATATAGCATTATTGGAAGTAAATATAAAGTTGAAATTGTATGCTAAAAATGCCATCAATCTTATGCCGATTCGGGGGCACATGATTAAGGGATAAATAGTAGGAGTTGTCCGCCATCTTGGTAGGTGTGACCGGTGGCCATGCTGGTCGGTGCCGTCAGCTATATTGGTAGGCATCATGGCCAGGGCTCGATGCCATGTTGGATGTTCTTCTCGCCCAACCACATCATCCCCAGAAATTAGTATCATAATTTTTTTAAAAGTATTTTAATTAAAAATTGTAAAAAAAATTAAAAAGTATTAGTTAACCACCTTGGATTTTTAATAAATATATCGGTTTAGAGTGTCGCTGCAGATCATAATTCCATGAAATAAAAATTTTTTTTATAAAAATGTTTTAAGTAATTTTGGTCTGCTACTTCGGTACCCCCTGTATTGGGGGACGTTTTGACCTCCCCTCCTCCATCCAAAAACCCGTAACCAAAAAAAGTGTAAAAATTAGCACAAACTACCACTCATAGCCTCACTCCACACCAACGCCTAACCCCTCACCTACCCTACTTGAATGTGGAAATTAATTTCGATGGCTTGTATGTAGAGTTACATAGGGGCTGGATGGATCGGATGATGTACGGACTGTGAAGAGGGGAGTATCTTCTCAACTTAAGATGGATCGTATTCCAGAACACTGTATCTTTACTGGGAGAAGAAATTTTCTGAAAGCAGCAATACTCGGCTACATGGAGTCAACTGTACTCAGAATGTGGAGCATCTTACTTAAGTATGTGAAAAATACAAATCGTAGTTTGGTCGACGGAGTGGCAACCTGAATAGTTATTTCAAAACTTGTACTGGTTTACTTTCACTGCCTGCTAAGAGTTATCTGCCGACATTGCATCGTAGATGTACTGGGATGGTAACTGGCGCTACACAAACTGGAGAATAATCGAAGCAGAAAATTTCAGCTGTGAATGTCGTGGGCAGATCGTTGATTCCTTCCACGCAGCTACTACAACAAGACTTTCGCAAATGCTAATGAAGCGCGAAGGAATGAAAATAATGCATACGTAAGGAGATCCATAAGCATGCCATATCGAATCTAAACAGTTTACTCGTACTGACCTTTTAGAAATGTTGTGTAAAAAAGTGTGAACGGGGTGCACCATCCTATGAAGCAGACCTTGATGTTCATCCTTCCTATTCGTAGTTCACAGCAAAGGCTGGTCCCAATGCAACTTCGAACCACGAATCAGAAGCTACACCTAGCTATTCACCCGACCTTGCATCGCAACCTAAGAAAAAAAACTGAATGTAAATGGATTTTTCCTGAAGGAATCAGCATTCAGGGGTCTTTTAAAGTGTATGTTGCTCCAAATCCGATAACTTCGACGAAAGATTACTATGCATTTCTGACAGGTATGAAATAAAATTTAATAAACCAACTTTCAGAGGAGATGGGGAAATACTGAGCCGTGAAATTTAATATATTGTTAGAATGTAGCTATAGTAAACCAGATGTATACAAGAATAAAGCAATCAAGACCTCGACCTTACCTGAGTGTAACGTGGATGAAATCGTAGCCAGTGTTAAATAGAGCATAAAGAAGGTATGCTACGAGGAGTAAGAATATATATTGAAGGGCTCTGCCTGGACACTCGATTTGGTGGATCATCTGCGGCTGAGAATAAATGGGATCGGTCCACCCATTATAAATTACAATTACATGCATTAAAAATTATCCACAATTCACAGTGTCACAATTTACATTCGGTTTTCACAAAGTGTATATACGCAAAGGACCTTATGCATGTGAGAAGCCTACGGATCGGCGATAATTATACCTTTAAGGCGCCCACAGTGCTGGGAAGAAGTTTATTTTTGCTGCAACCTCTGTCGTCGGTGCAGTGACAACAGTAACATCGTTTAGTACCGATGACGATAACGAATGCTGCGCTCGTGAACTCATCACCAGGTGCAATAATGAATGTGCATTTGCCTCCCATGATGCAACGCGATATTTCTGTGACGTCATAGAGAGATATATAGGAAGCTGTGCTCATTTTATGGAGCTTAGTTTAATAGAGGTCTTGGTGAGTGGTAGATCGTCGCAGCAGGTGATGGTACCTGGCATAAATATTATGGAGACGTCGGTCTTGGGTCCAGCAGAAGCACCATAGAATTCTTCAGCTGGGACACGTTCAGCAATAGCACCACCATCGCCATCTTCAGGCAAGCTGTCTATAAATGGTCGTAGGGATTAAACATGCATACTTTCCTGGAGCTAGAAATGATGCTGTTGCAAACTGAATTTCACAAGCTGGCCCTATGAAATCGCAAATAATAATTGCACATGCCTATAAATATTTGCTTATTTACAACCTGATATGCAAAAATGTGGGTAAACTATGATTTAAGAACCATACCCAACTGAAAAATACAAGCTCTATGATAGATCACATACCTTTAATTATACTTAAAATGCAAACACTCATAAATATACCTTGCATTTTTGTAAAAAAAAAAAAAAAACATCCTTTTCGGAATATTTCTTGAGGTTATCGTGATTAACAGTAAGCACGAAACCAATAATCAATGNATTTTGTAAAAAAAAAAACATCCTTTTCGGAATATTTCTTGAGGTTATCGTGATTAACAGTAAGCACGAAACCAATAATCAATGGTTATAAGATAATGAAAATATATATGATATGCATAATACACAAAAACAAAATTAAATATTAGTATTAGGAAATGTGCAATGATCGATTTTTATGACTGGGTGACAGGGTGAGTAGGATTATGACATTACAAGATACCGGTTTTTAGAATTTTTTAGGCCAAGGGGGGAGAGGGTTAGTGAGGGAGGTGAGGGTGATGTGGTGTATGTGGCGGTGTGGGGTGTTGAGTGTTGCGACGGGGTGAGTGGTTCATATGATGAGGGTGGGTGAGGGCAGTGTGGTGAATGAGGGGGTGAGGGTGAAGAGGTTGGAGAGTGGATAAGGTGGTGAGGGGNAGGGTGGGTGAGTGGTGTGAGGGTGATGAGGGGTTGTAGTGTGTTGTCAGGGGTTGGGTGGTTTTGTGTGGTGAGGGGATGAGTGGGCATCTCTGGTGAGGGGATGAGTTGTGGTGTGTGCTAAATTTTACTCTTTTGTTTGGTTACAGGTTTTTGTGATGGAGGAGGGGAATTAATACGTCCCTCAATGCACTGGGTACCAAAATGCAGGCCATAAATATTTAAAAAAATTTTATAAAAGAATTTTTATATTTAATGGAATTATGATTTGCAGCGGCACTCTAAACCAATATATTTATTAAACATCCAATGTGGTGAGCCGATACATTTCATTATTTATAATTTTTTAATTATTTATAATTTTTCATTTACTTACATTTTTATAAAATAATTTTTTTATTAAACTAATTTCTATAGATGAGGGAAGTGGGAAGAACATCCAACATGGCAACGAGCCCTGTTCATGATGCCTACCAATATGGCGGTTGGCACCGACTGACATGACCGCCGGCCGCGCCTACCAAGATGGCGGTCAACTCCTACCTCCTAACCCTGAACCCTATGCCCTCGAATCGGCATAAGCCTACTACTGCCATCATCAAAAGATGATCGTATTTCCTAGTATTTTGAAAGATTACCTTTCTTTATATAGAATCTCAAAATTATACTTACTTAATTCATTGCCCATAATAAAATTGACAACGATTTTTACAAAATCATAAATTATGTAAACAATATAAATCTTTATTATAGAAAGAAAATGGAGATATCATGTTCTCAAATAACATTTTTTTTAAATGCAATTTTTAAAACATTTTGAATAAATAGAATTTGGTGAAATAATATGTAACTTTGTAATTTTAATTTCTATCCGAGAATTCTGTTAGGTATATCGTATTTAGTTTTTTCATGTTTTACAAGTTAATCAAAGGAAATTTTGTTAATAAGACATTAATTTATATTCAACAATGCTTTGTGTATTATTCTTAATGCTGCAAACTATTTAACAAAATTTTTACTGTAATTTTAAGTTTAAATGGTTTGTATTTTTTTTTTATCATTTGCGAGCTATGCAAACTGTCTAACCCAATTGCGTTATTTAACTTTTCAAGAAAATGATTGCTTTATTCTTATTTTTTATAAAACCTAATTTAATAAAAAAAATAAGTAAATAATTTCAGTTAAATAATAAAACCCATAAAATTTAAAGCTTATAGTAAAAATGAACTGGCATAAATCATATTTATATTTTCTTTGCAAAATCAAAATATTAGGATGAAATTTGTCAATTTTTGCCAATATATGAAAGAACAATTAAATTACATATTCGAATTTTAAAATATAAATTTATTATTAATTTGGTTAAAAACACAATATAAATACCACGCATTTCAACAAAACTTACTAATGAACACTGTATATAAAATTATTGCTAGAAGTTAAAGAATTGTAGAAAAAAAAGTAAAACAAAAATTAGAATCATATTGACCCATTCCATTACTTAAAAAAAACATAATACTTATTTCCATGTTTGAGTTATAAATATCAGATTTTAGTACATGTAAGACAAACAAGTATTTTTAAATACTTTTTATCTAATGAACAATATTCTAGGAACTCCAATTATTTTCTTTAAGTTATGAGTACTTTAAAATCTTATTATTAATTATTTTCAAAATTATTATAAAAACAATAGTTTTTAATGTACAAAAATTTTAATTCGTTCAATAATTTTCTTTTTAAAAACCTCATATTTTATATTAATTCATTAAACCAATCTTACAAGTTTATTACAAATTTATTAAAATCAGCAATTATTTTTATATAATCTAAATTAGTTTTTCCTTCATATTTTTCTGTTTGTGCGTACAAAAATTCCACATAAATGTTTTCTTGCAAAAAATAACTCACCATTTTATTTAGTAGGCATTAAACATTATTATGAACTGAGTTTCGTTTTTAATTTAAGTATTTTCAAATCTTAATAAAGGAGACACATTTTATTATCATACCAGCATTGAAATCTTAACTATAATCGTGTTTCAAAAAATTTACTTTAAATTTTTATATAAATATTTATGTTATTGCACTGATTGAAATTACAAGCTCGCACATACAGATTAAAATTTTCTTTTCTATATTTGTAACTGTTATCAACTCTGGCCTGTAAAATGAATGAAATTATCTTCTACAGTAAAAGTAAAAACATTAAAACCTTCAGAAACATATTTTTCAACACTTTTACAATAATTTAAATTACTTGGTATTTCAGAATTGTTTTTTAAAAAAAGTTTTATTTAATGTGGGGTATTTCATTTATACTCAATCACTTGACACATAGTTTATAATTTTTGAATGCCAATTTTACTACAATCTGCGTAAGATATTGTCTCTATATTTAAATTGTTTATAACTTAATTATATTTGTGAAATATATTACAATTTATGAAAACTTATTTTATAAACTCTTTTATAATATTTTTATATATTATATGTAAATTTCTAAAAGTTCTATATGGGTTGATAATTTTATTTTTTTTGTTTCTTAAAGTTATTTAACTAAAATTTTATTTTTACCCAGCTCATTAATAAAGAATTTATTTCTTCTGGTGTTAAAATAATGAAATTTTATCAACAACATCATCCATGATGCCATTTTCCGAAATTTCAATTGTCAAAATTTTGAGGGTAAATTAAAACAAACGTCAGTATTTTAGAAAATTACAGTTATATATCTTATTCGATCTAAAAGCTTTATTACATATGCGTCATTTTGGGAAAAAAATATCGCAAATTGGAATATCAAAATCAATCATATTAGCATAAATATTTTAATATACCCATATTTTATCAGTCGCTGGAAATAGTTGATTTTAAAACTATCAGTAATTTTTAAATCTTACTAAATGTTATTTTTTTAACATATGAATGGAAAATAAGAGCCCGGGCCAGCAAAATTTCTGACGTTAAAATAGCTACCATAAAGCAGAATTTGGTTATTTCTGGGTGTGCGTCATTGTGAAATAATGTGTAAACAATTCATGCAGGTGAAAATACAGCCCTTTACCACATTGAAAATCTTATTTAAGTGTGTTTTTCAGAACAGTTTCTGACGAGCATCCCTTGTAATTCGGTAAGCTATGGCTGTTATTGGCAGCACGGAGAAAGCGACCTGCCTCCAGTGACAGAAATGACTGTGGGAATAACCGAGGTGCTCTTGAATAAGTACTGCGGTGTATGTGATTCACCTAGACGATTGAACGGAGGTAGGAGTTCACGAGACAAAGATACATTTGGTGCACTCTGACTAATCCACAGTTTTTAACTTTAAAATTTGTTAATATTATAACTAAATAAATGTAATTATTTTATTGTTTAGTGTAATGATGTAATTAACAATTGTTTATTTTCGAAGTTAGTCACGAACTCTGTGAATTACATGTCTGCATAGATGTGTGATGGAAATGTGAGTAATTTACGAAATACAATTTAGCTGTTTTGTTTAATTAAGATCCCCATCTCTTCAAGAATATAACCACGCACAGGCTGTTTCACCAATTTTGTTATGAAAAGAGGGAGATAAGGAATAGAGGAACATTTCAGTGTCACTCTGAGTTCAAGGTTACATTCATATTTGTATAAGAAGTATTTTTTCTCTGTACTAAAAACCCAAACCGTAAATGCGTTAAGTCATTACGATCTTACGTCCAGCCTTAATTAATTTTTGAGAGCAGGTGCATCATATTGTATTCGTATGTATTGTGTGCATTTTTTAGTACCTTCGGTCTTATAATAGGGTAGTCTTTTAAGCATTCTGGTAACTTTAAGGTCGGAAGTGCAATGAGGAAATCAAATATCAAGTTTGAAGGTAGGAAATTGTCAAAAATGATTGCCCCTTGTGTTCGTTTTGGTGACAAAATGAAATTAGCCCACTCCTTAAGCGTTTTTAATGATATTTGATTCAATTTTTAAACTACGCCGTTAACGTGTCCAACTGTTTTCAATGTCGTAATTATAAAATGCATTTGCCAGTACAAACAAAGATTCGGGCAACAACATTCTTGTCATTGGATAAACATTTACAATCAAGATTTTCTTAAAGTAATTTTAATGGAAATTAATTTACATGCATTATTTTAAGGCATTTAATTTGCAGCTTGGCTATATTCTGAACATAATGCCTTGAATGACAGCCATAAATCATTCCAATGTTGTATTCTTAAGTACTCTATATAGAAATGCAAAAAAAAATTCCAATGCTTAAAGCTTACACTTAAGTTCGGCAAAGTCTTTCACAAAATCTTAATAAAAACTGTAAATATATGAGAAAGATTAAAACAGCAAGAGAATAATATCGTCAGAGATATGATATTCTGGTAATAGTTACCCATATGGGGCTTGTCTTCAAATAAGGCTACCTTTGAACAATAGAAAAGTGGTAAAATTAGAAGTAATTTTAGAAGTCAAAAGTTTAGCAGGTTGGACTATTCTCAAGAAAACATATACTTGTGGAGGGGAAGGACTTCATACAGAGACTTTCGAGGTTCCAATCGTAGTGTACTTTCGGTTACACCACCATTAATAGGAGAAATTCGTTTTAACTGTGACGCTACTCCCCATCTGTGGTATACGGTCTACAGTTACGGTTAACTGGGACCGACTATAGGGTGCCTTGTAGGTTGAGGGTATATCACACAATGACTTCATCACGATGTCTTAGTTTTGAACCGGTTTATTTAACGGGAATTCATTTACACATTCCCGGCACTGTTGCGGGACTTCATCATACTTTCTCGGCACCTTGAGCCGAAAATTTACTCATACTTTAATGCCCTGCGAGTTCAGGCCTGAAGGGCTGGTTACACTGTTCTGGCTACGTTTCCGACGCTGTGGGGGCATTAGGTGACAGGACAGGTCCCTGAGTGACGACGTGGTTACTTATCTGCACATGTTGCGTGGTAGTTGTTCCGGCAATTGAGATCTGGTGAGTTGGATGGCCCAGATATGTTCTGGCAGATGATGAGGTCTGGTGAGCTGGATGGCCCTGTTAAAGGCCCTCTGTGGTTGGCTTGTTGCATGCAGCTGGCTTCCTCTCGACATAGTACTTCTCGTTGAAGTTCACCACTCGACTCCACCTTCTCGGTGCATTGTAACTGACTGACTGGTGACTGGTAACTGACTGACTTGACTGACTGACTCGTGTCCCAGCATGGTGAAACTACTCGTCCGACGTAACTCCAGTGACGGTCGCTGATTCTGCCCTGCATTCTGCGTCTCGCGTCCCGATTTGGCTGACCCCTTAATGTCACGACTGACTACCTGCGCATTCTGGGGTGGCGGTACTGAACTCCGCACCACCTACTGCTCGTTGCTTCGACTGTCTTTGCGAACTAGCATGGCCGGATCTCCGATTTCCCCCGGCCTCTCTCGGCGCGGCTGAACTGTCTCTCTGTGCGGTAATAATGAACTGTCTNGGCCGGATCTCCGATTTCCCCCGGCCTCTCTCGGCGCGGCTGAACTGTCTCTCTGTGCGGTAATAATGAACTGTCTCTCTGTCCGGTAATAATGAACTGGCCTCTCTGTGCGGCTATGACGAACTAACTCCCTCTTCTCTCGTAAATTGGCTTATATCCTTTCTCGACTCCCTCCCTAAGTTCCTACACGTGTCTCTCTTNGGGGGGGGGGGGAGATGGTGGCCTGCAACCTGAAACTTACCTTGTCAGCTTATTCTTCCGCGGTGCGTGTTTTCAACTTCGGGCGGAAATACGCCTGACTATCTCGTCATTTATCGGCATTTACAAATTTCCCTGGGCTTACTAGGTGGTGGGAGAGGAGGGTGGGAGGGGGCCTGCGCGGCAGCGACCCCGTGTTATGGCCTGCACGCACTACATCATCTTGGCTTGATCTCGGTATGCGTGATGGGCGACACATGTCGTCCGGTAATGCCCTACATGGTTTAAGCTGGGGGGGGGAGGGAGGAGGGTTAGTGACAGCGCCGCTCTACTTACTATTACGTCACGCATCAACTCACAACTTAAAGTAAATTATGTCTTGAATGGCATTATTTATCCAGGTATGTAAACTATAGTTCCTTGATTGAATTAAATTACCTTACTTATAATTCGTACGTTACTACTAACTTTAATGACTCATATTTTTTGCATGCGAATTTCGCAATAAGTATTGCATAATGGAGGTGAGGTAAATGCGGGGGAGAAATCCGATGCAAGAAAAAAATATTAAAAATGTACACAATAACCTAACAGGACTGTTTCTTTATAAACACATAAAAAATACACTCCTCTGCAAAAAAATTGCCTACCATGAAGAAAGAATGTTGCCACACAGAATCGTTATAGCTCGCCATTGTGTCCCATATGCGTTTAATTATGTTTGCTTCCGCGGATTTGCCACTATGGGACATACATGTCCCTCCATCAGTCATAGCTGCAAGACACCGAATAAGGCCTTTGTAGCAGAGTGAGCCACAGAGCCAAGTTCAGTGCACACGCAGCATGCCCCGACGGCACATTCGACAAGCCTTTGCCCAGCTGGATGATTTTCCAAGAGTCCGCATCGTCGGCCTCCGAGAATAAGGTGACGTTTCGGCGCATTGTTCGTCACTTGGACAATTCTGTCTGCGCTACGAGTCGGTGCTGGACGCAGTGGGAACAGGAGAGTACACACACCTGTTGAGAAGGTTCGGTTCGACACCGGTGGACCACCAGCATGTATGTTCGTTTCATCGTGTGACAGAGTGTAAAGCACACCACGGGCGTCACTGCGCACCAACCAGGGACATGTCATGGAAGCTGGGTATACGCCTGTGTCCACCAATACCACATCCAGGCGGCTAACAGAGCGGGATCTGTCGTCACGGCTTCCCTTACAACGTGCATCATTACGACCTGAGCATCGCCGAGCACATGCGACTTTCTGCCGGGAATAGGCAGCATGGCAGCTTGCGGATTGACGACGAGTAGTGTTGAGCTATGAATCACGGTTCTTCAGTATACAGACGGCAGACTAATTCGAGTTTGAAAACGGCCTGACCAGCGCTGTGTTTCACACTCCATGTACAGCGGGACACCGCCCCAACGAGAGTGCCCCAACGAGAGGTGTCATGGTGTGGGATGCCATTTCATAGGATTCCCGCACCCCGCTGGTGGTAATTGAAGGAATCCTAATGGCATTGCAATACATCTAGGAAATTCTGCGACCATATGTGCTTCCCTTCCTAGCGCAGCTTGATAACCCCGTTTTCCGGCAGGATAATGCACAGCATCACACACCAAGGTTTCTCTGGCTTGCCTTAGTGATGTCAATGTGCTTCCTTAGCCAGTAAGGTCCCCAGACCTCTCGCCCATCGAGAACATTTAGGACCATATTGGACGGCTACTTTGGCCAGTGGCAACTACAGGGTATTTTGAGGGTCATTTGCGCAAGCTGTGGCAGGGTCTTTCTCAGGAGAACATCCGAATTCTGTATGCCTCCATACCCGACCATATCGCTACCTGTATCTGTGCTACGGATGTACAAACATCATGCTAATTGCATCATGCAATTATTGATGCCCTGTAGTACATGCGGTGTGGTGTAGCACAATATGTTGATGTTTTCTGTATGCATACTACTATGTTCTGTGCCTTTATCCACTTATGTGTCCGTGCGATGACACCCTGCAGGATGATATATTATTTTGCAAACGACTGCACTTTGAAGATTAAAGGAAAGGTATTAAGTATCGTGTTACAATCGTAATATAAACTATAATATACATTTTTGGCTATATATCTCGTACTATAGGTGAGATGCCGCGTCATATATGGGAGAGATGCTGGAAGAGTAGCCTCTTGTGTGAGAGACGTCCTACAGAGGAAATTTTTACTAAAAATATACTATATGCCTACACAACTGTATTGTAGAATCCACTTATATTAAGTGCTTAGCCGTAGGTCTAGACCAAAAGTTTTAGATGTATCTACTGGACTGAATCTTAATTTTTTTAGGCTTTTTTCTTCCCGGCCGCAAATGTTACACTTGAAGGAGACGTGCATTGTGCAAGTTTCATGCAACTACTTTCCACATAAAATACTCAAAACAAATTTCGTTTCTTTCTCCATCTGGTCCACTCATACTGATTGGTAAATGTTCTTTTCTTCTTCGAGTGCTTCTTTTTTCTTGGATTATTTCCTTGTCTTATTTTTTTGCAGCTTTCTTTGCTTGATATCGCTGATGACATTTTTGTAGACTTCTGTAGGCCTATCAGAATCGCTGATCACATATGTGGGTTCGCTACCGCAATATCTGCTGCTTTGTGTCACCTACAGATTGTTGGGGAGACTGAGTGTTAATACATAATCTTCTTCTACAGAATTATTTTCACGATAATCAGAATTTGAAACATCAGGAATGCTGAAAAAGTGATTCGGTACTGCATTTGAATTCAACGGATATATTCCTGTGGCACGAAAACCAGTTTTGGCAGTATCATTGCAAATTATTGCCTTCTGTTTTATTTGCATTCTTAAGCAATATAATTCAAATACGTTTCTTTTCTTTACTTATGCTCTTGTAAACCACCATATGATGTAAAAAAGATGTACTTCGAAATATATTGAGTAAAATATCTGCCAGCAGTAAGATCTCGTTGGGATAAGAGCACACACTCTTTAAAACTACAACAATCCATCTTACATTCCACGGCATTATTTCACGAATATAAATAATAATATGTACAGGTTATAGGATCATATTTGTCGCTATATGATAAATTAACATATAATGATATACCTAGAAATATTCTCAACAAATGAACACCCCCTTCCCAAATTAAATCACAGTGATAAATTAATTACCTATGACAAAAATATCTTAATAATTATTGGATATCGTTGATCACTTTCAGTATAACTACCGTAATTAAAAAATTACTGGACAACAAAGTTGTCAAAAGTGTCTTCTATTGGTGTAAATTAGAGAATTGCTTAGCGTATACATTTCGGGTCGTCTCTCCCGCAAGATGTTGGGACATCTCTCATTTTGTGTGGGATAGATGCCCCACATGAATATAAATAACGCGTCTAGAGCAATATGGTTGCGACAGAGGGCATTTTCACTGCAAAGAACATAGTTTCACCACACTTAAAAAAAACGCAAGAATTAAATTTCTTATGTACAAAACATAAATCCAAAATACATACCATATTACAATACGACGATTTTTACACTTCTAAATATAGTTTTGGTAAGATATTATGAAAGAAACACGAAACGTTTACGTGAATTCACCTGGCTCGTTCAGTTCCGAATGGGATGAACACATGCTGCTACCCGGTCCGCGTGCTTGGTGAGCACTCTGGGAATTATATATGATGGGGCATCTCTCTCAATGGGAGTATCTCCCCCAAGGGGATATCTCTCCTGCATTTACCCTGGTAAGAATAACGCACTACATTTCTATTTGTCCCTTCTGTACAAGTAGTGTAGCCTGGACCCAAAAGAAGTTCAAACGAGAGAGAGATTACATCCACACATAAGAGGAGTATGTATTGAAACATTCTCTGTGAAATCGTTGTTTGCACGAATGCGTGCATCTCTGTAAATAAATGTTCTGGGAATACGACTTTTTTCCCGAGAAGGAAAAAACAATTATTTATGCACATCCCGTTTTTTTTTTTTTTTTTTTTTTTTTTTCATATTTGGTGTATTTATGGAGAAAAAATTTCGCGAGTATGGTTAAATATCCCATATTTAAAGCTAGCCTATACAGTTTCCTTAAGTGGTAAGACTATACGGGCTTAGTTTAATCTGTGGGCTTTCATCGCGTGTAATAAAGTCCCACTGTTAACATATGATTTGCATAAGACAGCACCACGACGGAAACACTGCACGCCTTGCGCGTAGAAGCGATGGGGCGCTAGGGATGCGTGTTAATATCGCCCGTATCGCTCCCTCCCTTCTTGACCTTGAACGCGCATCTACATACTTCTCTTAACAGCGAGGTCTTAAAGGCCGACGAGGGTGAAACTACGCGAGGTGGAGCAGCGGCGGAATGCAAGTGGCGGGGAAATGGGAGTGCTCCGAGGAGACCCGCGGGTCAATGACCACGTCTATCACGTTTCCCACATGCGAAGGTCTGGGTGAAACCGCCGGGAATCGAACCCGGTTCGTCTTGGCAGGACGTGAGTAGTACAAGGAACAAACGAAAACGCGTAAAATTACAAAGCTTGCAGTGCTGATAGGTGAAGAATTAATCCCTCTATGCCGACGTCATACGCACAAACCGACAGTTTTTGGATTTTTAACAGAAAAACCACCACGGATTACCTTGGCAGAACTTCTCAACTTCCAGGGAACGCCAACTGGCGAGCGAGCCACTGATAACAAGTGTCGAATTACGGCGGCGGGTGATAAGGAACAAATAGCGGAGCCATGATATCACATCACGGCATCTGCAAGCACGAAAGTGTCTTCACGAATCCAATAAATAGCAGTTCTTTCTTTGGAGCTCTGATATAAGAAAAAAAATAAATTTCCCACTCGTAAACACTGACTATATCCAGAACATCTCTTCATACAAATTTTCCGATCACAATGCCTACTCTGAAAATAAAAAGGTTTGTTGGTGTCAACAAAAACTGTTTGTTTGATGCTTTCCAAGGCGACATTTTGTTGTTGGTAGAAAAGAGATTTGGGTGAACAATAACACGTAGATTGACTAGTACCAAAGCTATTGGCTACCACGAAATATTTAGTTGGCAGCAACAGCATTCGTGTTTTTCACAGTAAAACATTTTGCTGCGACTGAGAAACTACAAGCTTAATATTCTGCGCATGCGCTCTGGCATAATCGAAGTGGCCACCTTCTGTCTGGCCACGACACCATATTTGTCTGTGTTCGATTCTTTGCATCAGGTTACGAACTAATTTATGAATGAAATACATAAGTACTTATGGACGGATTTTATCATTCCTTTATCTCACATAAATAAATGTTACACGTAAATGATTCCAGAAAATTACCTTTCCATGAGGTTAAGTGTGCAAGCCTTGCCGTGTGTGTGCCAATAATTAGATTTCTGTTATATACATGCCAAAGTCGAAACTCATAGTGTCGCGCAACGTAGTATAATGGCAACACACTGAGCTCGCAAGTGAGAGGTTGAAGATTNAAAGTCGAAACTCATAGTGTCGCGCAACGTAGTATAATGGCAACACACTGAGCTCGCAAGTGAGAGGTTGAAGATTCGCACCCCACCGACGACGAGATGGATTGTAGTGTATAATTTTTGTTGGATCGTACCTACCTACAAAAGCCCGCAACCCGCAAAACACCTTTGTGTACCTTTCTAGCCAGTATTGCTGCTATATTCGTAAACATTTCGCTGCGACTAACGAACACATTATTGCCTATATTCACGCTGAATTTATTGGTGACGCTGAATCTATTGGTGACCACAAAGGTCATTTTGAAGTTTCTACTAAATACTGGGATGACAAAATTTTTGTTGATACCACAAAATCATTTGTCATGTCTATATTAACAAAACAATTTTGTGGTCGCCAAAAAACCTGTTTTTTTTTTAGTGTGGCCTTGCTTATTTTAGTCTGACCGCTTGCGTCTCAGTTTGTTTTCATTTTACTACACAAATTTTCGCAAAGTATAAATGTTAATACGCACACGGTCTGTTTAGTGCAATTTAGCAAATTTTAACAGTAGTTGAAGGGCTCCTCGTTGCTAGCACATGTATACTGCTGAGGTATGGGAGAAAAACATATTTCAAAAACTTTTGGATATTTTTTAGTGCTGTCCAAACACGGAAATAAACAATTCTTGCTCAAAGACATGTTTCAAGTACTCATTGAAACCACACATTTTTTTAAACGTGAAAATGGTTAATACGTGTGTTTCAAAATCCGTTTTATATGCAAATTTTTCTACACAGAATCGTTAAAGTTGTCTTTGGGTACGCATCGTACTTTTACCTTTGTTAGCGAGCCATAAGAATATATTGTCACCACGCTTAAAGTCACGTTTAGTTAAGTCCCTGACGGAAAGAATGTGCACTAGTTGAGCGCCTTGCGCGTTAAGGCGATGAGGCAAGTGGTGAGTGAGCAAGAACCAACCTTACAGCTGACAAATTTTGAGGCCTCGCACGCTATAATAGCTTGAGGCAGGCGGAACCCTTAACAATACAGCTGGAACTATTGTTTTATTCGAGCGCTGAAATCCGAGTAATTGTTCACTTACAGACAGAGACCTGCCAAAAATTTGTGTAACTTTCCAGCAGCATATGCTAGTGTTCTGCATACTCGAGACGGCGTAAAATGTTTGTGTATTGTGTATTGTAACTCAGAAAGATTATTTGTTGTGAAAATATCATTTGTCTTGTTTGTTTGAGAGAGAGAGAGAGAGAGAGAGAGAAACAAGTTGTATGTTTTTTGGGTGTGTGGACAAATTTCACTTTACCTTCCAGCAAATTTTACGTAAGAAAACGCTCGTACGATTACGTTCCTTAGGACACAGCAATGACACTGACAAGACACAGGCACTCACAATTAGTAAACATAGAACACTTCAACGCAAATCACAAGTCAGGTGTCAATTAGATAAACTAGCTACAGCAGTAAAAAAAACACTTTAATTTTGCTGCATTCATTTACCAAAATAATTACCAAATAGCTAAAACGAAAAATAACTGAAATTATCGTGCTGACTCAAGACTAAATGTAGTCACCAGAAGCCTCGCTGTCGGCAACTTTACGCCTAAGCAGCACAATAAAACTTCTTCCGGTAAAAACGGAAATTTACAAAAGAGGAAAAAAGAAGAAAATAATATATACAATTTAAAAAAAACTGAAAAAGTATTAATAACATTCCAAAAATCATTAAAATAATACAACAACATAAAAACGTCCTTCAAGATCAGAATTTAAATGTGTGAGCTAAAAATTACTAAATATATTATCACTATTAAAAATGTGTGTATAGTGTACAAATACCAATAAAACTGCGTTGACACATAAGAAACATAATTACTCAGGGCTCAGAATAAAATTAAGTTAAAATGTAAACATCGCATGAAATATAAACATGAATTGTACTGGAACTGGTATAGAATAATCCCGCACACTTACTAAACTTTGCCAAAAATTCTAGAGTTGTAGGCACAAGAAAATCTAACTGTCATAGTCAAACACAATACTGAAAAAACGTGTTGCATAAAAATATAAACAAACAACATAGGAAAAAAGAGAGTTACAGTCTTGCCAAACCCTGAAGTCTAAAAGTCCTTCCTCAAAAACAAAACATATTCTACGTGTTACACATTTATATAAAAAATATTAAAAGAAAATCATATATATACAATTCACAATGGTTCACTAAATATTTGACAACAGTTGCAGAAAATCTCTGCAATTAGCCTTTGTTAACACAGAAACTAGTCGCTCGGCGTGGTGAACAGTTTCAAATTCGCTGTCTCATCTCGCTTATTGGATCAAGTGGCGAGTTCGCTGCTGGGTGAGTGCGTACATGGCATGTGGCTGACAATTTCTAACGGCCACGCAGTTGGTGCGCGGTGTTATGGTGTGATCAGGCCTTAGCTGAACAGCTTGCCTGATCACACCTTCAAACATTAAACCTGGAAACGAGCGGGATTGCAACACCACCATTTGGTCGTCAACCGTTGTGAAAGAAGACAGTTGCAGAAATCCCCTCCACCGGTCACTGAGCGGGGTCGCAGAACCACGCGCTTGATATAGGCCGGCGTAACACCCGGAACAGCGCCTTTTCGTCTTTTGTCCTTTGGGCGTCGACCCGACCAGCGAAGCAGACCAGGAAGATGGGTGTGTCCGACCGTCGTTAACCGTCTCGTAGAATCAGCCTCCGGTAACATTAACAAGATGATGACTCTCCAGTTAGGTTTAAATAAAATGGCGTGAATTTAATAAAATGAATAATCATCTTGGTATTCAATTTAAAGCTCCCCCGATATATAGTCATTTAAATAGCAACTGTATAATCTTCATGTAATCAAACTCGTCTTATACTGTTGTGCTCTACCGAATCATGAGTCATTATTGAGCTACGCCCCCAGCAACTTTCACGTACGAATGGCTTAAAAGCTAGTTCGTAACAGCAGGAACTCATTTCATCTGTTGACTGGCGGATGTTCTCAGTGTGAAACTCTTTAATTTTAAAAGAGTTTCTTACCTCACTATTACCGTTCGTTGTACGTTCATATGAGTGGAGCCAGCGGTTGCGTGAGAAAATTGAGTGTAATATGACTGTAAATATGTGAAATATCGCTTCAAGTGAGTAGCATCTCAGAGGCTATCTTTCACTGCAGAGCGATTAACCACCCTCTACACTTTGCAAAATTTCTGAGTGTACTTGCTTCAAAAGTTTGTGTAAAAAGTTCATTATTAAATCACTTCGTTATGAATGTTTACTTTTCCATTGCTAGAAAAATGTCTATATTGAGTCTAGCAGCGTTTTTCAATTATTTAATTATGTATTGTGATAAAGTTTCGTTGTCTGTGATGCATTGAAAAAGTAATCTTAAAAATTAAATTGAATTAAATGCAGCAAAAATTATTAATGTTAAAAAAATACCACCATGCTGATTTGATTAAGATTTACAATATTATTGAAATTTAAAATTTTAAAACTACACTGGCGAAAAATGAAAAATGAACACCACTAAAGCAGTGACGTAGCAACACCATATGTGCATGGGTCGCTGATAGAGGGAAGTACATGTAATGATTAACAGTGCTGTGCTGTGGACAGAGTAGTAACCGCGTACTAGGCATAACACCGCTGAGCCCAATGCAAATGTAGTTGACTCGATGAAAGAGTAGTCTGCTGTTTCAAGCATCGGCCTGTGTGTAGTAAGCATTGTAAACATGCCACGATGGCATAGACGACTACACTTCGTGCAATTAACGGACTTTGAACGAGGTCGTATTGTAGGCCTGAGGGAGGCTGGATGGACATTCCGAAGAATTTCCCAACGCGTAGGATGTGGTGTCCGCTGTTTATCATTGGTGTTGCCGGTGGTCCAACGATTGTGCACATGCTCGTCAACCTCCTGGTTCTGGACGGCAGCGGCATATGGATACTCACCAGGAATACCTCAACAGACGAGCAGCCATTGCTGAACGCATGGCGACCGCCGCACAAAGTAGGGTCACTGTTGCACCCAGGGTGTCAGCTAGGACCATCACCAACTGTTTTCTGGACGGTGGGCTACGATCAATGGTGCCGCTCGCCAGGCTTCCTCTCACACCTCATCACTGTGCAGTCCGCCTCGGATGGTGTCACGAACGACGCAACTAGAGGGATGAATGGCGCGGAGTTGTATTCAGTGATGACAGCATATTCTGCCTTGGCGCCAGTGACTGACGTTCGCGAGTGTGGCGTCAACCAAGAGAGAGGCAACAACCAGAGTGTATATGGCAGCGACATACAGGACCAACTCCTGGCATCATGGTCTGGAGGCAATTAACTACAATGACCGTACGCCTCTGGTGTTACTTGATGGAACACTGAGCAGTGGAAGCTACATCCAGAACATCATCCAGCCCATTTTGTTGCCAAGGAGATGTCCTCTTCGAGCAAGACAAAGCCCGTGCACACACGTCTCGTGTTACCCAATACCCTCTCGAAGGTGTTCGTCAACTTCTCTGGCCAGCACGATCACCCAACCTGTACCCCATTGAGCATGTGTAGGACATGATTGGACGGCGCTTGTTGCGGTCTGCAATACCGGCAACAAACCTCCACCAACAGGTGGAATTAGCGTGGAACACTATTCCCAAAAATGGCTTCTGACACCATTATGTCGTCTCTACGCACGACTGCAGCAATGCATCGTCGTTAAAGGTGGCTACACAAGATACTGATGTAGTTGTTCAAGACACTCTGTAACCTCTGTCCATAGGTTTAAGACCCTGTGATCATTATCATATACAGTATACAACCTGTATAATTATTCAATACAACCTCCATTCGTGTGGGACAATTGCGTCCAGGTGTTCATTTTCTATTTTCCACCAGTGTAAAATGAATGGTGCCATCTCACTATTTCCTTAAAATCATTGTAAATAACTCTCATTATCTGCACTTTTAAATGTAAAATTCCTAGTGCAAAAAAATTTTTTTTTTTTTCAAAATTAAACAATATTATGTCCATTAAAATAGGCTGCATTCTCACAACATCCTGTTCAGGACTCATTCTTCTGTCTTCCCGCCTGAAGCTAATCGACAGCTTGTAGATCCTTGGGAAAACTTTTGATAACCTCATATCCCTAATCCGCTAAGAAAAATAAAAGACAACAACGGTGACCTACATTATTCCAGAAGAAATTTCATGATGTGACAACATGACAACATATCATATTTTAACAATAATATCATCTTTGTACATTCTGCTCTCAAGACCTTGTTGTTAAGAGCCGCCCAAATATCTCAACTAAACTTATGTACATGAAGATACAAGATAACACTAAAAACATAACATATGCAGAGTGTGAACAAGAAGTTACTGATAACAAATGAGCCTACTTTCCTCTAGATGGGTAAAAATAAATTTTAGTGAAGTTCTTAAAAGCCTAGATGTTATGTAGGCGTTGACAGCTCATTGACAGCAATATCGTTGGAGATAAAACCAGAAACATGTAAAACAGTACCAAGACAATTATAATACACGAATAACTTACCCAAGATTCTAATTCAGAAAAATTCTTAAAATTAAGCTAGCTTGCAATAAACTGCATCACGAAAGTAGGATTCGAAGCATCAACTTCGGATGTAATCAGTCTAATGTATTGAATTATAGGGTTCACTGACTTGAAAAGTTTACACGGCCATCATTTTTAAATTAAGTGCCTGAGCCAATAAAACTACATAAGTTGACACAGCCTACCATATAGTTGATTGTGTAAACATTTTGGTGGAAATTGGTTGATATTTCTCCGAGGTATGGCATAAAAACCTNAAAAAAAAAAAAAAAAAAAAAAAAAAAAAAAAAAAAAAAAAAAAAAAAAGGTTCTGTACAAGATGTTTCTTATATATACTGTCAGCATAAAAAATGTAATGAAATTGTTAAATTGGCATGTAAAATAAATCAAAATATTTAAATGGCTGGCATTTTGAAAATAAGTGCAAAATATAGTTCAATTACTTATATTTTCCTGTAATATCATAGTATCTCTTACGTACCAAATTTGACGAAACATTGGTTGAGTAATTTTTGAGATATAACATAAAAGTTTTATTTTTTCGTTTGGTGATATATTTGAAAAAGGCGGACCAACAACAATATTCACTTCTGAATGCAATGCTTACTCCTTGCGCTATCAGAATACAAAATTTGGTTTAAATCGTTTGAATGGTTTCCAAGATATGATATATTACCTTAAATTTAATTATGGATGCCAATTTTGAAAGTAATGGCCCCGTGTGGCCGAAAACTATAAAATTCAGGTGTCCTGACTTAGTACTAAATGTGTATCGAGTTTGGTGAAATTGGTTCTCAAACAGACACACACATACACACACCTTCACACATATATATACACATACGCACAGACAGGAAAGTGATCTCATAAGCCTTTCTTTCCTTCGGAAAGTAAGCTAAAAAATTATAGTGAATATCAAAGACGCAGAAATAAAATAATTCTAAGATAAATAGTAAAAATATATACATAGTATATTAATCAAATAGTGCTAAATAAAATTAGTGCATCACGCGACTTGAACGAAGAGATTCACTAACCAAATAAAAATAACAGCCCTATTGCTTAGAATAAATAAAATATACAATGCTTTTGCCTATACAATAAAATGGCTTACCCTTTTAACTTCACGTAAGTCCCCATCTGTGGTGTACAGAATGGTTCGTAGGGTCTACAGTTAAGGTTAACCGGCACAGACTATAGGTGCCTTGTAGGTTGAGGGTATATCACACAATGACTTCATCACGACGTCTTAGTTTTGGTCAGGTTTATTTAACGGGAATTCATTTACACATTCCCAGCACTGTTGCGGGACTTTATACATACTTTAACGCCCTGCGAGTTCTGGCCTGAAGGGCTGGTTACAATGTTCTGGCTACATTTCCGATGCTGTGGGGGCATTAGGTGTCAGGACAGGTCCCTGAGTGACGACGGGATTTCTTATCTGCATATGTTGCATGGTAGTTGTTCCGGCAGTTGATGAGGTCTGTTGAGCTGGATGGCCCTACTAATGGCCCTGTGTGGTTGGCTTGTTGCACGCAGCTGGCTTACTCTCGACATGGCGCCCCTCGTTGGAGCTCACCACTCGCTCCCGTTCTCGGCGTAGGTTTGTAACTGACTGCTTACCACCCTACCACGTCCCGGCAAGGGACCCAGTGTGCTGGCCCCCACCAGTCCTTCCTGGCTACGGGCTGCACTGGACTAATCCCACTAGCTCGAAATGGCACTTCTCGTTGAAGTTCACCACTCGACTCTGCCTTCTCGGTGCGTTATAACTGACTGACTGGAAACTGACTGACTGACTCGCGGCCCGGCATGGTGAAACTATTCGTCCGACGTGACTCTGGTGACTGTCTTTGATTCTGCCCTGCATCTCGCGTCTCGCGTCTCGCGTCCCGGTTTGGCTGACGCCTTAATGTCGCGACTGACTTCCTGCGCATTCCAGGGTGGCGGTACCGAACTCCGCGCCACCTGCTGCTCGTTGCTTCGACTGTGTATGTGAACTGACGTGGCCGGAGGTCCGATCTCCCCCGGCCTTCTCTGTTGTGATTACGACTGACCTCTCTGTGCGGTACTGACGACATGACCGATGGTCTACTGATCTACTGATCTACCAATGTACTGATGTACTTATTCCCACCCTCCCCGCAAAGTTACTACATGTGTCTCTCTTGTTGGGAGAGGGGGTGGTAGGAGGCGCAGTATAAAGCACTTATAACATGTGCCATGGTTCGTGAAGGTTG
>NQII01000009.1:1705396-1757572 GCA_002778355.1 Clitarchus hookeri
GGGGGGGGGGGGGTTTAGTGACAGTGCCGCTTCTAATTTCCTAATTACGTCACACGTCAAAGCAGTATGTCGCAGATGGAACAGCTCATACAACGACGACGGGCTATTACTCTACATAACAGTGCAGCACATGTGACGTGATGTTATCGACAGAGCGTGGGGGCACACGCATATTCCCACACTAATCAACTCTGACACTAGCTGTGTTCCTGAGGAAAAAATACCCATATATATTGACGTCACAAAATAAACACATTGCACAGCCACCAGGGACTGTACTCTGTAACTTTCTCTCCTCTCTGAAGCTCTATCAGTCTCCTTAAAACTACGTCCATCTTACATATGGCCCAAAGACAAAATTTACATCATAAAAATAAACAAAGCCATCAATTACAATACACCACTACATCAGTTGTTTTGTAGGGCTTTAGTTTAATATCATTATAACAGCCAACATGTTGGTTATCTAAACTTGCTAGTTCATAGTAATTTTCCTTCACGATTTCAGTCACCTTAAATTGACCATCGAACAGTAAAAATTACTTGCGTGTAACTATGTCCCACAGAGAAGTTACGTGGCTTGTATGTCGTTACACTAGATCTACTTTACTAAATTTATTTATCTTGGATAACTTTTGATGTTTTCTTCGAGACTTTGCCGAACTATACAGGCGTTTCTAAACTAAGGCTAACAGATCTTCACTTGATATCGGCTACTTTTTTCCTTCAAGTTGCGTAGTGCTGATCAGTGTCGGTAACAGCTTCATCACGACAGTCTCCGACCGCTCGCTGGTTAAAATCTTATAAGGAGTCAAATCCAGTACTTAGGTGTATGGCGTAGTTCATAACAAATTCTACCAATGAGATTTTATCACTCCAGGACTACTTCGGAATGTGACAATACGTGCGCAGTCCTGTACCTAAAACTTTCATTCGCCTCTCAGATGAGTTTTACTGTGGGTGGCAATACAGATGAAGTAATAAGTAAAATATCAGGCTTCTTTAGCCCTTCTTGTCATACATGGCTTGTGAACTTGCTACCGTTGTCAGAAACCTACAACGAGGGTTCCTCACTCCTCGATGAAGGACTTAACCTTGCAAAATAAAATAGCAGATTTAGTGTGTAGAGAAGGGTAAAATTTTGTAAATTTAGAGAATAAATTCGCCCTTGGATGCAAGCTACTTCCGACTTAAGAACGAGATATTGAGAAGACTGTCACCAAGGCCAGTAGAACCATGAACCAGGCAGAAAATAATTACACTGTAATGGAAAAAGTAGCATTGGCTATTATTTAGTTGCTTACCAAATTTAGAGATTTGCAAAAAGGTTAAATTATTGACTGGCCATCAGGTTGTGACATGTACACTGGAGAGCCAAAAAAACTGGTATATCCGTGCGTATGCAAATAACAGAGGTATGGAAAAAATCAGAGTAACGCGATGCGGTCGGCAGCTACAATAGCAAGTTGTCAAGATTTAAGAGCGTTTGAACGTGGTGTTATAGTCGGCGCACGAGAGATGGGACATAGCATCTCCGAGATAGCGATAACATTTGGATGTTCGCGTATGACCATTTCACGAGTGTACCGTGAATATCGCGAATCCGGTAAAACATCACATCTGCGACATCGCTGCGGCCGGAAAAAGATTGTGAAAGAACGGGACAAACGACGACTGACGAGAATAATTAAACGTGGCAGACGTGCAAAACTTTCTCAAATTGGCGCAGATTGTATTTGTGGACTGCCCTGCAGGATTCATGGTGTGAATTGCATTCTTCATACCTTCAGACATTAGTCGAGTCCATGCTACGTCGTGTTGCGGCACTTCTGCGTGATCGGGGGGCCCTACGCGATATTAGGAAGATGTACCAGTTTTTTTTGGCTCTTCAGTGTATAAAGACTGCAAAATGTTTGGCAACCGTTTGAGTAGATGGTGTCTTCTGCTACAGGAATTTGATATTGAATTTTGTACATTAAAGCTTCAGAGAATATTGCAGCAGGTTGCCTCAGTCGCATGCCGAAAGTTTTGAGTGACCCAATACTAGTAAATAACGGACCAAGGGAATTTATAGTAGCAAACCATGCTATTATCAGTGAGAATCCAGATAGCATGTTACCACTGCTATTGTAGGATCTAGATTTGCAGCAACAGCAAGATACATGTTGAAGCAATGTTTTAGATTAATTGTCTTAGTTACCGCAAGAACATAAGCTACATAATACTTTTTGTGTGTCTGCTGACAATGTACTGTCTCATCACTGATCTACTGAGAAAGAGTTCGAATATTACTGTAAACCTGTTATTCCACAAGCCATATCACTGCCATTTATACAAGAAATTCATTCAGTTTTCAGTCATAATGGGTCCAATAAATTGTACAAATCTATCAAGTTGCAAATATATTGGCCTAACATGCAGAGGCAAGTTAAGGATGTTGTCAAGAGAATTTGCAAGGGAATTTTCAAGCAATAATTCCAAGACTTAGGCAACCAACCAAAAATATCTACTGACACAATATCAAGCAGTCATTAATGTAACCTTTTGGCAAATCTCTTAATTTGGTAAGAAACCAAATAATAGCCAATGCTTCTTTTTCCATTACAGTGTAATTCTTTTCTGCCTGGATCATGGTTCTACTGGCCATGAAGACGGTCTTCTCAATATCTTGTTCGTCAGTCTAAACTAGCTTGCATCCAAGGGCGTAATTCGAATCGTCCGTGTACGGCAGAAATTATTTTCCTTGTGCAGGGTGGTAGATCACATGCTCTTCTAAAAATATGAACTTCTGCTGCTCGAAGACTATCTGTTCTTACTGGCTCCATTCCCACTTTCAGTCTTCCTTCAACAAGACGAAAAAAGGTAACGCTACTAGAGCAATCTTGTCTGAATAAATTATATAAAATCCTACCACTTCTAATAATTCTCCCAACTACTTAATTTTCTTGGGTGGTGGAATCTGGGTAATGACTTCCAGCTTCTCTGTACTGTCATAATCCATTATGGGTTGAGAATATGGACAGTAACAGCAGTTCATGGCGATGAAACAATGATTTATAATGTCATTCCAGCTTCTTTAAGTTGGTTAATAACCAAACTGATATTCTGTATGTAAGTGCTCCTCAAATGTGGCTGACGTAATAAGAATATCGTCTACATAACCTCTAGCTAAAATTTTGCATTATTTTCCAAATTTAATGTCCAAACAGCGAGTGAAGTATGATACAGCATTACATAGCCTAAATGGCAAAACTTTACAACATACTGGATATTCTGAAAAATTAATGCTGTATTATGTTGAGAAGAGGCTTCCAGTTGTATCTGCCACCATCCATCGGTCAAATCAAGGGTTGTCAAAAAGCGAACACCTTGGCAAATATGCATAATCCTACTAACTTTTATTGACCCTTCACGATCGTTCACTCTGATCTTATTAATGCTCCTATCGTCTAAACACAATATTACAGATCTGTCTTTCTTAGGTACTCATAACATAGGTGATGAGTAAGGGCTTACTTCCCTATTAATTTCTTGCCAATAACGCAACAACTGAAGGAATTCGTGTGTTGCAGTACGACATCCAATGAAAACATTTCTATTACTTTAATTTTGGCTGTATACAGCACTCATTCTGACCTGGCATATCTGAAAATGATACTTGGCTACTAGTCAACGTGGGTGTTAGCCTATTTGTGTATCAGTGCGTGTACGTGTCGCCCCCCCTTTTTTTTTTTAATTTTTGAACGCATAACCGAATTAAACCAAACTCGGTACACATATAGTACTAAGTAAGGACACCCGACTTTTATAGTTTTTACCTTAAAATTAAGGGTGATATGCCATATTTCAGGAATCATTCAACCAATCTATCTAAGCTTTGCATGTTGACAGCGCATCGTGTAAGCATTGAATTTAGAGAAAAAAATTGTTGTTGGTAAGTCATTTTGAAAGATAGAGCACTACATGAGGAAAAAAATGTTGTATCTCCAAAACTATTAAACCAATTCTCACCTAATATCGTAGGCTTGTTGAAATACGCTTTTTGAAATAGTTAGTTACTTATTTTAAAAATGGTGAACATAAAAATATTTTATGTTTTTATTTGGTATTACTACCATATTGTCATACCAATTTTTTACAATTTTTTTTTACGCTGACAGTATTTATTACAAGTATCTTATATGCCAGCACGTAACTATTTTGTTCACCATTTTGTAAGATAGCGATGTTATGAAATTTATATGACATATCTCGGAAAACAAATTACCGATTACTACCAAATTTGGTAAAAAAAAATTAGTACTACGGCAGGTAGTATGTGAGCGTTACTCACTCATAACACTCTTAGGATAGTTTAAGGCTAGGAAAAACAGGGTAAGCTCAGATATTTAAAGGATTGAAGAAATCATTAATAAAGTCTTTACTTGATCAATAGTTAGTAGAGTATACAAAGATATTTAAAGAAAAGTCCAACGGAAGTGAGAGGGAAGGACTCAAGGAAGGTTATTAAGAAGGAAGATCACATTTAAGGAGAGGAACTCACCCTAGCCTCGCACCCGAAACCGCTGACGGAAGGCTGCCCCCAGGAACCACTGGGGTCACGTCTGAAGTTCGAAGGTATACAGGTATGCTTTATAAATTTGGGGAACCTTTTTGTGAAAATGGCGGCTATATAGCTATTTAAGCATAGTATGCTAAATCATAGGAAACATGTAATTCATTCAATTTTAAGTTTGTATCCTTGACGTATATATTACAACCATAAAATGTGTCTACACGGAGCCTTTTTTCTGTCATTTTGTAAGAAAGCGCCACACGAATAAGTAAAACTTTAATGTCATATCTCGGGAAACAATTGACGGATTCCAACAAAATAAGGCAGGCGAGTAGTACTACAGCATGTGATGTCAACTAGTATGTTTTAAGTAGGCTGAAAATTATTTTAAAAATGGTGACTAAATAGCTATTTTGCCTTTCTTTATTATATCGTCGAAACCATATAATTAATTGCTTGGAGTACATATTCCAGTCGTCAAATGTGTCCAGTCAATGTCTCTTTTGTCCATAATTTTGTAAGATACCATCACATTAATAATTTAAAATATTATGTCATATCTCTGGATAAAATCCCAACAGATTTCTACCAAATTTTGAAAACAAAAAGCACAATGGCAGGTCATGGAAATTGATATGTTTTGAGCTTGTCAGACTCTTATTTAAAAAATGGCGGTATTATAAACATTTTAGCTTTATATGTTATAATTATGAAACTACAAAATTAATTTCAACTTAACTTTGTAGCTATCAGTATCTATTACTTACATCAAATTTGGATATACAGATTCTCATTTCTCCACCATTTTTTAAGATAGCTCCACATGAAAAACAAAATTTTTGTGTCATATCACGGGGAAAAATCAACCGAAGTTTTTTAAATTGGGCGAATAAGTTTCACTTGAATTATATGTTTTAAGTGTGCAAGATCCTAATTATTTAAATGGAGACTGTACATTTTTTTAACTTAGTGTGCTATATCTACGAATTCATGTAACCAATTTTAACTTAACTTTTTATACTGGCAGTATCAAAGATAATCATAGAACTTGCTAATAAATAAACTTTTTGTCCCCCATTTATGAAGATCGTCAATTTAAATAAAAAGGAATGTTTTATGCCATATCTCGAGGACTAATCAGACCTCGCTGTTAAGAGCCACCCAAATCTCATTACTCACCCACTCGAGGATTAATCTATCGATTCCCAACAAATTTTCATGCAAGTGTTGCCATATTAGGGTATGTAAACTAACATGTTTTAGGTGCGGAAGGCCCTTTTTAAATGGCGTTAATGAAAATAATTTAAATTAATATGTTATATCTGTGAAACAATTCAACAAAATTCAAACAAATTTTGTATGATAACAGTAATTATTAGAAGTATGAATTAAGAATAGAGATACATTTTTGCTGGCTTTTTTATAAAACAGTATGAGGTGGGATAATTGAACATTTTGCCATATTTCCAGAACAATTCAAATAATTTTCACAAAATTTTGCACGTCATTAGTTAGTGCTACAGAAGGTCATGTAGAGTTACATTATTTATGTGGGGTCAGGCATTGATTTTCAAAATGGTGGTCATATAAATATTTTTATAAGTTCGGCATATCTATTTAGCAATCTGACCAAATTCAATCAAACTTTTTATGTTGGCTTAATATATCAAAATCATCTTATACAGAACTTTTAAGGCAGTTTTTAAGATAGCACCAAATAAGAAAATAAAGATTTTATGCCATATCTTAGGAACAAATCAACCGATTTCCACTAAATTCTTCACAGAACTAGTACGACGGTAGGCCATGCACGATTACGTGTTTTGAGTGGCTCGGACATTTATTTTCAAAATGATGGCTGTGTGAATATTTTAGGTTAATGAACCCTATAACTCAAAACATTAGACTGATTACATCCGAAGTTTATACTACGAATCCTACCCCTGTTTAGCAGTTGATTGCAGTCTAGCTTATTTTACGAGGTTTTCTGGATTCAGGTCACGGGTAAGGCACGTGTGTATTTGTAATTGTCTCGGTATTGGCTTTATCTCTAATGATGCAGTTGTCTACGATACATCAAGACCCACCTACCATCTAAGCTTTTAAGAACTTAATTAAAAATTGTTTGCACTCATGTGGAGGAAGGTAGGCTCATTAGTTATATTAGTAACTTTTTGTTTATTATAGGCAATGAGGTATCCAAAATTAGGCACTAAAAATTAATTTTTTTATTCATCATCAAAATTAATTTTCTAATTTTGTAAAAATACTATTTTTAATATAAAATTAATTATTAACAATAATTATTAAAACTATTCCTAATTTAAATTCTTATTAAATAACGGAAATTTTAATTAATTTGAAATATCAGTGTAAATTATTTCATCAAAACATTTTAATTTTAATTATTACCGAAACATTTTAATTATTATATTTTAAAAATTTAATTATCAATTTAAAATATGAAATTAAAAATTTATTTAATTTAAATTAATAGATAGTAATTTTAATTATATGTAGTGTGGTCCATTCTACCCCTTACATATTTCAAATTATTGTGTTTTATTGGATTAATGTATGTATTTTTGTCTGAAAGAATTTTATTATATCTGTTGTGTATAGTGTTCATCTTTCCTTTCTAATTGCTAAGAAACAGATTATTTTATTAAACTTTTAAGTTGCTAGTAAAACACCTTTCAGTTATATTATTTCTTACTTTTTAATTTTTTGGTTAAAATATAAGGAATTCATTATATTTGTACAACTGAAAAAACAGTCACAGAGGAAAATATTTTGTTGAATAAAACAAAGTTTGTTTGGTCCAATCAAATTAATTAGTTTGTATAGGGGCAATAAAATATTGTTTCATTGAAACTAAATTATTTTGTTGTTCATATTTGGTTACACCAAACTGTTTGATTTGATTGGTGCAACTGACGATGGCAACTGACGATTTGTTTGGCTGTACGTAAATTAAACCATTTTGGTTATTGTTTAAATAGTAAATACACGATAACGACTCGAACCAAGTTCATTTGTGCCTGAGTACTGTACCCTAAGCAACCTCAGTAAAAGTGGCTACTGCAAAAACAAGAATATTTTTAACACACACATTCAAATACTAGACAAAGTACTACGTGAAAAATATTGAAATTATTGCAGCTTTAATTTATAGTTTCTTGTTGAACCTTTTATATTGGGATTTTTATACCGTTATTAAGCAACAACAAATGCACGTACAAGCAATGTTACTCTCCTAATTGTCACAAAAATTACAAACAAACTCTCGTGCCGTATTTTCGAACGAAGGCAATCAAATGAGTAGCCAACCAAATATATATATATATACAGTTGAGTCAACTGAATATTTTGCTGAAAGTATTTTTTTGGCCCACTACATGGGTTTTGTTTATTCAAGCGTGAATTTTCTTAGACGAATAAATTCAGTTTTGTTGCTTTTCAAGTGTTGTTTATTTAAAAAATGTGTTTTTTTTTTGCAGCTACTAAATGTATGTTTGGCAATATACAAATAAATATTTTGTTGGCTGGAATAATCCTATCTATCAGTGTAAGAAATTTTTTAAATTTTCTTGGTTTTGTTAATTTGTCGAATTTTTAAAGTCGGAGAAATAATCTGTTTTCAACTTGCTACGTTAAAAGTATGAAATTTACCAGCAAAGTATGGATAATTTCAACAGTAAGAGCTTGTTTTGAAAATACCTTGTAAATATTAATGCCAATGAAAATTTTTAGTTTTACCTAAACTTAACTATTTCCTGTGTTAATTTTCAACATAATTTTTGTGTTACATTTGCGTGTGCGGATGCGTGCATTTGGTAAACGTGTTAAAGAGAAAGGCAAGTTTATCAAAAGTTACCCTGTGAGGTGTCGCAGTGGTAGATCACTGGAATTATATTCGGCAGGACTTAGGTTCGATTCCTCGCTAAGATATCTAAATTTCGGTTTTTCGTTGTTTTCCCAAATAATTCTAGGCGAGCGTTGGGAGACGTTTAAGAATTCTTTCTATGTTCATAACTTCCCGTGCAACTTGCTAAACATCTATAATGACCATTGACGGACCTACCAGTCTTAAAAGCATATATGACTCAGAGGAATTTATTTTATGAAATCGTTTAGTAGATTAATAAATATGTCAACAAATGATGATTATTAGAACAAGCTACACAACTTGAGTTTCATTGCTGGCATCAGGTAATCCCGTAAAAACTCAGAGGGTTGTGCGGCGGTTAAACCTTTTTGTGTTTCTTCAGGAAAATTTTTTGTCAAATTCTTTTAGATTAAAACAAAAAAAAATATTACATGATCTGATATTGCTGTAGTAATCGTGATTGTAATATGAAAACAGTTGATTATTATATTGTAATTGTTTTATTTTATGGTCTATGTAAATTATGATTTTCCTGTTATAAAGCTGGAGATAAATGGCTTTTATGTACTGTAAATTCGTGTAATGAGACTGAAATTATCTCAAATTTTTGTTGCAGGAACAATTATTTTATTTCGTAATGTTACAAAGGACCTGGAAGATTTTCAAATACCCAATCCACTCAGCACTCCATCCAAACAAGGCCCACATCACTACTTTGGTAAATAAACGTGTATATACATTTATATTGAAACTGTACCAGTACGTTTGTAACACAATTATTATAATTTATCTACTTGTATGGAAATTCAAGCAGCACGTGGTATTGAAATTCCGTATAAAGTGATAGGACTTCGTTTTTCAAGAGTGTTTGTTCACAGAAATCTGTTCCCTGTTTGTGACGATAACACCGTAACCAGGTTAATAACCTAAATATTTGGGGGCTTGATTATGGGACCAAATTTACGGAGCTGGTGAAGCACGTTAAATCTCTTAATACTTCCACAAAAGCATCTGCTATTGTTTACGTATATTTTCAGTCTGTTTCTATCAAATGTATTAAATTAAAATACACAACATGGAAGGAAATTTGAACAATGAATTTCTGATGCGTAATTTTATTCGTTACTCTTGTCATTTGTATTGAGGGAGGTCATTTTGGCTACTATCTCCGTAAAAAAAAACATTACTTCATAACTTTAATTTTTAATTAAACGTTTTCCTCAAGGGAGCGAGTACGCAAAATGATTTAATAGTTTTCCAAGTAAAATTATATACAATTTATTTATTTTATTTTCACTCCCCAAGTAACAAAGAAGCATCAAAATATCCAGTGATGCAGTTCACAACCTGAACATTTGTAGTGATGTTCAGTGCAATTCGAATTCGACACCATAAATTTCCAACCCTAAATTACCATATAACGGATTTCAGACACGGCTAATGTAAAAAAAAATTAAGAATGTTGGTGCTATAGAGTTCGAATTTACTAATTTTGTAGTATGGAAAATTTTAGAATTTCCCATTCTCTTAGCACGCCATCCAGACTAGGTCCACACCACTAATTCTGTAAGTAAACTTGCTTTTATATTTAGGTTGAAATTTCACCAATACGTTTATAAGGCAGTTATTACCATTAGTGATATGAGTTACGAATAAAATTAAGCATTAATAATTCATCGTTCAAATTTCCTTCCTTGTTGGGTATTACAATTTGAATACATTTTATGGAAACAGGCTAAAAATATACACAAACAATAGCAGATGCTATTATGGAAGTATTTCGGGAATTAGCGTGCTTCTCCAGCTCTATGAATTAGGCCCCTAAAACAAGCCCCCAAATATTTAGGTAATAACCTGACTGTGGTGTTATCGATACAAACAGGGAACAAATTGTTGTAACCAAACACTACTTGAAAAGTCCTATCACTCTATATGGAACTTTAATACCATGTGCTGCTTGAATTTCCTATGTAGGACGCAATAGGACGCTCTAAACACGATTGGAGGCAGATCATGTGCAACGCTGAAATAGGCGAAACATGACAGCTAAAAATCTGATATAAGAAAATATATATGGTGACCAAAGTCATAACTGGGCTAGAAGAAATTAAATTCGTTATTCGGGTGACATCTCTGATTGGAACTCAAATATACTCTGCAATAAAAAATTAATATTTTCGATATTTTTGTGTTATTCAATGTAAAACTACGATTAAGAACGAGCAAAGAAATTATCCGATACATTCACTCTTAGCAATATTATTACATCTCTATAAGAAGTTAATTAGTAACTTACAGTTTACACGGGTTTGCGTCTACTTCTTTCTTACTAATATGTGACTTCTAAATGGTTTCTAATTTTGTGAATATCCTAGAGTATATTAGTCATTTTAGCATACTTTTCTTAGAAAGGTATACTTACAAGATTGGTAAACTGTCTGTTTGTGTGTCTGTATGTTCCGCCTAACCACTTTCCAACCCCCCAACATATATTTAAAAAATAATACGAATATAATTTCCCTGATCATCGTCAACTCCTCATTGCCCAAAAATGAGTCATTCTTCCACATCATAGAGTCATTGAAAAAAATTGAAAAAATCACTTTTTTTAAACTTTTTTGGGAAATTTGGGAAATTTGTTAGGGAAAAAGGGGAATTTTGACGTTTTTTTGGGGGGGTAAACGGGATATTTCGAGGGAAAAACGCGAAAAACTATGACGTCACAGCTTGTCCCCCATCCCTTGCCAGGCGCCAGGTGTCCCAGAACCGCCCACTTATAGCTACTCACGCATACCTATCAGGAAGCACACTATGAGTATTAACTATAAAATTCTCATGTGTTCAAATGACATTCCATAGTGCCAGTAATTTATTATCCAGCTTGTTTTGATGGTAGGGTCTCTGTTCATTGTTGAAGCTCATCAAAGTTGACAGCAATAGGTTTTAAGCGAAAGAAAATCTCCGAATTATGGATTTTGAAATATTTTATACCCATATTAATAAGCAGACGTTTGAGGTGACACATTAAATGTCACTTTACTGTTCGACTTCCGTGAGCATCGAGTAACGCAAGGCAGAGCAAAGGCCTACAAAATTTCAACCACTCAAGAGGCCCGCCTACCTGGCGTTTGAACTGCGTTGCAGTGTATTTAAAATACTCGTTTTTCCACGAAACTAATTAACGTGCGTATAATGCGTTGTTCTAGAAAAAAAATACACACTTCAGACGAGCCGTGTTGCGTGCTTTCAAAACGGAACGCACACTAGATGCAAGCATTTCGCAGCAATACAACATAGTTAAAAACAGCCTTTTCGAAGCGCGGTATCTCAAAAATACAATACGCATCAAATACATACAAAACTATTTAAGGGCCCTGCACTAGACCTTGATACAGTCTTCCCAGTTTCCACCAATAAAATTATTGGGTAATCGTTTAAAATGCCATTGGTACACGCTGCATGACGATGACACTGCGCGCCAGGTCAGACCTGTGCACGTAGCGGCGATGGCGCACTTGATGAGTGTGGCATGTAGCCCTTATCGTTCTCGCACTTCTGGGCCTCAAGCGCGAAAACAACTCCAGGTAAGCTGGCCCCTTAAAGATGCTGGTCGTCGAAAAATGTATTATTTTATATTCGTAGGAAATGTTGTTCAACTTGTAGACATTACTTACGAGTACTATTTCCTGGCGTGAAAACATTTTAGAGAACAATATTTGGCAATTTTAGTATTTTGGGACGTATAAATGATATAAACTAACTCACTGACCGATATGAGATAATTCACATTGAAATAAGATATGAGTTACTCCAAGTAATCCTTAAAATCACGCAATAATTTTTTTTTTTGTAATTTTTATAAAAATTGTTTAAAATAAGAAAATTGTTGCATGTTTTTAATTTGTGTCAGTTAAAGAATTTTTGTAAAAATATGTTGGGCTAAGCATACCTTAAAATAAATTAAGGCATGACCTTTAAGTTGCTGTTGTTAAATTTTCTGGAAACCATTTCGTTTATTTTATTTGTACGTCCCAAAAACATTAAAAATGTCCTTTTGACATACCGTAATACAAAAAAATGCGATCTGATAATTTGTTATACCTGCCAGGAAAGAGCACTTTTGAGAAATGTCTAGAAGTTAAACGGCGTTGCGTACAAGTATAAAATAATAAACTTTTTGGTGACTAGCAGCCTTAGGGAGAGAGCTACATCAAAGGAGGCGCGTTTTCGTAATATAAGCTATGCGACGTGACCGATGTCAGCAGCTGATGGATTTCTATCCTGTTTTCACAATAGATTGATGAATTATCGCCGGCCGTCGGCGACACAGACCGTGCTGCCCTCTGTTTACGTGCAAGGAAGTTCGCTTTTATGTGCGAAATGCAAACGAAAAACAATCATTACTCATGCAATTTTGTTATCAGCATGCGTAATTTTTTAGTGTGAAGAAATTTTCTTTCTTAAAAAAAAAAAGTAACAAAAAGTAGAAACGGTAATTCAGAACGCGAGATTCAACATACATCGGAAAATTTTATGTTATGTTTTCTTGTTATCTTTGGCTTCAAATGTATTAATCTGGTGTACCAGTATCTCCGCAAATACTTTATGGCGTATATTTTAATTCCTCAATAACTCGCCAGTTTATTTATTAAAACATGCGTGATTACAATCGTTATTCTTCTTATTCTTCGTTGCAAGCGACGAGCGTCAAAACCAATGTCTATCGCTCGTGTAATGTTTTTGACGGCAGTTGCCAGCGCCACAGCTCTGGCTCTGTTTTATTTGATTATATTTTAGACTTAACAATTTTCAGAATTTTTTTATTCCTTCCTCGGCGTGCAGCACAAAATGAAGAGTTCGGACCAGAAATCGAATTTCGTCGTTGTCGGTGTATGAATTGGAAAATTGATTTCCCTTTTGATGACCGTGTCTCTTAAATTGCAATGAAGGTCACGTTTTGTTATATTTAGCTTTCAAGTTCCTTTTTTATATGTGTTGTTGATTATATGTCTTAACTTGCAAGTCACGAACATTGTGGTCACGACATGTTGAGCTCGTAAGTAGAATCCTACACAATTGATATTGTCATCTATAATTTCTACAGTCATAAGAGCTTACAACCGCCGTTATACTTAAAGTGGTAATAAATTCTAGGTACAGATCAAAGGGGACACAGGAATAACATCGGAATATGCAGTGTTGGGGTGGATCTTCATATAATCTTGATTGAGAAGTAAATTCCAGTAGCACGACCTGACATGTTAAGTATACGTTAGTCTAGCTTTATGGATGCCATTTTCAGCCCCTAAAAATAATTCTTTTAATGTTATTTAAACCCTTAATGCCATCACTACTGTGTTCCAGTTTATTTGAAAATATATGCGAATGAGTTCTTAGGTTAGTGCATTTGGTTATGGGTCCATTACGGTTACATTATGGTTTGCATGTTGTAAATGATGCCGGATGCGACTGCAGTCTCTGTTTTATCGTGATTGCAGGCTATGCTGTCAGCTCTGGAAAATTCTTCAGAGACTCTGGAACACTCTATGTCAGCAGTGCCCCGCGAGCAGGCGAGCTTCGAGGAAAGGTGTGGAAAAATATGAATTAATTACCGCGATCATATAAAATGATTGCCTCCTCTTCAGCATTTGCTAGTTTTAGCTTGACAAAACAGTAACTTTGTTCAATAATAAAATACTTTAGTAAAGTTATGATGTTATATTGATAATTTGCTCTGTGAATGATTTAGAACGAGTCTGGCTCTCAGTGTTCATGTTCGTGCGTGCTGAAGCATCGAGCTTGTTGTTCATATTCGGTAATTCCAGATAGATGGTGGCTCTCTTGAAACTATTTAACAGCATAAGCTCTGTAACTGGATGGTCGTAATGGACTCAGGAGCTCGTGTGGCCAAGAAAGCACTGGTGTTTCTTCAGGAAAACATTACTCACCCTCCCCTTCCAAGGTCGTTCAAGTGCCAAATAAAAATTGTTCTATGTTTTGAGTATATTTTACAATGTATCGTATTACAGTGTTGTGAAAGTAGAGGAAAACTCCAAAAATAAATCTATGAAAAGATTTTACTTATATGTTTTGCAATAAAAATTTAAAACTTTTGCATAATTTGCATGTTTAGCTACAGTTAAATCAAATTGATGATCTCATTACAATAAGACAAAAATCTCATTGATTCTTTTTGTGGTTTTCCCATAGTTTCATCGTGAGTTCTACAATAACATTTTTTTTACAAATAATTAGAAGTTGACAATTGCAGGTGAACAAAAAGATAAACTTCAAAGAAATATTTTCATTGAGTTTCTACAACCTCAAGAAACACATAGCTAAAAGCTAACATTCTGTTCTTATGAAATTTGAAATTTGTTCGGCGTAAATCAAATTAATTTTTTGCCATTCCTAAACTATCTTTGAATGCCATAACACAAAAATCCTAGTTTTTCAGGAGGCGAGTGTAGAATTTTGTAATGCGTAGAACTTTGTAATTGTTTTCTATGGATATGAAATACTTCTTGGCCCTTAGCATAATAAGAAAGAGAGAAGCAGTGCCACTATAGACACGAAACAATCAGACATTCTATGAAAATCAATTACCGAATTATCATAATTGTTACTTATGACACTTCCTACGAAGATTATCTGAAGGCGCGTCATTTGAAGTTATGCCATTGTTGTAAATATACATTTTATAAAACTGTATAGCAACTATGGATTATTCCAAAATATATCGTTGTCAGTATTATTAATGTAAATATTTGTACACAAGTGACACGAAAGTTAACATGCAATAGCAAAGTATACAAAAACAAAGGGCCTTTGTTGGCCAAATGAACTAAAAATCGTGAGAGTTGTCATCAGGACTTTATAAAGATTTATATCGAAACTGAAAATCATCGCTCTTTAAATGTGCATTTATAGGTGACATCACTTGATATCCTGACAAATTAATTATATTAACTAAAATAATACAGAAAATGATTTAATTATTTAGGGAAATTTGTTACAAATTACAAAGACATACAGGTTTTCTTTATACAGTAAAGCACAGATGTTAAGTACAGATTATTTGAAACATACACAACTGAAAACTGTGATATTCTGTTGCAAAAGCATTTACAACATAACGTACAAATATCAGACACGTCATAGACATTGCAATTGTTTGCCATCCCGAATACAGATTATTGTAAATTGAAGAATAATAACTTGGACTGCAGTTCTTTTTTTACTAATTCCAGCAAGCCTGCTATCTTGCGCTCACAGAAGCCTGGTTTGTGCTCATAAGTCCCATTTAGCTCGACTGCTGGGTTTTTATTCGGTTTTATGACAATGGATTATCTTAAATTTTGCGCTTAGCAAACTACGAGATCGTGGGAATACTTTCCGGATATTCGTTACTTTAATGTCTGTCAGTTTCACAGATTCGTTCTGTATTTCACTGTTAAATTCACTTTTATCCGGGAATTCTCTGGTTTCCAGTCATAAAAGTATTCTGAGCACATTTCGTGCTCGTGGGATAGTTCCCCAGTTTTCCTCGCACTTCTTATTGCAGCACTGAATGCTTCTGGATTATACATTGGAACAGCTATTAGTTATATCTTCGACAGGCTTACAGCAACAACTAGTGTAATACGGTAACAATATCCCATTTTATGACAATATATGTATGACGACAACTTCTTACTCTGAAATGATGCCACGTGTTTGCACATTACCAGGACGTTTTATTCAAGAACAATTTCATATATCTAAGTGTTATGTGTGATAATCGCCTTTTTAAAAAATAATAATGGTGTAACTTGCTAATTTCCTCTCAGAAATTACCTTACTGAATTTATACAGTAGGTCAAATATGGCTTACACAACATATTAGTTTAAGTATGTAGTACGAAATATAGATTTTTATACAATACATAATGTATACTATAAAACCTCTGGTCACAGAATTTTTTTTCTTACACACGATTGGTTAAATACTTAGTAATATATCTGTAAATACATTTCCTCTTCTTAAAGCATGAGTTATTTCAGTCCATCCATATTTGTACCTGTAGATAACCGAGTAAATATTTATGAGCGTTTTTTCAGAAGATACCAATTATTGTTGCAGAAAATGAATATATGACTATTGATCCATTCTGTTGCAATACTGACAATTAAGGCCACGAAACTGCCACAGGTGTTTATATTCAGCTTGCCGCCGTTGGAGGACGAGCCGCTGGACATCTGGGCGGAAAAGGTGGGAGAGCAGATTGGCGAGTACTTCGGTTCGTCGTTGTGCGTAGTCGACCTGAACCGAGATGGACTGGATGACCTTCTAGTTGGAGCTCCCCGCCACACCGTGAAGGAGTCAGGGACAGCAGCCTGGGACCAAGGCAGAGTCTACGTGTTCATCAGCGAGGAACAGGTGACTGCAATGTTATATTATATATTATATATATATATTAGTGGCAGCTGACTTCATTCAAGTAGATGTGTAAGTCCATGCCCCCCGTCGTGAGGGAAGTGAAACCCAGTGGAAGCGTTCGTCTTTAGGAACTCTACAAATTCACAGCTTAGTTCAATGGAATTCGAGTCAAAACTTAGTAACCACAGATAGGTATTGCCAGTGGCGGGTCACGAGTTTGCAAGTAGGCAAAGCGCCGTGAGCAAGGGGTGGAAATAGAACTAGTAAATTTGTTGCGTTGAGATGGGGTTGTTGCCAGAATATGCTATATGTATGTTAATTAAATCAAGTTTCCCTATTAAAAACAATGTTAGCAGCTGAATTTAGGTTCTTCGAGTTTGCAGAAATGCCTTAGCCATATAAAACACTACAGGACGAAAATTGTCAGTAACTGTATAAAGTATGTAAAATAAATGTCGCTACAACATTTTTCTTATCTCACACAGTTTCAAACATGTATGCAAATAACAGAATTGCCATAAATCCAGTTGTTAAATTTTTATGGCCTAAAAATCGTGTTAATTAAACGTCGCCATGCACAAGTAAGTCTTTCTGGTCATCGTCCCTCCACCGATTTAAAGTAGTTTCTCTAATATTGCACACAAAATCATTTGTTGGGATCTTATTATATATCGTTGACCGAACAGCGATAAATAGTTACATGCCAGGTCAACGCAGGCGGATTACTGCTCGGGTGTTGCTTCTTCGTCCGGGCTCGGAAATCACCGGTTCTTACAACAAACTGTTGGGGTATTGACGCGGCTCAGATACAGGCTGCAAGAGCGCGTGAACCCAAGAGAAAACACGAGAAGAGTCGTTCCCGGCAAAAACCATCTATATCATGCTTTCGCTTTCCAGCCCTGCACCACTGAGACGAAATGGTGCAAAGGAGTATATTTCGAAATTTTAATTGCCTGCTTTGCAATGTATTTTTTAATCAATTGTAGTAAGCTGATTTGGCGAACTTGTAATATGATGGAGATGATACGACAAATGTGTGTTTTAAATATATTTTTAATGCTTACATTATATTGCTGTATTTAGACTACTCTATTAATATTTTCTTCTTCTTTGTCTGTGATTACCTGTTGCTCTGAATGAAAAAAGCTTTTCAATTTTTTCCTTTCAGAAAATCTTGATATTATCGCTGGTGTTATGGCAATGACATTTTTTTTTTTTCAGTGGTTCATTTATTTTAGACTAGCGAACCAGCCCGGCTTCGCCCGGGTACAATTGAGTTTTACAGTGATACAATAATAAATAAATTGGGAAAAGATAATTCATTTTTTTGAAAACAGAATCATAAAAATTATACAATATTGGCCTAAGTTTTTAACTGATTACGGTAACCCGAAAGGAAGGATTTTTTTTTACCCGATAGCCAAGAAGTAGGGTATTGTTTTTGGAGTGTAGCTGTGCAACTATCGCGTAGTTACCACATTTTCGCTTTCCAGCGTCAATGTATGAAAATCAAAACGTGAGAATCATCAAGTAGTAGCTTTAGAAATAAGTGTACCTAGGTACTACTTTTTGCGCTTGGCTGAGGGATCTTAATCGATCACCAAAGTTAAGCAACGTCTGGATGGGTGACCGTTTAGTGGCATAACATCTGAGCGCTTCCGGGCTTCGGAGGGTACGTTAAATATGGAAGCTCCCAAAATTTCTGCAACAGTTGCAGATCACGAAATGCGATTTCGCTTAATGATACTGCGTACAGGGGCAAGTAATTTGCCGCATAGTGACTTCGTAACACTTGTATGGACAGACAACTTGAACCACATGCGTTTTTTTAACTGGTAACATACATTTATTTCAACTGAATCTGAAAGTACATGCAAAGANCGTCACCTCTCTGTGAAATAGGGGGAAAAAAAAAATATCACAAAAAAAAAAAAAAAAAAAAAAAAAAACAATTTTAGATATGATTTAGTTAGGTGGGCCAGTAGCATGGGACAGTGGACCTGCACTAACAACCGTAAGTAAATAACACATGCTGTGACTTATCCTGGCGGGACCACTTCCTATGGTAGCGCAGCACCAGTCCCCGGAATCTGTTGTGGTAATGTGTCGGTGTGCATAAATTCTAACTTAGTAGGTCTTATCTAATATTTGTTTATCTTTTCACTTTCCTCGGAATTTCACAGCCCAGTGGTGTAATCGTGTATCCATGACGTAGCAGACTTATAAGTTGCATGTTTGTACAAGTTTAACCATTTGCTCATCCGCCTTTGCACGAAAGAGACATACACAGACTTCGCCGATGCGCCTTGCACCAAATCTTAGAAAAAGTGTTGTGATCGTAAGTGAACATTCTTAGGGCAACATTCAACATGCCACGAAAACAATACCGCAACAGAAGATGATATCCTCAGAAAGTGCTTCGAAATATCTGAAGTATAAATTTGATGTAGATAAAGGTGATAAGACATGGTGTCGTAAAGTAGTTAGTACATGCAGATACCATTACTTATATGACCCTATATAGTTATAAAAATAGAAATGGCAAATAGGAATATGGATATATGTATAAATATAGAAAAATTAGAAACTATTTCATGTTTCTATAAACTTAGATATGCATACAAGCATATAAAAACAATACATTACATATTGTTATCCCCAGGTTTTTCAGTTATCTTTGACTCCTCGCGCGAAAACATGTCTGTTTTCTCAAAGTGCTACCTTATTTTTTTAAATTAAAAAAAATATTGCAGAATATCTTTTGTGAGCACAAGCTGAGCACTTTATAATATAAAGAATCGCGATTATATAGAAAAATTAAAGTTGTCGTGCTGATATCGTGACATAAACATCGACTTGGTAGTGATCACTCTCCTTGTACTGAAGATTATCCATGCTACGAATGGAGTCGAAACCAATACCTTCATCGTCACAGAGTCGATGTTGCCGATACTACGACATTCGAATACAGTGCACAGTGACATGAGAAGGGCGAATGCCTGGACAGCCCATCTCGTGAGATTTTTATAGTGCTAAAACTGTCCTAGGCATTTCGCTCCAGGTGATAACTTGAATAGACACATCAAGGTATGCAATTAAAGTGTCCTTTCTCCTGCCGAGAAACAGCATCCGTCGAAATCGCTACCTCCTGTTAATGTGTCGCGTAACATTTTCGCAGAAGACGGGAGATTTAAAGTAAATAAATGCCTTTCAGATAGCCATACCGTCGGTTCGTACGGAATATACACTTGCTAAACCGGCACGTGAACTGGACGAGCTTCGAAAATATAATTCAGCACCAGTAATTGCGAGGACGAGATAAAAGGAATTTCAGTGCTGAAAAAGAGAAAGGTGATGGCAAAAACAAAGATAGTTTTCCCCATCACTGTGATTTTACTGATAATCTGACATCATTCCAACAAGTCTGCTACCACATGTGGCCTGAAGAAGACATGAGACGATAATGATCGCTACATATTTCCCGAAGACTCGAATGAACTTGTTTATGGACTCAGTTATTTGAGCAACCTGCAAAAAGTTGGAGGTCACTCGCACATTCATGAGATATCTTCAATTATCGATGTATTGAAGGAAATTGGTTACATCTAATGAAAATATTGGGCACTATCCTTGATATGCAAATACATATATGGGAAAAGCAAAATTCGAGTGTATTATATACGAAAAAAAGTAAATTTAGGTACACATATTAGTGCGTGTTTAATTTCTTAAACCTTAGACTACTGCTTTTAAGAAAGACATATTAATTCAGTGAAGTATAAAACCGATTGCGAGGGTTGGTTTTAAGTGACATTTCGTTAAGCAAGTACACAAGGAGGACTTTTGTCTAATTGAAAGAATTACAACTATCTAAAACCATTTATAGTCGACTGATTTCTTTTTGAGGTTTCGTTTTAAGTTTTCAATTTGAAGTTTATTGTTTTACGAATAGATTTGAGCTTTGTGTCTGACGTTTCTTTTTGAGGTTTCGTTTTGAATATTTTTTTAGTTTTCATCTAGAGGTTTTTTTAGGTTTCTCTTTTCGAAGTATTTTTTATGTTTCGTTTTTTATTTTTACTTTTTACGTTTAATTTTTAACTTTCTTTGTGGTTCCGTTTTTGTAGTTTATTTCTGAGGTATTATTTTGAAGTTTTATATTTCGAGGTTTAATTTTTGAGGTTTCATTTTCAGACTTCATTATTGAGTTTTAGTTTTTGAAGTGTCGTATTTTGAGGTTTATTTCTGAGGTGTTTTCTGAGGTTACATTTCTTAGGTCTCTTTTTTTGAGGTTTAATTTTTTTAGTTTTAATTATTGGAGTTTTCATCCTTTCAGGTTTTTTTAAATTTGAGTTTCGTTTTTGAGGTTTCTTTTAAAGGTTTTGAGGTTTAATTTTTTAGGTTTAATTTTTAAGTTTTCCTTTTGAGGTATTAAGTTTCTTTTTGTTTTGATGTTTCATTATTAGATTTGAGGTTTCATCTTTTAGGTTTTTTTCGTGGTTTTGAGGTTTCATTTTGAAATATCTTTTGTTTGGTTTCATTT
Source organism: Clitarchus hookeri (assembly GCA_002778355.1). Lineage (NCBI taxonomy): Eukaryota > Metazoa > Arthropoda > Insecta > Phasmatodea > Phasmatidae > Clitarchus > Clitarchus hookeri. Next base: position 1,726,800 of record NQII01000009.1, read on the forward strand.
TTGAGGTTTCATTTTGAAGTATATTTTGTGTGGTTTAATTTTTGAGGTTGCATTTTTGAGGTTTCTTTTTTGAGATTTCATTTTTTAAGATATCTTTTGAGGTTTATCTTTAAGGTTAGTAGAATTAAATATTTCCTTCTGGAATAAGGGTGTGGGGCGTCAGAGCTTGGAACTATTCATGCTCTGTCATTTCGGTCAGCCAGCAGCCATCTTGTCCGCCATTTTATTGACAAAATCACTTGTTTCACCTCAAAAATAACTTCAGAAGTTATAATTATTTTACCCAAAAATCACTTTATCCACCAAAATATTTCTAGAAAATGGAAAAATGTCCCGATCGAGTCCTCAAATGAGCAAAGCAGATTCAAGGCTCCTCGATGCAAGAGCCTAAAAGTTCTCAAATGAGCAAAGTGTAATCGATGTTCTTAGCAGAATGAGTCAATTAACACTTAGAGCAGTACAAGTAGATTCGAGGCTGCGAGCCATGGCCAGCAGACCAGGGTGGATTAGTGGTCATGGCCCCCACCCCGAACCGCAACCCTGCACCTACCATATCCTCATCCCCCTACCAGCACCCCCACACCACCTGACCGAGCACACCTCTCCCCCTCCTCATTCCCCACACCCTTTAACTCATAAAAATCTAGAAAAATTGCAAAAGAAATGTTTCAAAAATTGAAAAAAACTTCATGAATATACACTGTAAAACATTTCTGGTGAATTTCTTAAACAGTAATATAAGTTTTTAACTTATCCAGTGTATGTAAATAATACCACATGTCAGACTGCAAATATAGGAATGTTGAGCGTCGTTACTATACAAAGTTGGGCACTTACCTACGCATTTGACTGTTTTGTGAGCGAATGTAGAAACGGTACCATGGATGTATGGAAAAATAGTTTACTATTCGCACTTTCTCACTAATCGTTTACATAAATATGGTAATTTAACTAATAATTTCTTAGAGTGTATAATGTTAACCTCACCCCCCTGCCGCAATAAACTACATTCTCTGCCCTGTCTATCACCACTCAATATAAATAGAGAAAAATCGTAAAAATATAAATAATTTAAAAAACTGAGGAACATGTTACGTTACCCCAACCTCCTCCCGCTTGACCCCAGCACACTTACAACACCCCCTACCCCTAGCATACCCACCACCCAATAAAAAATCGTGAAAATAGCAAAAACTAAAAAACAAATTTAAAATTAAGAAAAATTGCATTGGTGACTCCGACCACTACGTTCGATTCCAGTGAGGTTGACCTTGACCCTGTGGCCTTAAAACCAAAAATGGAGAACAAATCGTAAAAAGAGAATAAGTTCATAAAAATCGGCGAACAAATTATGTTACTAACTATGAACCCTCATGTTGTATGTCGGTAACCTTGAGCTCACATCCATTATCGTATCTGTGACCTTGGATAACCTTGAATCCAAGAAATCCCAAAATTTCCAAAATCATTTTTAATATGTTTGAAAACTTTCAAAAAATTAAAAATATAAAATGTTGAAAAATTTTGTAAAAACAGTGGAACTTGGATAATTCGACGCTCAAGGGACAGGGGGGAAAATCGAAATATAAAATTCGAATTACAAATTTACATCTAAAATCTAATTGTTTTCACTATTCATTCGTAATTAGGGCTATAAAATAAAAATTACTCTATCTGAACTAAATTGAACCTAAGTATTTATTTTTACATTAATGGGAACAGTACTCAAGAAAATATGCAGTGATTGAAAATTTTACCCTATCCAGTAAATTAATAACAATATCTCAAATAAGCTTGAAATAACTTATTGTTTTGCAGGATTTAGTCTGTTCAGCTTTGCAAACTCTTCAAGCTCTTTAGTGACTGAAAAACGACTCCACTTACGTTGGTTTGTCCCTCAACACACCGACGAACTCAAGCAGATGAATTCATGTTTTCGTCCAAGGTGACGTATTCGTCAAATGTAACGCCTGGAACTACCGTACATTGTACTGGTTTAGGGACATCTTCCCCATGTAAGGGCTCAGCTTGCTCCATTTTCTTCATAAACCCTGTCTTTCGGAAACAGTTCGACATCGTTTTGTCGGTTACTTGAGACCACGCAGCGTGACACATTTGTGCTGCATTAAGGACACTTGTATTTGAAGTCTGGTTTTTGTCCACGAAAAAGCCTGACAAAACGTTTTGCACAATAAAACGTCTATAAAATGCTTGAGATTAGTAATGACACCCTGGTTCACCAACTGCATAACTGAAGTACAGTTGTCTATAAACAGGAGAATTTTCCGGTTTTTTTTATGGCATACTTTGATTTTTTTAAACAGCTAATCTCCAACAATATCTGCAGTCCTCCCAGCTTATATTATTTTCTCTTTAAAATAATGGTTTCGATTTTATTTTTTTAAAACATTTTGGGTTCGAAGATTTTCCTATCGTGAGCAAATATAGCTTTCACTCCCACCCATGTTAGGCCATACCAGGAACATGGCTATTTCTTTACTATTCTTTTCCCCACTGCAATGACCTCTCTTGTAAGTTGAAGTTTTGTCTGGTGTACATTTAAAGACAACGTTGATAATGTCTCCAGCCAGAGTTTCTTCAATCATTTGCAAAACATCCTCTTTCCAATATATTTCAGCATCATGGTTCACACTTGCACTTTCACCACTCACAGTCTAAAAAGAGATATCATATGATGTATTTCTTTATAATCATCTAATCAACCGGTGCTAGCCTTGAACTCACTTTTACCTAAAGGTGCGGANGGGGGGGGGGGGCACTTAAAGGACTGTTTTTGTCCTGTGCTTGCCTAAACCACTTAAAGAAGTACATGTTGACAAAGTATTTTCACGTTGTCTAACTCTTTTTCGGCTCTCTTCATTTTCAATCGAAACACTGCTTAAAATTTCTCCTTATTCTTCAGATAAGATGACAAAGTGTTCGGTGGTATTCCGCACTCTTTCGCGATTTCCGATTTTTTCTTCAAGCCTTTTTCGATTTCTCAAATGTTAGCTTCTTTGAACGCAAAAGTTAGTCTTGTACTGAACACTTCGTTTACTAAAAGACATAGTGGCACTGATATGCAAAAAACTGAACAGCAGGAAGCTCAAGTGACAGCCAAAGGCGCACGTGTTAAACAATAGCGGATGTGGGTTGGAGAAGGCCAGAGGCTGGGCAGAGGAATGTCCGCATTTCAGCCCCGAAGACTCGTTTATAGAAATACACGTAGACGAAGTTTAACATCTTAAATTTCCGTATTTAAACTAATATTCAACTAGAATTTTTTAATAATAACTTTAAATTAAAATGGATGAAATTCTAATTACATGTTTTTTTTTTACATTGTTTAATACAAAATTTAAGGGACACACAAAAATCTAACTAACGGCGATTTCAAATTATAAACTGTCTAATTATCTGAATTATACTGTATATTAGTATATATGTGTAATATATATGTGTGTGTGTTTGTGTGTGTGTGTCGGTTTTTGCACTATCACAGAAGGCAAAAAAACTAATATCTTCCGAAAAAAAATATCGGAAGTTCGCGACCATTTGGCAATGTTAGCATTAATTTGAATAGCCCTATAGTTTTCATGATTATGTGGGTGGTTGATGGTCGGGTGGTTAGTTAGGGCGAGTGGGGGGAGGGTGTAACAACACTACTTATTCCTTGATTTTTAGATTTTTTCAAATGTTTGCAATTTTTTGGAATGTTTTCGAAATGTTTGCAATTTTTTGGGTTCAAGGTTTTTTAAGATCACGTGAACAGAATAAAGATCATAGGAGTGAGCTCGAGGTCACCCATATCCAATATGGCGATTGGGTGGTGTTCACAACATGGCGGCCGGTCGGTGCCTCGTGCACGTGTCCTTTTGCCTGAACATACTTTAGTATTCTACTAGTTTGAAAATGTTATTTAAACTACCTGTGGTTTGCTCTGAAATTCTTTGGTTGGTTTATCTCCTGATTTATAGAGCTTCCTGTTCTCTTGGTCAGATAGTAACATTTTTCTTCTTGACCTATTATTTGAAAAATGTTCTATTACACTATTTTAAAGATTGTATTTTAACTTGCGCATAAATTGCATGTACATGTTCTCATTTTAACAGATGTATGTAGTGTAAACTATTATGTTTAACCTTATCTACAGAATGTTTGTATCTTAAATGTTTATAATATAATATAATATAGTGGTTATATCACTGCATGAGAAAACACTCAATTTTATTTCCTGTTCTGTTGTAGGGACGACTTACGGAGGTGACAGATGAGAGTAAATTAGTAGGGGATGGTGTGTACGGCGCCAATTTCGGAACGAGCATTGCGTCCTTAGGTGATATTAATAAGGATGGTTTCCCAGGTAAGGGCTTATACGACTTCTGCTCTATTCATTACGCCCTCCAGTTCTTTATCAATTGTAGGTTGACTGGGCATGTTGAGCAGATTTTGTCCAGTGTTAGACTCATTAAAATTCAAACAGGATATATATGTATATATAATGTGTTTAGGAAACGTGTTTACAAACTCTGGCATGTGATTCGTGACCAGAAAAGAGGAAGAATGTTATAGGACACCCATGTTCCATCTCAAATTAAACGGGCTGTAGAAGCCTATAAAGTCAGACGACGACAAGTATATTAAGTGGGATATTATGCAAAGTACTTGCGTAAGCGGAACACAGATCAATATATGGATTAATTAAACCTAAATCATGGATAAAAGGAAGGTATAGTACGTCGTACAAACCCCATCATGTACATAATAGGGGTTGGCAGCGTTTGATTGCATGCTACATTTACACAGTGAGGTTAAATTGATTGCGGATACCATCAGATGACGCAGGACGTCGTAGTTAGCAACAAAGGCCCCCTAGTTGCAACCCTCTAGGACCCACCGTTTCCAGTAAAATAGCAAAAGAGGGGTACGATTGTAGCAATACCATGGCCTGGTGGGTAGGCAACCTTTCCTGCACCTGGAAGAACGCAGCGGGAATTCCCTGCCGAATAAGTATGGCCAGGAACCAACACGCAAACAGATTAGCATTAGGAAATGTGCTACAGCAAAGTGCAGCTGTGTAGGTAGCATATTGTGCAGCCCAGGGTAGGAACAAATACCACAGTATGTTGGTTGCACTTGCTAACTGTGCCTATATCCGTGATAAATACACGTTTGGTGCGTACAGTAACGATGCATGATGCACAATGCAGTCAGTGTTGCGATACGTTGAGAGTAGTGATAATGACTTAGTGAGCCCAGTAGCATGACTCTGTACTAATGTGTGTAAACACATGTAAATTCAATGACGTAGGAATACGTCATCGATACTGAAGGCACTACCTGACAGTACAACAGAACAGACACTGCAATCCTTCGAGATTATGCAGGATCCGATTCCTCTTTTTTTCCATTTTTTAGGAAATTTTTAGTGAAAAAAAGTTATTTCTTAGTGAAATAATTGATTTCGGAAGTGATTGTTGGGGTATGACAGGCAAATTTATCGATACAATATGGCTGCTGGCCGACCAGTTTGAGAGATAAGAGGTGACATTATCCAAGATGGCAGACGATTCCTGAATCCGAAAACTAACTAGCAGACGTACTCTCGTTCTCCCCGGGGCCGGACTTGTATGAAAACAAACCAAACGAGTGGGAAGCAATGTTGCCACCTGGCAATCACCCTCAGTTCAGTGCCGAAGGCCCACAACCATGCTTGAATCAATTCAACATCAATTCGAACACTAATGCGAAAATAACTACACAACAGTTAGATGTACACATTGTGCAGGCACAACAAACAGATCCATATGCAGCACGACAGTGCCATGAGTGCGCACAAAGTGTTCAGGAAAACTGGCAAGTTGTAAACAATCGCCTGGAAGTTCTTCCACCTGGTGACAGCAACGAGTGGAAAATGTTTGTGCCAGACAAGGCCCGTGAAGCGGTACTTGCACACACACACGACGACCACCTTGCCGGTCACCTGGGCGCAGAATAGACACAACACAAGATCTCCAGCAAATACAACTGACTTGGTATCACTCGTGAAACACGCCATTATGTGAAGAAAAAAAAAAGCAGGATTTGCAATACGTTCATGACCCACTGCTCAGACGGCACACAACAAAAACCACGATTGCCAACTGAACCATTTTACACTGTAGTGCTGGACCTCATTGGACCCTACCCATGCAGTGTACAGGGCAAGCATTTTATTGTAGTTGTTAGAGACCTTTTCTCACTTTGGACAGACGACTATGCCGTCAGCAGTGCGTGCGCAAACAACATAGACAAAGTCCTGGAAACAGTATTTTTCCCTTGGTGGGATTTTCCTCTTGGTGGGGTTTTCCCAGGTGCTCATCACCAACGACATTCAAGTTACAGGACACTGGTGGTGAGACTTCTGTGAAAGATGGAAAACAGAACACCATCCTATGGCTAATGGAGCGAAGAAATCAGGACTTGCAAGCTCAGCTCAGGATGTGGGTGGGAAAAGACCACACAACCTTGCTACATCAACTCTCGGCTTTCTTGTTCTGCTTGCGCACATGTGTGAACGCCTCTATGGAGAAAAATCCATCCGAAATACTGCAGGGATGTAATATAGCTCGCCCTGGAGAGCTAGCATGCACGACAATCCAGCCAGAAAACGACACGAATGGACAGGCAAAACACCAGGTAGTACAGCAGGTACATGAACAGCAACAATGGTACATTCACGCCTGGTTACCCACCACCCAACGACCACCAAGAGAGCTGAAAGTGGACGAACATGTCTATGTTCGTGAACATCCACAATAAATAGGCAGTAAGAAATTTTGTGCTGGCCTCGCTGCGAAGTGGTGTGGACCACTATTACTGCCAAACTGGGAGAGAGCACCTACACTGTCAAACTCCATCGCGATGACATCAGGCTGACAGGCAACAGGGTGGGTGACAAGCCACCTTCTCCTTTCCCTACACAACAGTCTGAACTTGCCATCCCGATGATGGAGGGAACCGCCTCGACGCCCAGCGCACAGCCACCCGACAGGGATCGAGCAGGCTCCGAGTAAGAAGGGCTTATGACAGTACGAGCCTGTGCAGGCATGGCAAATACCTAGTAGTGACTGGACACATCAGCCATGCATTCGACGCCATATGACCAACAGGAATCGGGGAGAGGAAGGCGACACCCTAGTTCTCCTGGAAAAAAATTTCTTCAGCCAGCAGCTTTGGTACTACTTCTGCATTTCGAACCATCTTAACCTGGCGTCCATACGCCCAACAGGGGAGCAGCAGAAGAAATGGAAAATGTATGGGGCTGCCTACCTTCAACTCCGCTACTGCCTGCCAGAGCGGTACAGCCTGCAAGCACCGTCATGCTACGAACACCTACAGCAACTCTCACTTCGCCGCCTTCAACCACACCGATTCCTGGCGCCCAGCCACCCAGCAAGGGTTCGGTAACCACATTTGAAGCTGGCTGGCTGACAGTCATCGCTGTATTACAGCCGCCATTCCACGATCAACCAACATCACTCAACCCCTCATGTCTGCAACTTCGTCCAACGCCCCGCCACCCAATAGGGAAGCGGTGTCAGCTATCGAGGAGGTCTAGGACGATGCACCAGTCAGCACTGCACCCTCGCCACCAGTCACCAGTACTGCAGCCATCCCATGCCACCCCCTACCTTCACTGATTCCCGGAATCTGCACGCCCAATACAGTACCGGTGGTAGGGTGAAGAAGAGTGGTTGGCCCACATCAGCACCAGTCGACAGGGCAATATGTGACAGCGATGGCTACAACAGTACAACAGCACCGCTGGCACCTACTACAATGTTACCATTGCAGTGAGAGCAGCACAGCAGGGCCGCACCAGCATAATCGAGCCACCAAGATGCCGCGACGAAGGTGTCTCGACGCCAACATACATCATTACCAGCTGTGGCCATGCCCCTGAGGTGGGCGCCTTCCTGCCAGATGCAGTAGACACCTGCTGAGCACAATGACGAAAGGGCTCATAAAGGGGGTGGGGGACCTTTGATCCACTCTGTAGCTTCTACCAGAGCCATTATCTGCCCATGCGCACCATCAACCAGAGCAGGTAGGAAACATCTGTACCAAACACCAGCTGTATGCAGCTCGACCGAAGGCCACATACCCAAGTCATGTCACGTGAATCAGTGCAAAGAGTAACTGAGCCACAGGGCATAAATATCACCCAGCATAATTAATGGCCTAACCATAATGTGTTTGTTTATTTTATTCATTATTTCGCCACACAAATGAATGTGAGATATTTCTTACACAAACACTAAAACTATACATGTGCGAAGAGCTGACTACGTGGTCAATGTGATACAAGTAATCATGCCAAATTTTGCAAATTAAACTGGCGGTTTTTTAACACTTATTAAATGAACATTCCAGCTGTGAGTGATGTCTTTAATAAGTGCTTTGCATAATTAATCATAAGAATAAGTTTTGACTCCAGGAGTGGGACACTAAAACCAAAACTGAGACACAATAAAATTCTTTGTGAAATTTAATGTAATTTACATAATACTAAAATTTCATTTTAATTAATGCAGGTGCGATTGTTCATTATGTAATAGGGTTGTGTACATGTATTTTCTTTCAGGTGACAGAAAGACTCTTTTGAACAAATTGCATTTCTTATAGTAATTTTTGTAACTTAATATTTATCAGTTTTTTTACGCCAATTTGAACAGTAGTTGGCACAGTGAAAAATATATTGTATTCATCAGTGTTATATGTTGCATTTGATTCACTTCATTTATTTCGAGGGAATTTGTGTTTTGGCGGGCAGTGGACAGCTGCTATTACCATCGCCTCACCGACCTTTCCAAAGTCTGGCAAGAGCGGGTATCAGGGCAGGTCATGTTACACGGCTCGGGAGTGAAGCAACTTTTGCATTTCAATCACTTCACATCCCTAGAATTTAATTAATCGGAACCTTTTTTTTATACTTGGAGCACCTGCGAGTTCGCCTTCCTTCCAGAGCATACTCACGTCCCTGTAGCATAATCTCTACTTTAATTTTGTACAGTATCTGCATGACGCCTTTGTACAGGACAGTTTAAGTCAATTCTGGGTCTCGAAACACTCGCCTGCTTAAGATTGTGTGTACCATCTCACTTGGATTTCTTTAATACAACTGGCATTCTGTAGTCAACATGTATTTGTAATTTATTCCCGCTTCACAGGGATCTTAAGGGCGATGAGCCCCCATAACCATCAACTACCTGCCACATTATCTACATCATGTAAGTCAGTGTGTATTTTGTTTATTGAAGTGTTTTATGTCTGTTTATTGAAACAGCATGCTGCGTAGCCACAATACCCCAGTTCAGGAGTGTGTATATGTTCAGGTGTCTACTTATCCGACGATGTCTGTGATAATGCGCGACTTCGTACAGACACAGGGTACAGGCTTCTTCAGCCCAGGTTTTTCGAACGCGGCCCACCTCAAGAGTATCGTGTAAACCCAAGCAGATTCCCTTAACTGGTTAGCTGGCACCCTCTGGACATTAACTTCACCTGTCGGACCCTGTAACCACACCGAAACATGTCACAGTTGTGTATTTATACTTTAAGTTCAACAATCCTTCGTAAATTTATCACTAAATCATCCGTGTAATATATACATTTGTGAGTTATCCTTGATTTCGACACACCTAGTAAGAATCAACGAGTAAATACTCGGCAATTCTTGTACTACATTTGCGAGGTATCAAGATTCAATATATATGACAGGATTCTATGAGGAAATTCTACGCATTCTATCATAGTCTACTATTTGTTTAATTGTCCTCAGAGTTCAACAGGCCTTCATGGTTAAATGAGGAAATTTTCTGCCGACTGTATATATTTGTGGGATATCATCATGTGTGGAACATGTCTGGGAAGAATATATTAATAAATTATTGTGTTTATTTCATCATAATGTTGTGGTTTTATATCTTGTTTAGTTGTCACCCGAGTTCAATAGACCTGACATTATTATATCAGGAAATTCTCGTCATAGTACGTAAAGTTTTCAGATAATATTGGATTTCAAAGCATGGCAAGAACAATATACTATATTCACAGTACATATAAGCATCCACTGTTGCTATATATATTTGTTTTGTTATTATCTGTGTTAAAATAATTTTGGAACGATTCTCCAGAAAATTTTCAACAAAGTATATACACATTTCAATTATCTTGCAAATCACTATTTTTGGCAGTATTCTATGATTAGTTTTCGATATTCTCTCATACAATATGCATTTGTGCAGTTCAAAGTTCATGCAACCTTATTACTGGCAGTAATCTCTCAGTAAATTCTCGGCGAAATACTTACATATGTGAGCTATTAAATTTCATCATATATGTCAGGAATCTATAAAGGCATACAATATTTGTTGTGAATAAATACTTTAATTTCAATCGCCCTGCGGAATTGTATCACTAAATTCTCAGGTTACTATATGCATTTGTGAGTTATATTCGAATTCGACACATCTAATAAGAATCTTTAAGTAAATTCAGGGCAATCTATATACATTTGTGAGGTATCAAGTTTCAATATATGTGGCAAAAATCTATAAGGGAATCCTCACCATTATATCAGAAAATGTCAGTTTTGTATTTATACTCCTAGTTCAAAACGACTCTAGGTTTGAATAATTAAATTCATGGTATACTCTATATATTTACAGGTGTTTATCAATTTTGCAAAACATCTTGCAAAAATCTATTTATAAATTATTTGTGTTATCGGCATACTGTTATGATATATACATTATTTTATTTATCATCCAATTTTCCAGAACTAACAGGATTGCATAAGTAAATTCCCCTCATGAATTATATATGTATATAAATACATTAGGGTGTTATCCTGGTGGTGTTGAACACCACTAGATGGATTCTATGTGATAATTATCGACATACTCTCATAATATATCCACTGATGAAGTTATATTCCGAGTACAATTTATCTGGCAGGAATCTATTATTAATTTCTCAGCAATATATAAATATATATATAAATATAAACACACTAGGGAATTCTCGGCATTATATTATAATGTATAATCTGTTAAATTATTCTGTTTTCAACAGGCCTCTGGGAATGTATCAGTAAATTTGTCTGCTTTCATTAAATATTTCTCCGTTCACATCAGAGTTGCAAACCATATGGTATTAATTTTTTAGTAAATTCTTCACTTTCTATCATCATAATGTTATGATATAAAATTCTGTTTAGTTATCATCCGAGTTCAACAGATATGGCAGTATACCATAAGTAAATTCTCCTCATTTATATACATTTGTGGGTTATCGTGTTTATCACATCTATCAGGAATACGAGGTATTCCTCTACATATTTACACAATATTACAATTGTGTAGTTTTCCAGGTACAGGAAATATAGCAGGAATCGTTCAAAATTATATGTATATTTTAAAAGTATATCAATTTTCAACATATTTGGTAACAGTCATTGCATAAATAAACAACAGTATATATTCAGTGTGAAAAAAAAATTTCAACATTTACGACAAGAAGTTTAAGGAAAAAAATCTAGCATTCTGTTATAATATATCATTTTTTAATTATTCAGAGTTCAGAAGAACTTCAGGAACGTATCAGTAAATTGTGTCCATTATATATATATATATTTGGCATTGAATCATAATTGCAACAAGACTAGCATCAATCTAGGAGTTTATTCTTGCCTTTCGATTGTCATATATATATATATATATAAATAAACATTTTTATAGTTTTAAAGATAAACTTTTCTGAAAGGTTTCTATCAGTAAAATTTCCTCGCAATACATATATCACTGAGATATACTAAAGGTCAACATATCTGACAAGAATTAAAATAATTTCTTGTGATACTCCCATACATTATACATTTGAGTTGTTATATTCCATGAACATCATATCAGGGAAAAATCCGCCAGTAAATCTCGGCAAGCTATATACATTTGTGATGTTACATGTTTCACCATACACAGCAGGAAGCCATGACAAAATTCCCAGCAATCTATTATAACATATTAGTTATATCAATTTACTCATATTTCGACTGAACCTAGGGAGTGTTGAGTAAATTCATGGCATGCTATACACATTTTTAAGTTCTAGTCTGATTTCTACAGTTATGGAGAGTATTATTGAGCTAATATTAAACTTTTAATTGTTTTATTGGTATGCCTTATACATCTGATAAAATGTAATCCATGTTCAACAGATCTGACTGTATTGTATCAAATAAATACTTGTCAGCCGGAAACTATGACGAAATTCCTGGCACACTATCATATCAGTTTTATTGGGGTAGACTGAACATTTGGGAATGTATCAGTAAATTCTTGATATACAATACACATTTGTAAGATCTCTTAGGAGCTGCAACACATCTGGCAAGTATGTATGAGTTAATAATCACGCTTTATCTTTATGCTGTTATAATATATACACTTCATTACATATCTTCTGAGTTAAGATGATCTGACAGGATTCTTTATATTTCCAATCACAGAATATCTTTAAAGTTTAGCTTAGAATTCAAAATTTTTGGCTGGAATAATTGACTATATTCTCATACGACAGCATGCCCTTACGCTTTATATAAACATTCATAATATTATTTCATACAATGTGGAAGGAAACTATCAGAAAATTCTCGGCATAAGTTATATATTTTAGTTTTTGTCTTGGAGTTTACCAGTTCATGCAATAGTATATGATTAATTTCTTGCCCTTATGTCTTAATAAACCCTATTGTGTACTTATATTTCTAGTAGAATATATCTATAAGGAATTAATTTCAAAAATTCTTGGCTAAATATTTTTATTTTTGAGGTATCATGTTTAAACATGTGTCGCAGCAATCTATAAGAGAAAATTCAGCATTCTAGCATTAGTTGTGTAAATATACTTGGAGGTCAGCAGCCCCTAGGGACTGTATCGGCAAATTCTTATAATTACATGCATTGTTATCCTCGTGTTCAGCACATACAGCATGAATCTATGAATAAATTCTTGGCAATTATATATATTTGTGAGTTATCAAGATTTAACATATATGGCATTAATTTATAAGGGAAATATCGGCATACTATGATACAATATCAGTTGTGAGCTCACACTGAGTTCGGAAGACCATCAAGAATGTATCAGTATATTCTCAACATACTGTATAATTTTATGGGATCTCATCACTTTACATAACTTCTCGCAATATTATATGAATTAGTTATTGTATTTCCATCATTATACTGTTATGCAATAACGATTACAGGAATCGTCCCAGTTACACATATTTGACAGGATTATTTTTGTAAAACATCATTATATATATATATATACGTATATAATTTTCGCAGTTATCGAGTTCCATACATCTACAGGCATCTATGTGTAATTTCTAAACATATTCTAGGACTTTTAACATAATTTATAGATATATTTTTTAAGTGTGACATAATTGACAGGAATCTGTCAGCATATACATGAAAATTGATATATTTTTGTGAGATATCAACTTTCAAAATATATGACAGGATCTTTGTGGTAATTCATGGCATTCTATTATAATAATTAATTTGTGTAATTGTACTCAGAGATCAATAAGCCTTCGTGAATGTGTCAGTACATTCTCAGCATAATGTACATATCTTCCAAAAATTATGATTTACATCTTGATTTCCTATCATCATATGTTGTGATTTATATTATATTAAGTTGTCATCAAAGGACAAACTTATCTGACACAAGTTTGTCAAACATTTAATGTCATAGTATGTGCATATGTGAGACAGTTGGTTTCCCAATTTATGTGAAAACGTTTGAACGTTTTTATGGCATATAATATTTTCTTATGCTAAATATCACTGTGTTGATATAATATGGTTTTAAATAATCTGGAAGCATACTATAGCAAAATACTCAGCATCCCATATACATTATTTTATCTATGTACTCACATGTTTTTGCAGTATTCTATGATTAATTTCACCATATACTCTAATACTCTATCCAATTCTGTAGTTGAATTCCGAGGACAACATATCTCGAGATAATCGATCACTGTATTTTCGGTATTGTATATACATTTGTGAGATATTATGATTAAATACATATGTCAGGAATCAATGAGTGAATTATCAGTAGTCAATAAAATCAGTTGTGTAATTATACATTGAGTTCCACATTCCTTCAGAAATATATCACTAAATCCTCAGCATAAAATATGCATTTGTGACATATCAAGTTTCGCACGTCTAGTAAGAATATTTGAGTAAATTCCTGTAAATATATATATATATATATATATATATATATATATATATCTAAACTTATATGCGATTCATTTATAATGAATAATACATTTATTTGCGAGGCACTTATATTGCATATATATGACAGGATTAAATGATAAAATTCAAGGCGTTATATCACAACACAACATTTGTTTAATTATCTTCGGAGATCAACAGGCCTTTACTGATTTATGAGTAAATTCTCCGCCTACTGTATATATTTGTGGCATATGAATAGTTATGGAAATTTCTGGGAAAAATCTATGATTTTATTAATGCCTTTCTATCATTGTATGTTTGGATAAATATTTTGTTTAGTTGTCATCTGTGACCAACTCTTATGACTAGAGTCAAAAAAATTTTTCGTCATACTATGAATATGTGTCAGTTTTAGTTGTAATTCAACATATTGGGAAAGAAAGTTGAGATAATTATCTGCATATAAAGGTATTCTCTTATGCTATAAACATAAATATACATAGATTCATAAATACAAATAAATATTTATAAAATGATCTCAAATAATTTGAGAGGACAATATTGGAAAATGAAATGACTTCATAAATGTGTGTGAATATATATAATTATCTTTTTACGTTGTATTATATCAATTTTCAACATATTAGGCAAGTCTATGTGTAAGTTCAAAGCAGTAATTATACTTTGTGAAGTCAAATGTTTAAAAATTATGACTAGAACCATTGAGGATATTATTTACATTTTATCATACTATAACGTTTTTTTATGGTTCTCAGTGTTCGGAAGGTCTTCCAGAATGTATCAGTTAATTATCGACGTAATGTGTTTATTTGTGTCTTCTAAATAGAATTGCAACATGTCTTGCATTGATATAATATTTTATTTTTGAATTTATATAGTCATACTGATATGCAATAGACATTCGTTAGGTTGTTTGACGAAAAAAACTGTTCTCAGAAGTTTCTGCAAGTTAATTCTCCTCAGAATTTATATATTTGTGAGTTGTCCTCGAGTTCAATATACCTGGCAGGATTTTAAGGAATTTCTAGCCATACTATCGTATTATATCAATTTGAGTTGTATTTGATGTACAACACATCTGGGAAGAATCCGTCATTAAATTCTCGACAAACTACATACTTTAGTGATAAATCATGTGTCAACGTACATAGCAGGAATGCATGACGAAATTCCCGGCCTACTCTCATTATATATAAGATATATTATTTTACTCTAACATATACTGAACTTTAGATAGTGTATGAGAACATTCATGGTTTACAATACACATTTTTTACTTCTCGTCTATTTTCTCAATTCTGGAAAATATTTATGACATAATTCTCAGCTTTCTATTAATATATTGGAATGCCATACAATCTGCCAAAATGTATTCGGTATTCCACAGATCTGACAGGATTCTATAAAATAAAAAAATGTCATACCATATACTACTTGTACAACTTATTTGAGCTTAATAAATCTCGAATGAATCTTTGAGTAAATTTCACAGCATATGTATGACATTTGTCAAGCTATATTGATTTGTGTAATTACAATCTGAGGTGCACTTGCCTGAAAGGAATATATTAGAAAAATCACTTCAATTTATATGCATCTTTGACTTATCCTCGAAATTAACATGACTGGTAGTAACCAATGAGTAACTTCTCATCATTTACTTAAAATGTATGCATATGCATAGTTATAGCCCGATTTAAACGTACCTGGCAAACATTTGTTATTATTGTTATCGAATTTAAAATATATCACTGGTATATTAGGGAATTCTCGCCATTTTAATATAGTATGACATAAGTGTAATAATAATAGCATTCAAAAACAATTCCTGAATGTACAAGTAAATTTCCGGCATACTATATAAATTTGTGGGTTCTCATTAATAATGCAACACATATGGCAATAATATTTCAGTTAATACTAATGTTCCTACTTTTATAATAATATGTTATATATTTCGTTTGATTGTCATTCTAGTTGTATAGATCTGACCTGATTCTATCACGAAATTCTCGTCACAATATTTGCACTTGTGCGGTATCATTGGAGTTTAAAATATGGTAGTAATTTTTGCGTAAATTCTCTGCATACATTCACTTGCCTTATATTTGTGTTGTTATAATTTGAGTTCAAATGATATGAAATGATTCTTTCGGAAATTTCCCAATAAACTATATACATTTGAGACTTATCTCGCAATTAACCAGTTATGGCAACAATATATTATTATTTCACGACACTCCCTCTGGCTATATCAATTTGTGCAGTTAAATTCTGTACACCATATTATTGGCCCGAATCTGTCAGTAAATTCTCGGAAATTTTTTTACATTTGTGAGCCATAAATTTTCAATATGAATGTCAGGAATCTATTAAGGAATTGACGGCATTTTGTCATACCATATCAGTTGTGTAATTACACTATGAATTTAACAGTCCTTCGTTAATATATCACTAAGTTCTCAGGATACTACATGCATTTGAGCTACCATCGAATTCGACAAATGTGGTAAGATTCTTTGAGTAAATTCTCGGCAATATACATTTGCAATGTATCAAATTTCACTATATACATCAACAATCTGTGGGGGAAAATTGGGCTTTATATCATAAAATATAAGTTTTCTAATTATACCCTGAGTTCAAAATGCAGTCAAGAATGTATCATTATATTTTTGACATACAGTATATATTTAGAGGATCTCATCATATTTGCAACCCATTTTGCAATAATCTATTAAATTATTCTTATTTGTGTTGGCATACTCTTATGCAATTTACATGATTTTAATTGCCATCCTAGTTTTACAGATCTAACGAGTTACTTTCGGAAAATTCTCATCATAATATATACATTTATATACATTAGGGAGTTGTCCGGGAGTTCAACACCACAGGTCGGATTCTAAGAGAATTCTCAAATTATTCTCATATTGAATCCACTTATTAAGTTATATACGTTCTACTACACATCTCCCAGGTATCTGTCAGTAAACTGCCGGCAATAAAAAAACATTTTTTAGATATCAGGTTTCGATATATATATATCAAAAATATATGACGGAATTGTTGACATTATATTATATCAGTTGTATTATCCTCTTGTTTTCAACAGGTCTCCTTCAATGTATCAGCAAATTATATGAAAAACATATATTTTTTTTTTTCTCTAATTTTTTTCCAACGTGCATTATATTCATTTATTAGAAAATACTACCCTCTCTTTCGTTATAATATTATAATATAAAATTATATTTAGTTGTCATCCAAGTTCATTGATCTGGTAGGATTCTATCAGTAATTTTTCCTCATAATATAAACATTAGTGAGTTTTACCTCGTGTTTCCACATCCGTCAGGAATACATATGCGTGGAAGCAGGAATGTTTGAGTAAATTTACCAGAAAAAAAAAATATATACTTTGTGATATATCCATTTTAAATATATTTCGAAACATTCTGTGAGTAAACAAATGGCAGTATGTATACATTTTGAATTGAAGAGTTTCATAATTTATAACAAGTATCCGTGAGGAAATTCTTTTAGTTCTATTATACTATATAATTTTTAATTTATTCTCCGAATTCGGAAGGTCTTCTGGAATATATGTGCAAATTCTCGACAAAATCTGTATATTTTCGGAATCTAATTATAAATGCATTAAGTATGGCAATGATCTATGAGTTTGTTCCTGTATTTTTATTGTCATAATGATATTCAATATGCATTCGTTTAGTTGTCGGTCGAGGTAAACAGTGACGAGACGATTCTATCAATAAATTATCCTCAAAAAATATATATTTCTGAGATATATTATAGTTCAGCCTATTTTGGACGGAATTTATGTAAATTCCAGCTTATTCCCATGCTATGATCATATGAGTTGTTATATTCCATGTACAGCATATCGTGGAAGAACCCATCAGACAATTCTCATCACAATAGATACATTTTTTATGTATTATTTTTCAACATATATCGCAGGAACCTATGACGAAATTCCTGGCATACTATTATATCAGCTTTGTTGAGGTAGACTTAACTTTTGGGAATGTATAAGTAAATTCTTGGTATACAATACACATTTGTAAGGTCTCATCAGAGCTGCAACACATCTGGCAAATATGTATGACTTAATATTCACACTTTATCTTTATACTGTTTTAATATATACACTTGATTACTTATCTTCCGAGTTAAAATGATCTTACAGGATTCTTTATATTTCCAATCATTACACATATTTTTTAAGCTTACCTTGGAGTTCAACACATTTGGCTGGAATGATTGACTATATTCTCATACGACAGCATACCCTTATATGCTTTATATATACATTTAGAGTATTATTTCATATAATATGGAAGGAAACTATCTGAAAATTCTCGGCATAACTTCTATATTTTAGTTATTGTCTTCAAGTTTACTAGTTCAGGCAATGTCATATGATTAATTTCATGACCTTATGTCTAATAAATACACATCTTTAAGGAATCAAATTCAATAATTCTTGGCAAAATATTTTTATTATTGAGGTATAATGTTTCAACATGTATACACTCTGTCGTGTAACGCCTTTTGAGTAAAAGCCTCGCTGACCCCCTTTGCGAGCGCCTACCAGTTGGTACGTGCCACGAGGCAGGTGAACAACCAGAACGGATGGCAGTTACACGTGTCAAGGTTGTGCCGAGTAAGAGCTGGCATATCGCCGGAGCACCCGGATAGTGCTACGTACATACATAGGGAAGCGGGAGAAATCGCAGAGCCAAGCGAGAACACATCTAGCAAGCCTGTGAGATCAGTTGATAGCAATTATATCACAAAATAATCGTGTGGATTTCGCAGGAAATCAGAAAACACGCACCGCGGAGAAATAACTGACAGAGTAAGCTAGGGGCAAGGTGCCACCTTCCCCCACACCTCCCAACCTTCAGGAACCAGGGCACGTTTTGTGAAGGGCATTGTTCTCTTTTCATCCCACCACCCCCTCGCCCAACAAGGCGATACGTGCCGACAATTAGGGAAGGAAGCTAGAGAGTATATAAGCTTCCTTGCGGGGTTGGTGAAGAGACAGATCATTATCACCCGCCGAGGGAAGAGTTGTGTCAAGGAATTGCGAGAAGACGTGAGCACCAGTCCGAACAGCACTCCAGTTAGACGACACCAAAAGCGGGCCTTTTTCCAAGGCCGACCACTTCGCCGGAGCTCCTCCCCAGATGACAGCATACCAGCACCCACAGAACAGAGATAAGTATAAAGTCGCTGCCCAGAGCAGCCCCCCTCCACCACGAAGTTGCATTAGTTAATACGAATAGCCAAATTAGAATACCACACCTCGGAAGTGTTGCTGTATGTTGTTTTTGTTCAAACTCGAGAAAATATACTTATCCAGTTAAGGGGAACGTCAAAACCCTACCTTATTGAAAATCCTTTAACCTTCTAGGCATCTTATAGGTTATGCCTGGAGGAATTAACTGCGCCATATAATCCACCTACATTCCAAAGGTGGGGGATAGCCTCAACTCATGATATATCCATTTGAGTTGTATTCCATGTACAACATATCTGGGAAGGATCCGTCAGTAAATTCTCGACAAACTATATAAATTTGTGATATATCATGTGTGTCAACATAAATAGCAGGAAAGCATGACAAAATTTCCGGCATACTATCATTAATAATAAGATATATTATTTTACACTGACTTATACTGGACTTTAGATAGTGTATAAGAACATCCATGGCATACAACACACATTTCTAAGTTTTGGTCTTATTTCTACAATTCTGGAAAGTATTTAAGAGATAATTCTCAACTTTCTATTGTTATATTGGTATACCGTATAATCCTTTTAAATGTAATCCGTATTCAACTGATCTGACAGGATTCTATAAAATAAATTATTGTCATACCATATACTACATTTTCAACTTATTTCAGCTCAACAAATCTGGAAGGAATCTTTGAGTAAATTTCACAGCATATTTATGACATATGTCAAGCTATATTGATTTGTGTAATTACAATCTGAGGTGCACTTACCTAAAAGGAATATATCAGAAAAATTACTTCAATTGATTTGCATTTTTGACTATCCTCGAAATTAACATGTCTGGTAGTAATCAATGAGAAACTTCTAATCATTTACTCATACTATATGCATATGCATAGTTGTAGCCTGAGATAATATATCTGTCAAGAATTTGTTATTTAAGGTATCAAGTTTTAAATATATGACAGGTATATTAGGGAATTCTTGCCATTTTAATATAGTATGACATTGGTGTAATAATATTATTCAAAAAAATGTATCATTTGTACCAGTACATTCTCGGCATACTATATAAATTTGTGAGATCTTACTGAATTGCAACTCATCTGGCAAGAAATTTTCTATTAATACTTTTGTATCTACTGTTATAATATTATGTTATATATTTCGTTTAGTTGTCATTCTAGTGGATTAGATCTGACCGGATTCTGTCAAAAAATTCTTTTCACAATATTTACATTTGTGCAGATCATTGGATTTCAAAATATGGTAGCAATATTTTCTTAAATTCTCGACATAAACCGGCATATACTTGCTATATATATATATATGTGTGTGTGTGTGTGTGTGTGTGTGTGTGTGTGTTGTTATAATTTGATTTCAAATCAAGTGAAACGATTCTTTTAGTAATTTCCCAATACACTATATACATTTGTGCGTTATCTCGCAATTAACCAGTTATGGCAACAATACATATTATTATTTCACGACACTCCCTCTGGCTATATCAATTTGTGCAGTTAAATTCTGTACACCATATTATTGGCCCGAATCTGTCAGTAAATTCTCGGAAATTTTTTTACATTTGTGAGCCATAAATTTTCAATATGAATGTCAGGAATCTATTAAGGAATTGACGGCATTTTGTCATACCATATCAGTTGTGTAATTACACTATGAATTTAACAGTCCTTCGTAAATATATCACTAAGTTCTCAGGATACTTCATGCATTTGAGCTACCATCGAATTCGACAAATGTGGTAAGATTCTTTGAGTAAATTCTCGGCAATATACATTTGCAATGGATCAAATTTCACTGTATACATCAACAATCTGTGGGGGAAAATTGGGCTTTATATCATAAAATATAAGTTTTCTAAGTATACCCTTAGTTCAAAATGTATTCAAGAATGTTTCAGTAAATTTTTGACATACAGTATATATTTACAAGATCTCATCACATTTGCAACCCATTTTGCAATCATCTATTAAATAATTCTTATTTGTATTGGCATATTGTTATGCAATTTATATGATTTTAATTGCCATCCTAGTTTTACAGAATTAACGAGTTACTTTCGGAAAATTCTCATCATAAAATTATATTTATATACATTCGGGAGTTATCATGGAGTTCAACACCACTAGCCGTATGCTATGAAAAATTCTCAACATATTCTCATACTGTATACACTTATGAAGTTATATACCATGTACAATATATCTGGCAGGTATATGTCAGTAAATTGCTGGCAATAAAAATACATATTTAGATATCAGTTTTCGATATACAAAACAGAAATATGTAAGGAAATTTTCGACTATATATTTTATAAGATGAATTAATATCTTGTTTTCAAGAGGTCTCCTGCAATGTATCAGTAAATTGTATGCAGAACACATATATACATATATACACACATGTGTTCTCATCTTTATTGCAACCCGCATGGCCTTCATTTATTAGTAACTACTTGCCGTTCTTTCGTCATAATATTAAATATAAAATTATATTTAGTTGTCATCCAAGTTCAAGAGATCTGGTACGATTCTATCACTAATTTCTCCTCATAATATAAACATTTGTGTGATCTACCTCCTGTTAAACACATATTACAGGAATATATATGAGCAGGAGCAGGAATGTTTCAGTAAATTTTACATTTTCAATATATTTGGAAACATTCTGTGAGTAAACTAACGGCAGTATATATACATTTTGAATTGAAGAGTTTCAACATTTATAACATGTATCTGTGAGGAAATTTTTGGAATTATATTATACTATGTTATTTTTAAATTATTCTCCGGTTTTCGGAAGTGCTTCTGGAATGTATCTGCAAATTGTCGACAAATAGTGTATATTTAAGGAATCTAATTATAAATGCATTAAGTATGGCAATAATTTATGAGTTTGTTCCTGCCTTTTTAGTGTCATAATGCATATATATGAATCATAATTCAATATGCATTTGTTTAGTTGTCGGTCGAGGTAAACAGTGATGAGATGATTATATTAATAAATTATCCTCAAACAATATATATTTCTGAGATATATTATAGTTTAGCCTATTTTGGACGGAAGTTAAATAAATTCCATCTTATTCCCATGCTATGATCATTTGAGTTGTTGTATTCCATGTACAACATATCGCGTAAGAATCCATCAGACATATCTCATCACAATAGATACATTTTTTATGTATTATTTGTCAACATATATCGCAGGAACCTATGACGAAATTCCCGGCATACTATTATATCAGTTTTGTTGAGGTAGACTGAACTTTTGGGAATGTATCAGTAAATTCTTGGTATACAATACACATTTGGTTCTCATCGGAGCTGCAACACATCTGGCAAGTATGTATGAGTTAATAATCACACTTTATATTTATGCTGTTATAATATATACACTTCATTACATATCTTCTGAATTAAGATGATCTGACAGGATTCTTTATATTTCCAATCATAGAATATCTTTTAAGTTTAACTTGGAATTCAAAATTTTTGGCTGGAATAATTGACTATATTCTCATACGACAGCATGCCCTTACGCTTTATATAAACATTCATAATATTATTTCATATAATGTGGAAGGAAACTATCAGAAAATTCTCGGCATAAGTTATATTTTCGTTTTTGTCCTGGAGTGTACTAGTTCAGGCAATTTCATATGATTAATTTCTTGATCTTATGTCATAATAAATCCTTTTGTGTAATTATATTTCTAGCAGAATATATCTTTAAGGAATAAATTTCAATAATTCTTGTCAAAATAGTTTCATTTTTGAGGTATAATGCTTCAACACGTATCGCAGGAATCTATAAGAGGATATGTATCATTCTAGCATTAGTTGTGTAATTATACTTGGAGGTCAGCAGCCCCTAGGGAATGTATCAGCAAATTCTTAAAAACCTGTATGCATTTTGATCCTCGAGGTTTGCACATACAGCAAGAATCTATGAATAAGTTCTTGGGAATTATATGTATTTGTAAGTTATCAAGGTTTCACATATATGACATTAATTTAAAAGGGAAATATCGGCATACTATGATACAATATCAGTTGTGTGCTAACACTGAGTTCGGAAGACCATCGAGAATGTATTAGTATATTCTCAGCATACTGTAAAATTGTATAGGATCTCATCAGTTTACATAACTTCTCGCATGATTACATGAATACGTCAATGTATTTCCATCATTATACTATTATGATATAAAGTATAAAGGAATCATCCATTACACATATCTGACCAGTGTCTATTTATAAAACATAATCATAATATATATATATGTATAGCTTTCGGAGTTAACAAGTTCCATACATCTACAGGCATCCATGTGTAATTTCTCAACATAATCTAGTTCTTTTAACATATTTTATAGTTATATTTTGTAAGTACAACATATCTAACAGGAATCTATCAGTAAATACATGGCAATATATTTTTGTTTATGTGATATAAAATCTCAACATTAGTGGCAGGATCTTTGTGGTAATTCATGCCATTCTATCATAATAAATCATTTGTGTAATTATACTCAGAGTTCAATAAGCCTTCGTGAATGTATCAGTAAATTCTCGACATAATGTACATATCTTCCAAAAATTTATGAGTTACATCTTGATTTCCTATCATCATTTGTTGTGAATTATATTTTATTTAGTTGTCATCCAATTTCAACTGATCAGACACAAGTCCGTCAAAAATTTCTTGTCATATTATTTACATTTCTGAGACAGCTGGTTTTCCAAATTTATACGAAAACTCTTTGAACATTTTTTTGGCCTATAACATTTTGTTATGCTAAATATATTTGTGTTGATATAATATGGTTTCACATAATCTGGAAGCATACTATAGCAAAATACTTAGCATCCCATATACATTAGTTTATATGTGTACTCACATGTTTTGACAATATTCTTTGATTAATTTCACTATATACTCCAATACTACATCCAATTTTGTAGTTGAATTCCGAGGACAACATATCTGGAGATAATCGATCAGTATATTATCGATACTCTGTATACATTTGTGAGATTATATGTTTCAACATATATGTCAGGAATCAATGAGGGAATTATCGGCAGTCAATAAAATCAGTTGTGTAATTATACTTTGACTTCAGAAATATGTCACTAATTTCTCACCATACATTATGCATTTGTGACATATCAAGTTTCACACATCTAGCAATAATCCTTGAGTTAATTCCTGTCAATCTCTAGCTCTTTAAATACGTGTATATGCTATTTATTTATAATGAATAATATAATTATTTGCGAGGCATTTTTATGGAATATATATGACAAGATTATATGTCGAAATTCAAGGCATTCTATCACAAAATAACATTTGTTTAATTATCTTCGGAAATAAACAGGCCTTCGTTGATGTATAAGTAAATTCTCCGCCTACTATATATATTTGTGTCATATGAATAGTTTTGGGAAATGTCTGGGAAAATTCTATGATTTTATTATTGCATTTCTATCATCGTATGTTAAGATAAATAATTTGTTTATTTGTCATCTGTGATCAACTGTTATGACTGGATTCAAACAAATTGTTTCGTCATACTACGTACATTTGTCAGTTTGGGTTGTATTTCAACATATAGAGAAAGAATCGTTGAGATAATTCTCTGCGTATAATGGCATTCTCTTAAGCTATATACTTATATATAAATAAAATAATAATTTCAAATAAATATTTATATAACGATTTAATATATCAAAAAATTTGAAAGAAATCTTTCGAAAAATTCTCAGCCCAAAACATTTATTTATGATTTATCTAGAAGATATGAGTAGGAGCAGCAGTCTTTCAGTAAATGCAATGACTATATAAATTGGTGTCATATATATATATTTATGTATACTAATTGATACATCTATTTTCAACATATTTGGCAAGTTTATGAGTAAGTTTAAAGCAGTATATATACATTGTGAATTAAAATGTTTAAACATGTATGCCATAACCAATGAAGACATTCTTTATATTTGATCGTACTATGTATTTTTTTCATGGTTCTCAGTGTTTAGAATGTCTTCCAGAATGTATCAGTTAATTATCGGCATAATTTGTTTATTCGAGTCTTCTAAATAGAATTGCAACATGTTTTACATGGATGAAATTTTTTATTTTTGCCTTTCTAACTGATATGCAATATATATTTGTTTAGTTGTCGGACGAGAAAAACTGTTCTCAGAAGATTCTGTCAGTCAATTCTACTCAGAATTATATATTTGTGAGTTGTCCTCGAGTTCAATATACCTGGCAGGATTTTAGGAATTTCTTGCCATACACTTATAATATATCCATTTGAGTTGTATTCCATGTACAATATATCTGGGAAGAATCCGTCAGTAAATTCTCGACAAACTATATAAATTTGTGATATGTTATGTGTGTCAACATAAATAGCAGGAAAGCATGACAACATTCCCGGCATACTATCATTAATAATAAGATATATTATTTTACACTAACTGATACTGAACTTTAGATAGTGTATGAGAACATTGATGTCATACAATACACATTTCTAAGTTCTCGTCTAATTTCGGCAATTCTGGAAAGTATTTATGAGATAACTCTCAAATTTCTATTGTTATATTGGTATGCCGTATAATCTTTTAAAATGAAATCCGTATTTAACTGATCTGACGTGATTCTATAAAATAAATTATTGTCGTACCATATACTACATTTTCAACTAATTTCAGCTCAACAAATCTGGAAGGAATCTTTGAGTAAATTTCACAGCATATTTATGACATATGTCAAGCTATATTGATTTGTGTAATTACAATCTCAGGTGCACTTACCTAAAAGGATTATATTAAAAAAATTACTTCAATTAAAATGCATATTTGACTTATCCTCGAAATTAACATGTCTGGTAGTAATCAATGAGTAACTTCTCATCATTTACTCATACTATATGCATATGCATAGTTGTAGCCTGAGATAATATATCTGTCAAGAATTTGTTATTTAAGGTATCAAGTTTTAAATATATGACAGGTATATTACGGAATTCTTGCCATTTTAATATAGTATGACATTGGTGTAATAATATCATTCAAAAAAATTTCTCATATGTACCAGTAATTTCTCGGCATACTATATAAATTTGTGAGATCTTACTAGAATTGCAACTCATCTGGCAAGAAACTTTCTATTAATACTTTTGTATCTACTGTTATAATATTATGTTATATATTTCGTTTAGTTGTCATTCTAGTGGATTAGATCTGACCAGATTATATAATATATATTATTATTAAAGTAGAAACCAAAGTATTAATTGAAATTTCTTGCCAAATGTGTTGCAATTCTAGTAAGATCTCACAAATTTATATAGTATGCCGAGAATTTACTGGTACATATAAGAAATTTTTTGAATGATATTATTAAACTAATGTCATACTATATTAAAATGGCGAGAATTCCGTAATATACCTGTCGTATATTTAAAACTTGATACCTTAAATAACAAATTCTTGACAGATATAATATCTCAGGCTACAACTATGCATATGCATATAGTATGAGTAAATGATGAGAAGTTACTCATTGATTACTACCAGACATGTAAATTTCAAGGATAAGTCAAAGATGCATATCAATTGAAGTAATTTTTCTGATATATTCCTTTTAGGTAAGTGCACCTGAGATTGTAATTACACAAATCAATATAGCTTGACATATGTCATAAATATGCTGTGAAATTTACTCAAAGATTCCTTCCAGATTTGTTGAGCTGAAATAAGTTGTAAATGTAGTATATGGTATGACAATAATTTATTTTATAGAATCCCGTCAGATCAGTTGAATACGGATTACATTTTAAAAGATTATACCGCATACCAATATAACAATAGAAAGTTGATAATTATCTCATAAATATTTTTAGAATTGTAGAAATTAGACGAGAACTTAAAAATGTGTATTGTATTACATGAGTTTAATTTCCATCCTAGTTTCACAGATCTAACGAGTTACTTTCGCAAAATTCTCATCATAAAATTATCAGAGGGCCATATTTCGGACATTTGTTGTGAGATTGGTTGTGATACCCAACTTGCATAATCTCGAATGAGTCATTGTCTGTTCTGTTGTGCTGTCACATTGTGCCTTCAGTACCGATGACGCATTCCTGCACCACGTAATTTTCATGTGTTTACACACATTAGTACAGAGTCACGCTACTGGGCACATTAAGTAATTATCACTATTCTCAACGTATCGCAATGTCGCCTGCATTGTACCTCACACTTTATCACTGGACGCACCAAATGTGTGTTTATCACGGATACGGTCACAGTTAGCCAGTGCAATCAACATACTGTTTTCTTTGTTTTTACCATGTGCTGCACAATCTGCCACCTACACAGCTAATCGGTTTTCTGCGTATTGGTTCCTGGCCATACTCTTCGGCGGGGATTTCCTTTATATATCTCCAAGTGCAGGAAGGGTTGTCTACTCACCAGGCCATGGTGTTGCTACCACTGAACACATAGTTTCGGATTTAACCGGAAATGGTGGGTCCTAGATCGTTGAAACTATAGGGCCTTATTTGCTATATACGATGTCCTGCTTCATCCGATGGTATACACAATATATTTAACCTCATGGTGTAAATGTAGCATGCAACCAAAGGGTGTCAACCTCTATTATTTACATGATGATGGTGTGTACGACGTACCATGCGTTCCTTTTATCCAAGTTCTTGGTTTAATTAATCCGTATACCAATTTGTGGTCTTCTAACGCAAGTACGTCGCATAATATCAAACTTAATATGCTTGTCACCCTCCGCATTTAAGGGAATGTACAGACATTATTTGAGATGGACCATGAGTGTCCTATATCATGCTTGCTCTTTTCTGGTCACGAATCACATGCCCGAGTGTGTAGCCTTTTTTTCCTAAACATTTGGTTGTATTATGCCGTTTATAGCTGCGAAATTCCCATAATATTATCGGCAGGATGGTTCAAGTTCTGACAAGGCTTGATTTAAGCTTAACTACACATACACCTTTTCAAGGAGTGGGGTATTTGATTGTATGTGGTGGCGGGGGGTGGGGGAAGTGTTTTTATACTTGTATCTCTAATTTGTAAATCATGGCGTTTTTAAGGTTTTACTGTCGAAAATATTTAGTATTACATTTTCTCATTTTATATTTTCTGAATATATGTGCTAAATATATTTAGGTGAACTTGTATAAATTTGGCACTCAAATTTAATAGACGAGACGTGATCTCTTCACTACCAACGCAATAATAGCTCGAGTCTTTAACATGTCAAAACCATATGTTCTTACTTCATTTCAATGTAATCACAATTACGCGATAATTTATTATAACAAGAAAATAATACTGCAGATATTGCGATAGAAACCAAGTTTGTTCAATTTTGAGTAATTCGTGTTTTATTTTCTACCAGATATTGCAGTTGGAGCTCCTTATGATGGCGAAGACAACAGGGGTGCTGTCTACATTTACCACGGAGACAGAAAAGGAATTAAATCCAAGTACAGTCAGCGAATATTTGGCTACGACATCAACAAGTCCATACGGGGATTTGGTATCAGCATTTCAAATGGACTGGATGTAGATGGCAACAGTTACAATGGTGAGCTGGCGACATTTTTCGAAAACGAAACGCCACCTTTATAATTATGATGATTATTGATTTTAATTTATCTGAAAATTGACTACTAAACGTAATGTGTACTTGTGGCTCTGGTGGCATACATGCATAACACAATGGCGGGAATTCGCTGATATGTGTTTCTTCCAGTATCGTAACTTTATGTGTACTTTAAATAGAACGAGATATAAAATATTATAAAACAACTATTTATTATAAGTCTTGCTTAAATTATCTCCAGTTGCACATTGTTGGTCTCACTGAACTCACACTGAGATGAAATTTGCAGAGGAATATTTACAGAATATATATGTGATCTTTATTTCTCTTAACAGCAACCAATCCCCTATTATATAATCAGAATATTCTGCAGAGTATTCCACTTTCAGGCGTTGCAAGAAATATCCAAATAATGCTGGAACTGGTTATTTGTCTGCAATGGAAGTAGACTGTATGTTGTAGGATGTCTATGAATTTTAGTTTTCAGATTTTATCGCACAAATAACCTGTCCTGTTCATGTTACTAACTACGCGAAAAACATTTAGATGACATCATAAAGCATTCTACTATTTGCAGTTCATATATTCAAAAATCATGAAGGATAGTGGATAACGATATTTTTCGCAACTGCCAATTTTTTCAGTGCTCAACGCATGGCACTGATTTCGCTCATGCAAGCGAAAGTTGCAGTTTAGAATATCGTTTCATACTACTAAATATTTTTTTTTACCATTTTCTTTAATATTCGTACATGAACTACATAGCTTGAAACTAGAAAAATATTGATGAAAGTATTATTTACATGAGATTGACGCCTGCGGCGTCCCTATATGTTATCCGTCCGTACTCAAGCTCTAGCGAAGCTCACAGGCGGAGGACGTCAGTCAGGATTTAGGCAGCCGTGACGAAGGAGAACGGCGCCAGCTCGGCACTGCAAGACGACCATTTGCATGGGAAGGCGGAGGCAGCTGCCCCCCCCCCCCGATATTGCCAGGGGACGCACCCTACACCCACGGCTGCGCTCACCCCCGGCCAGCCACAGCCATAAACATTGAGAACGGTTGGGGACGGACATGAGGGAGAATAGTGTCATGGTTATCAGGTGACAGCGGGAAGAACACGAGTGCAGCAGCGGCCAGGGGGAGATCTTGAAGTATTCCCACAATGCTGAACNCCACAGCCATAAACATTGAGAACGGTTGGGGACGGACATGCGGGAGAATAGTGTCACGGTTATCAGGTGACAGCGGGAAGAACACGAGTGCAGCAGCGGCCAGGGGGAGATCTTGAAGTATTCCCACAATGCTGAACGAAACAACAAACCTCCAGCCGGAATAGAGGGACAGACTCCAGCCTCCGCGAGCAGGCAGGAACGCCGAGACGTATTTATGACCACGCCAGGCTGCGATTTGTCCCAGGCTGTTGACCACAATATGAAACCCTGAGAGCTTTTGGAATAGCGGGCGGAAATAATAGCAGCC